>CAUDMG010002812.1:505000-652500 GCA_958450375.1 Homarus gammarus | reverse complement strand
CACCTTCCCTCCCCCTCCCTCCCTCTCACCTTCCCTCCCTCCCTCCCTCCCTCTCACCTTCCCCCCCCTCCCTCCCCTCTCCTTCCCCCCCCCTTCCCTCTTCACCTTCCCTCCCCCTCCCTCCCTCTCACCTTCCCTCCCTCCCCCTCACCTTCCCTCCCCCTCCCTCCCCCTCACCTTCCCTCCCCCTCCCTCCCGCTCACCTTCCCTCCCTCCCTCTCACCTTCCCTCCCCCTCACCTTCCCTCCCCCCCTCCCCCTCACCTTCCCTCCCTCTCACCTTACCTCACCCTCACCCTCCCTCCCCCTCCCTCCCTCTCACCTTCCCTCCCTCCCTCCCTCTCACCTTCCTTCCCTCCCTCTCACCTTCCCTCCCCCTTCCTCCTCTCTCCTCCCATCCCTCCTTCCCTCTCACCTTCCCTCCCTCCCTTCCTCTCACCTTCCCTCCCTCCCTTCCTCTCACCTTCCCTCCCTCCCTTCCTCTCACCTTCCCTCCCTCCCTCTCTCTCACCTTCCCTCCCCCTCCCTCCCTCCTCACCTTCCCTCTCTCCCTCCCTCTCACCTTCCCTCCCTCCTTCCCTCTCACCTTCCCTCCCCCTCCCTCCCTCTCACCTTCCCTCCCACACGTCACTTTAAATATTTCGTCACATTAGTAAGCAATTCCCTAAAGCCTAGTAATCAAAGGCATTTTACGTGGCCAAAACTCCAGCGGCACTTGCATAGCGATCAGGCAGGCCGGATGATCTCATATCCGGCTGTTTATAGAGGAGACAGGCCGGATGATCTCATATCCGGCTGTTTATAGAGGAGACAGGCCGGATGATCTCATATCGGCTGTTTATAGAGGAGACAGGCCGGATGATCTCATATCCGGCTGTTTATAGAGGAGACAGGCCGGATGATCTCATATCCGGCTGTTTATAGAGGAGACAGGCCGGATGATCTCATATCCGGCTGTTTATAGAGGAGACAGGCCGGATGATCTCATATCCGGCTGTTTATAGAGGAGACAGGCCGGATGATCTCATATCCGGCTGTTTATAGGAGACAGGCCGGATGATCTCATATCCGGCTGTTTATAGAGGAGACAGGCCGGATGATCTCATATCCGGCTGTTTATATAGGAGACGGGCCGGAGGATCTCATATCCAGCCGCCAATGCATCATGTCGGTTTAATAGCATCCGGCAGGCCAGACTCGACAGGAAGCTTGTCATCAGGTAGCCGGATCTCCTGCCGGATCACTAACACATCCGGCAGGTCATGGTGATAGTAACCGGCAAACCAGATGTATTAGTGATAAGTAATATAAGACGGTAATATAAATACAGGTTACGTTGATGATACTGATACCTACATGAAGATTAGATTAAGTTAGGTTAGGTTAGGTTAGGTTAGGTTGGGTTAATTTAATGTTAGGTTAGGTTAGAATATACCTATCATTTTTAGGTGTTTAATCAGGTGAAATAAACTAGGGTGTCTAATCTTTAGGTGAACTATGAATAACAATACTAACAAGAAATCCATAACTCACATCTGACGTGTCGTGTCGTGTTCTCACCCCACAGTATCACACACGACGGATGACCTGGTGTTCATCTGGGACCCGGAAGTACCCGTTGAGGTAGAGAGAAGTATCGAACTCCCTCAGCTGGACCTGGTCAAGAAATACACCGGCGATTGTACTCAGGTGTACTCAACAGGTAAGTACTATATTTTTTGTACTTTTTGTGTATTATTATGTACCAGGTCACGTGTAGGTGCTGTATTTCACAAGCCAACCACGGTCTAGGGTAAATTCCCACGGTCTATGGTAAATTCCCACGGTCTATGGTAAATTCCCACGGTCTATGGTAAATTCCCACGGTCTATGGTAAATTCCCATGGTCTATGGTAAATTCCCACAGTCTAAAATAAATTCCCATGGTCTATGATAAATTCCCAGTCTAAAATAAATTCCCACTTAAATAAATTCCCACTAAAATAAATTCCCACTAAAATAAATTCCCACTTAAATAAATTCCCACTTAAATAAATTCCCACTTAAATAAATTCCCAATAAAATATAAATTCCTATACTCCTCAAAACCGTGTGGAAGGGAGGGAAGGGTTAGTACCGGCAAGTCACACACGCTAACTCTGAGACAGATGGCCTACAGTTTACTCAGGAATTTTCAGGATATCAGGTGATGTTACGTCACTGAGAACAATAGAGTGTTTGAGACAGCCCCCCCCCCCCCTCTCTCTCTCTCTCTCTCTCTCTCTCTCTCTCTTATCCAGTCTGTCATCTAATGTGACTTCAAATCATCCCTGACTCACGAAGGAACTGACTCACGAAGGAACTGACTCACGAAGGAATTGACTCACGAAGGAACTGACTAACGGAGGAATTGACTCACGGAGGAATTGACTCACGGAAGAATTGACTCACGGAGGAATTGACTCACAGAGGAATTGACTCACGAAGGAACTGACTCACGAAGGAACTGACTCACGAAGGAACTGACTCACGAAGGAACTGACTCACGGAGGAATTGACTCACGGAGGAATTGACTCACGGAAGAATTGACTCACGGAGGAATTGACTCACGGAGGAATTGACTCACGAAGGAACTGACTCACGAAGGAACTGACTCACGAAGAAACTGACTCACGAAGAAACTGACTCACGAAGGAACGGGACTCACGAAGGAACTGACTTACAAAGAACTGACTCAAGAAGGAATTGACTCAAAAGGAACTGTGTTTGAGTCAATGAGTGTTAGATTTTTCCTTTTAAAGAAAAATGGCCCTGCAGCCTCCTCATCCTCAGGGCCATAGTTGTAAAAAATGGCCCTACAGCCTCCTCATCCTCAGGGCCATAGTCGTAAAAAATGGCCCTGCAACCTCCTCATCCTCAGGGCCATAGTCGTAAAAAATGGCCATGCAGCCTCCTCATCCTCAGGGCCATAGTCGTAAAAAATGGCCCTGCAACCTCCTCATCCTCAGGGCCATAGTCGTAAAAAATGGCCATGCAGCCTCCTCATCCTCAGGGCCATAGTCGTAAAAAATGGCCCTGCAGCCTCCTCATCCTCAGGGCCATAGTCGTAAAAAATGGCCCTCTGACTTCCACAAGATCCCGATTCGTAACCATGGCCCTCCAACCTCCTCCTCCTTTCCACAGTCTGAAGGGAAAAAATATACTTGTGAAAGCACTCAGAAGCAGCGGCCGTCCCCAGGGGCAGAGAAGGCGAGGAAGAAAGAGCAGGGAAAAAACAGGTGGGGGGAAAAAATCTTAGGGGGGGGGGGGAGGAAGCAGAAGGGGGGAACTAAGAGAGGGAAGTAAAATATTAGGGGAAGATAGGCCAGGGAAAAAAATAGGTGGGGGAATAAACCTTAAGAGGAAACCAGGAGGGGGAAAAGACTTAGGGGGAAATAACCTGGAGAAGGGAAAAAACTTGAAGAGGTGAAATGAAACAAGAGGGAATAAACATGGAGGGAGGAAAACATTGGTCTTGTGACGAGGGAAAAACCTATGACTTGAGGAATAAAAATATATCTTGAGGAAAAAACTACAACTTGATGGAAAAAACTACAACTTGAGGGGAAAAAACTACAACTTGAGGGAAAAAAACTACAACTTGAGGGAAAAAACTACAACTTGAGGGAAAAAACCTACGACTTCAGGGGGGGGGGGGGGGAGAAATTACGACATCAGAGGACAGGAATCACAACAGAAGTGGGAAAGTTTTGAGGGGGAACGAGGACAACACTCGAGGACAACACTCGAGGACAACACACGAGGACAACACTCGAGGACAACACTCGAGGACAACACACGAGGACAACACACGAGGACAACACTCGAGGACAAAACACGAGGACAACACTCGAGGACAACACTCGAGGGCAACACACGAGGACAACACACGAGGACAACACACGAGGACAACACACGAGGACAACACTCGAGGACAAAACACGAGGACAACACTCGAGGACAACACTCGAGGGCAACACACGAGGACAACACACGAGGACAACACACGAGGACAACACACGAGGCCAACACTAGGACAACACACGAGGACAACACACGAGGACAACACTCGAGGACAACCAAGGGAAACAAGCTGATTATCTACCCCTTGAACAATAACCCCCTCCCCCCATCCCCTCCCCCTCCCCTCCCCCTCCCCATCCCCCTCCCCCATCCCCTCCCCCCCTCCCCCTCCCCCAGAAGAAGAAGAAGAAGACTCCATCAATCCACCAAATAGAAGATCTTAGTCTTTATTATTACTATTTCCCCCAATCTCTTTCCCCCAATCTCTTTCCCCCAATCTCTTCCCCCAATCTATTTCCCCCAATCTCTTCCCCCAATTTATTTCCCCCAATCTATTTCCCCCAATCTATTTCCCCCAATCTCTTCCCCCAATTTATTTCCCCCAATCTATTTCCCCCAATCTATTTCCCCCAATCTATTTCCTACCACCTCTCTCTTGTGTATGTGTTTTCGAGTGATCTGTCCGTCTTGGATGTATGGCACACGAGTCGACTTGAGATTTCGTGACTTTTTCAATTATTTTAGCTTCGGAATTCCTTTGAGATTTTGTTTATTAACTTTTGTTTTCGTTTCCCTTTTCTTTTATTTCTCGTCTTTTTTTTGTGTGTATAGTCAAGTTTTAAAGTCCGTTCGTCTCTCCTTCTGAAAGTAAGAGTGAGAGAGAGAGAGAGAGAGAGAGAGAGAGAGAGAGAGAGATAAATTACCTTAACTTTCCCTAACACCTACTCACCAACACACACACACACACACACTCAAAACCAACACCCCCTTTTATATCACTCTTAATCCATTCTCAAGAGGTTCTTTATGACCTCACTTGACCTCCCACCACATGAGAGGTCAAGAGAGGTCATCATCTCCACCCAGACAATCTCATAGGTGTTTTATAGGGGGGGAGTGAGATGAATGGCTCTCGGCAGCGTCTTGAAGGGAGAGGTTTTGTGGGGAGGGGGGAGGGAGGGGGGGCTGTCGGTTATGGTCGTATGTCAGTCGGTTATGGTCGTACGTCTGTCGGTTATGGTCGTACGTCTGTCGGTTATGGTCGTATGTCTGTCGGTTATGGTTGTATGTCTGTCGGTTATGGTCGTACGTCTGTCGGTTATGGTCGTATGTCTGTCGGTTATGGTTGTATGTCTGTCGGTTATGGTCGTATGTCTGTCGGTTATGGTCGTACGTCAGTCTGTTATGGTCGTGTGGTAGTTAATTGTGGTTGTATTTTGGTTATTTCTTGGTTGTATTTTGGTTATTTTTTGGTTGTATCCCAATCTTTTAAGCATATATATTATCGTTTAATTAGATATACTTTATTGGTTAAGTAGATTTGTGGGATTTTCACCAATGGGATTTTTTTCTAGCCCAGTGAAGGGAAAGATTGTATATATCTGGAGGGATTTTATTCAATGGACTGGTGGCCGTTCATCACACCTTTGTCTCGTGATGGAAAAACCAGGTGAGTGTGAAGTTGGTTGATTCCATAAGCCAGGTGTGTGCCGTTAGGGGGTGAGGAGGGGGTAAGGGGGGAGGGTAAGGGGGGAGGGAGTAGAAAGGGAGGGTAGGGAGGGGGAGAATAAGGGGTAGAGGGGGAGGGGAGATCAAGGATGTATTCGAGACCCATTAAATCCGAGACCCCGAGACTGTCCCAGTTTTACTATATGTAGATCACCTGGAGATTAGCCCCCCTCAGGTGGAGGAGGTGAACTAGGGAATAGTAGGGACAGACAAATAGACAGACAGACAGACAAAGAGAGAAAAAGACTGAGAGAGAAAAAAACAGATAAAAAGGAGAAAGATACAGACAGACAGAGGGAGAGAGACAGAGACAAAGAGACAGAGACAAAGAGACAGAAACAAAGAGACAGATTGTGTAAGTACCAGCACGCCAGCTCTCCTTCTCGCCGCCCGGAGTATAATGTCAGGGTGTTTATTTAATGCCGACTGTGGGGTGATCTTCCTCACTCTGGTATCTGGGACAATGTAATGTCAAGGGACCCAAGTTGGACCACTAGGAGCTCTTCTTACAGGTTCAGGGCCCCACTTGGACCACTAGGAGCTCTTCTTACAGGTTCAGGGCCCCACTTGGACCACTAGGAGCTCTTCTTACAGGTTCAGGGCCCCACTTGGACCACTAGATACTAGATTGTTATCACTTCTGTAGGAGAGGTGGTGAGTGTGGTGATGTACAGTGTATGTAGTTGATATCACTATTACCACCATCACCACTAGCAACACTATTACCTTTTACCACCTCCAGTCCCATTACCATCGTCACCACACCCCATCACCACCCATCACTATCACCACCACCACCCATCACTATCACCACCACCACCCATCACTATCACCACCACCACCACCATCACCACCACCACCCATCACTATCACCACCACCACCCACCACTATCACCACCACCACCCACCACCCACCACTATCACCACCACCACCCATCACTATCACCACCACCACCCATCACTATCACCACCACCACCCATCACTATCACCACCACCACCCATCACTATTACCACTATCACCCACCACTATCACCACCACCACCCATCACTATCACCATCACTATCACCACTACTACCACCATCACCACCCATAAACTCAAGTGTGTGGACGGGGCTTATCAACAGACACCTTAAGGCACTGAGATAACATAGTCAGTCCACGCTCCTCGCCAGGATCTTATAGCCTCTTACACACACCTTAAGGCCGATGCTCATTACCCCAGGTGCTCCCCAGGTGTTCCTCAAGTGTCTCCTAGGTGTTCCTCAAGTCTCTCCTAGGTGTTTCTCAAGTGTCTCCCAGGTGTTTCTCAGGTGTTCTCCCAGGTGTTTCCCAGGTGTTCTCCCAGGTGTTCCTCAAGTCTTCCCCCATGTGTTCCTCAAATGTTCCTCAGGTGTTCCTCAGGTGTTCCCCAGATGCTCCTCTCTCGACATGCATCCATCTCGCCTGCCTCAAAAATAATTAAAAAGAAGATTAAGAAAAGTAATTAGTTAGGAATAGTGTTAATTATTGTATATTTATTGTTAATTAGGGATATTGTTAGTAATTATTAGCTATTGTTAGTTATCCCAGCGCCTGACAATCCCGAATTAACTTCCTGAGAGAACCATTTTGTTTCCCCAGTTTTCATTTCTGGGTGAATATTTCCCTGACCCTTTTTGTCCCTAATAGATGGCAATTATTTCCCCCCTCTGTCGTGTATGAGACCTCGTGTGTCTAATGGGCGTCTCTCTCTCTCTCTCTCTCTCTCTCTCTCATGATGGGGTATACATCTTGTTCCTTTATTTCTTGCGGGTTTAGGTTTAGGTTAGTTTTAGGTTAGATTAAGATAGGGTGACTAATCTTCAGGTGATCTCAGACGACAACGCATACAACAATATTAAGAAGCTTTAAAAAAAAAAATGGTCAAATGAACAACTGTCACACCAGAGTTATTATCAATATAAAATATCAATATTTCCCTCAGGCGCCACGATGTCACAAGACTCTCCAGAACGTATTAAGGCGTTTTTTTCTTGGTTTTTTCGGGCATTAGGTTAGCGAGACGCGCCTGTCTGAACACTGTCGCCCCCATCTTCTTTGTTTACGTACAATGGGGTGAGTTGTCATATAGAGTTTTATTACAGAGTTAAATGGATGTCGGGTAGGATTTGTCAGATAGGTCTTTAAATGCGACGAAATTGGTGAGAGAGAGAGAGAGAGATTGATGACTGAATAAATGCATGAGAGAGATGTGTTGCGAGCATGTACCCCGGGAGGTACCTGGTGCCGTGGAGTACAGTATAGCCAGGGGTCTGGATGAAACATTTATTGGTACCTGTCACCCCCACCAAAATAAAACTCCATCTCTTGTTTTAGAAAGAGTTCAGTATACGCTTGGACTACAAGAGTTCATGTCAAGATTATTTTTTTCATTTTTTTTTCATTTTTATTTGAATAATTTGTTTTCGATTTACGTGTCGAAGATCACAGGTTTATCAAGGTTATATTTGTATTAATTTTGTTGTCGATATTTTCTGGAAAGTATTAGTGTTTAATTTAACTATTTTAATATGTTGACCTTTGTTGACATTTCATTCTTAATAAAACAAAATACAACAATATTACACATTTCTTCCTGGTAAAATAGAACACCGTATTGTCCCTCGTTTATTCCCAGAGTTGATGTTGTCGTAATAGCTTACCTCACCATCCTGTTAGAAGGAGTCACTTTAGGAAAAAATTATATAGAAGAAAATTTGTTTCTTCTCAAATATATAAACAAAAATGGAGGAATAGCATTTTGTTTTCTTATTTTATTTCTGTAAACCCTTCATGTCCATTGGTCTGTGGTAAATAAAATCAAGAAACGTCCAGTTAATGAAGAATGTTTATTAACCACACGTAATATTTTATCTGGTTAATGCCAGACGATTTTATTCAGCACAGAGGAGTCCCCATACTCAAGGGTTTAAGGAGAAAATTAGGTTTGTCACGCGCGGAGGTTTGCTTGGGAGTGAACTGTTGGCTGATAGAGTAACACTCTAACCTAACCTAACCTAATATAACCTAACCTAACCTAATATAACCTAATCTAACCTAATATAACCTAACCTAACCTAATATAACCTAACCAAACCAAAACAAAACTAAACTCATCCCCCAAATAACGTTAGGGTGGTTAATCTTCAGGTGAAATAAGCTGAGGTGAAGATTCTTCAGGTATACAGAGTGAGAATATTTTCACTTGTAGAGAAAGTATTGACTGATTGGGAGAAAGGACGCAGTCAGGTATGTGTAGGCTTGTATCTACAGGTGTATTGTGTGCGTGTTGTATGTCTGTCTCTCTCTCTCTCCCATCATTACCACCACCACTACTACTACCACCACCACCACCACTACCACCACCACCACTACCACTACTACTGCAGTTGTGTTCTGACCTCACTAGGGGAAAGGTCACGGCAGGGTTAGCTCCCGAGGGATAATTATCAGATATGGCCAGCGCTATGTGTGGTCTTGGGTGTGCGAGTTTGTTGACCAGACTGGGGTGGTCCATGGAAGAATTGGCGAGGGCCAAGGAAGAAATTGAGAGGGCCACGTTGGAGAACCTGAAATTAAAGGAAGAGCTGGCGAGGTTAAAAGGGGAGGCGGGACAGGGAAAGCCAGTGTCTGACGAAAACTCAAGCGAGTGGAAGGTTGTGAGGAGTGGGAAGACGAAGCTGGTGGTGAAGAAATACACCAAGGATACGACAACAACGACTACAACAGCTAAGTGTACCAACTCGTTCAGTCCCTTGATAGACGAATTGGATGTTAGTACAGTCAGGGACAGGGATGACAAGGAAGATATAAAAACTTTAATTGTTGGTGACTCACAGGTAAGGTACATGGACAGGGCCTTTTGTGGTAAAAACAAAAATAGGATGAGGGTGTGTTTGCCAGGAGCTGGGGTGGGGGATATAGTTGACAGGATGGACAATATCTTGTCTGGTAATGGGAACAAACCCATTATCTGCCACAGTGCAGGAGGCAATGATATTGGCCGGTGTAGGAGTGAGGAGCTTCTTGATAAGTTCAAGGCAGCTATAGGACGTATTAGGACTAAGGGAGGGATCCCTATCATATGCTGTGTCCTGCCTAGAAGGAGAGTTGGCAGTGAATGGTTGTCAAGGGCGGTTGGTGTCAACGACCGTCTTGACAGATATTGCAAGTCAATATCTGTCCCATTCATTGACAACTGGGACAACTTCTACGGCAGAAGGGACCTTTATGCTAGGGATGGAGTGCACCTGTCTCGGGATGGGGTGGCAACCCTGGCTGGGTCTCTAGAGGGGGCAGTTCAAAGGATATCGAAGTCTTTAAGCTGCTAGGGGAACATATGGGCACGGGGGTGGGGGAAACTGCAGTGGGAGCGGGTAAACAAAGTAAAAGATTACAGGGAAATAGTGTTAGGAATGATGACAAAACTAAATTAAACAGGGTGTTTAAAACTAAACACGATAAAGGGAGGACTCAGAACACGACTAACTTAAATGTCTACTACGCGAACAGTAGAAGTATGAGAAACAAAATGGATGATATTGGGGCCTTGGTATGTACCGAAAAAATCGATATAATAGCATTCACTGAAACATGGATCAACCTAGACTCACGTGAGTTGCCGGTCGAATACCAAATTGCGGGTTACAAATTAGTCCATACTGATAGACAGATTAGGAAAGGAGGCGGAGTAGCAATCTATGTCAGGGATAATCTGAAGTGTGAAATAAATAAGGAAATATAAACTGAGCGGAGTACAGAAACAATTTAGATAGAATTAATTGACGGTAGGAAAAAATTAATCACAGGAGTAATATATAGACCCCCCAATCTTGATAGAGTCAATGAGCGACTTATCTGGGATGAAATGCGCAGGGCTTCCTTACACAACAAAGTCTGTATAGTAGGCGACTTTAACCTTGGCCAAATAGATTGGACCGACCTTACGGGTAACTCAGAATCAGAGGATTTTCTCGAGACGATCCAGGACTGTTTCCTAAGTCAACATATAACCGAACCCACACGGGGTAATAATATACTCGATTTAGTTCTGTCGAACAGAGAGAACCTCATTAGCAATGTCGAGGTAGAGAACGAACCTGCAAACAGCGATCACAAAGAAATAAGATTCCAGTTAGATTTTCAGGGCAGACGTAAGGAAAATTCCACTGAAGTACCAGATTTCAGAAGGGCAAACTTTGACAGTTTAAAGAGGCAGCTGAGAGAGGGGGGTGTCGCCAGAGGAGTGGCAGCTGCCTCGCGGGGACACACAGTGGGATACGCCTTTACCACACTGACACACGGGATGACTCGGGTTAATACAATATAATAATTTTATTCATAAACTCAGTAACACGGGCAAGCGGTGGACATCAAAGCAAGAAGGGCCTTTGAGCCAAATTTGGAGCGAGCAGACTGACCAATTTCTGAAATGGGTCGAGTTTGAAGGAGCCGAAATGTGTGTGTGTGTGTGTGTGTGTGTGTGTGTGTGTGTGTGTGTGTGCGTGCGTGTGTGTGAACAACAATAGTCATTACACAGTTGTTATAGTGAAAGTTTAAGGTTAATTGTTATTATTATTGTCATGATAATATTAATATATCTGAACATTAATGACTTGGAGATATACCTAACCTAACCTAACCTAACCTAACCACTCCCCCCCCCCCCGAAATATAGATAGATGTTGTTGAGGTTAGGGGGCACATAGGCTTACTCATAGGCCTACTATTATATGGTAGTAATATATGACCTTTACGTTATGACCTTGAGTATAACGAATGCCTGACACGATAAGGAATGGTGGTGTAAGGTGAGGTAGAGAGGTAGAGAGAGGTAGTGGAGGTAGAGAGAGGTCGATGAAGAAATAGTGGTTAATGTATGATACGAGAGAGAGAGAGAGAGAGAGAGAGAGAGAGAGAGAGAGAGAGAGAGAGAGAGAGAGAGAGAGAGGGAGGTATTATTTACAGCGTCAGCCAAGTACTGTTCACAGGTAGAATAATTATCAGGTCTTCTATACAGGTAATAGTCACAGGTCCTATTTCCTCTCAGGTCTTCCTCCTACAGGTAACACACCCACTCACCAGGTCCTCCTCCTACAGGTACACACCCACTCACCAGGTCTTCCTCCTACAGGTACACACCCACTCACCAGGTCCTCCTCCTCCAGGTACACACCCACTCACCAGGTCCTCCTCCTACAGGTACACACCCACTCACCAGGTCGTCCTCCAACAGGTACACACCCACTCACCAGGTCTTCCTCCTACAGGTACACACCCACTCACCAGGTCTTCCTCCTACAGGTACACACCCACTCACCAGGTCGTCCTCCAACAGGTACACACCCACTCACCAGGTCTTCCTCCTACAGGTACACACCCACTCACCAGGTCTTCCTCCTACAGGTACACACCCACTCACCAGGTCTTCCTCCTACAGGTACACACCCACTCACCAGGTCTTCCTCCTACAGGTACACACCCACTCACCAGGTCTTCCTCCTACAGGTACACACCCACTCACCAGGTCTTCCTCCTACAGGTACACACCCACTCACCAGGTCTTCCTCCTACAGGTACACACCCACTCACCAGGTCTTCCTCCTACAGGTACACACCCACTCACCAGGTCCTCCTCCTACAGGTACACACCCACTCACCAGGTCTTCCTCCTACAGGTACACACCCACTCACCAGGTCTTCCTCCTACAGGTACACACCCACTCACCAGGTCTTCCTCCTACAGGTAACACACCCACTCACCAGGTCTTCCTCCTACAGGTACACACCCACTCACCAGGTCTTCCTCCTACAGGTACACACCCACTCACCAGGTCTTCCTCCTACAGGTACACACCCACTCACCAGGTCTTCCTCCTACAGGTACACACCCACTCACCAGGTCTTCCTCCTACAGGTACACACCCACTCACCAGGTCTTCCTCCTACAGGTACACACCCACTCACCAGGTCTTCCTCCTACAGGTACACACCCACTCACCAGGTCTTCCTCCTACAGGTACACACCCACTCACCAGGTCTTCCTCCTACAGGTACACACCCACTCACCAGGTCTTCCTCCTACAGGTACACACCCACTCACCAGGTCTTCCTCCTACAGGTACACACCCACTCACCAGGTATTCCTCCTACAGGTAACACACCCACTCACCAGGTCCTCCTCCTACAGGTACACACCCACTCACCAGGTCTTCCTCCTACAGGTACACACCCACTCACCAGGTCTTCCTCCTACAGGTACACACCCACTCACCAGGTCTTCCTCCTACAGGTAACACACCCACTCACCAGGTCTTCCTCCTACAGGTAACACACCCACTCACCAGGTCCTCCTCCTACAGGTACACACCCACTTACCAGGTCTTCCTCCTACAGGTACACACCCACTCACCAGGTCTTCCTCCTACAGGTAACACACCCACTCACCAGGTCTTCCTCCTACAGGTACACACCCACTCACCAGGTCTTCCTCCTACAGGTACACACCCACTCACCAGGTCTTCCTCCTACAGGTACACACTCACTCACCAGGTCTTCCTCCTACAGGTACACACCCACTCACCAGGTCGTCCTCCTACAAGTACACACCCACTCACCAGGTCTTCCTCCTACAGGTACACACCCACTCACCAGGTCTTCCTCCTACAGGTACACACCCACTCACCAGGTCTTCCTCCTACAGGTACACACCCACTCACCAGGTCTTCCTCCTACAGGTACACACCCACTCACCAGGTCCTCCTCCTACAGGTACACACCCACTCACCAGGTCCTCCTCTTACAGGTAACTTCACGTGTCTGGAGATCGTGTTCACCTTCAAGCGCCGCCTGGGGTACTACCTGTTCCACACCTACATCCCCACCTGCCTCATCGTCATCATGTCGTGGATTAGCTTCTGGATCAGACCCGAGGCCGTGCCAGCCCGGGTCACTCTGGGGGTCACCTCTCTGCTCACCCTCTCCACCCAACACGCTAACTCCCAGAAGTCTCTCCCTCCTGTCTCTTATATCAAGGTAATGTTGGTGGTGATGTTGGTGGGTCAAGGTGATGTTGGTGGGTCAAGGTGATTTTGGTGGGTCAAGGTGATGATGGTGGGTCAAGGTAATGATGTTGGGGGGTCAAGGTGATGTTGGTGGTGATGTTGGTGGGTCAAGGTGATGTTGGTGGGTCAAGGTAATGATGTTGGGTCAAGGTGATGTTGGTGGGTCAAGGTGACAGTTCTAACTTAAGGTGATATTTCTATAGCGGTACCAATCCGATCACCAAGGTACCATTCCTAACAACTGACTCACTCCTTCCGGCAGGCCATCGATGTGTTCATGTCTTCGTGCACCGTGTTCGTGTTCTGCTCGCTGATGGAGTACGCCCTCGTTAACGTCGTCCTCGGAGACGTTCCCGAGGACAATAACAACATCCGCATAATGAGGCCTCGAACACTCATCCAGGTCCCTAATCCACAGGTATGTTGCCAGGTACACAGGTTAATAGGTCGTGGGTGAGTGTGACATTCCTTCAAGGTTCTTAATTCCGATGTACACGTTCCCAGGTACAATCCTATGACGTTCCTCCAGGTCCCCAATCCCCAGGTACAATCCCAAGACGTTCCTCCAGGTCCCCAATCCCCAGGTACATTCCCAAGACGTTCCTCCAGGTCCCCAATCCCCAGGTACAATCCCATGACGTTCCTCCAGGTCCCCAATCCCCAGGTACAATCCCAAGACGTTCCTCCAGGTCCCCAATCCCCAGGTACAATCCCAAGACGTTCCTCCAGGTCCCCAATCCCCAGGTACAATCCCAAGACGTTCCTCCAGGTCCCCAATCCCCAGGTACAATCCCAAGACGTTCCTCCAGGTCCCTAATCTCTCCAGGTCCTTACCACCCCCCCACCCCCCCTCCCCCAGATCTAATACTCCCTGGGCCAGACAAATCCTACAATCTCCTCTCAACGGGACACAATCCTCAGAGAGTCCTTCGATAATTGTCCTTTTGTAACTGGGGATCAAAGGAAGGACGACACTTTAGTTGAGTCTCAGGCCAATTCCGGAGCCATTTTGGATGTTAGAGTTGTAGGTTGTAGATTAAGTGAGTTGGTTGTGTTGTGTTGTGTTGCGTTGCGTTGCGTTCTTGGATCTCTAGTGACGAGGAAAGTGTAAGCTAGGAGAGAGAGAGAGAGAGAGAGAGAGAGAGAGAGAGAGAGAGAGAGAGAGTATTTCAGCTGACCAGGGTACAGTGTAAAGCACCTCCTACTGACCATGGTACCTCCTACTGACTATGGTACCTCCTACTGACTATGGTACCTCCTACTGACCATGGTACCTCCTACTGACCATGGTACCTCTTACTGACTATGGTACCTCCTACTGACCATGGTACCTCCTCCTGACTATGGTACCTCCTACTGACCATGGTACCTCCTACTGACCATGGTACCTCCTACTGACCATGGTACCTCCTACTGACTATGGTACCTCCTACTGACCATGGTACCTCCTACTGACCATGGTACCTCCTACTGACCATGGTACCTCCTACTGACCATGGTACCTCCTGACAATGGTACCTCCTACTGACCATGGTACCTCCTACTGACCATGCATGGTACCTCCTACTGACCATGGTACCTCCTGACTAGACCCCTACTGACTGGTACCTACTGACCATGTACCTCCTACTGACCATGGTACCTCCTACTGACCATGGTACCTCCTCCTGACTATGGTACCTCCTACTGACTATGGTACCTCCTACTGACCATGGTACCTCCTCCTGACCATGGTACCTCCTACTGAACATGGTACCTCCTACTAACTATGGTGCCACGTCCTGACCATGGTACCTCCTCCTGACTATGGTACCTCCTCCTGACCATGGTACCTCCTACTGACCATGGTACCTCCTACTGACCATGGTACCTCTTACTGACTATGGTACCTCCTACTGACTATGGTACCTCCTACTGACCATGGTACCTCCTCCTGACCATGGTACCTCCTCCTGACCATGGTACCTCCTACTGACCATGGTACCTCCTACTGACCATGGTACCTCCTACTGACCATGGTACCTCTTACAGGATTCGCCCAAGAAGATGTCGGACTTCGAGGACTCGCCTGTCAGGACCAAGAAGACGGACACTTGTCAGCCAATCACCGCCCCGCGTCGCTCTGCTACTGTCCAGCGACGAGCCAATGGCAGGAAAACTATCTGTCAGAGTGAGGTAAGTGACCAATGAGGAGGCTTGGTGTAGGGAGGTAAGTGACCAATGAGGAGGCTTGGTGTAGGGAGGTAAGTGACCAATGAGGAGGCTTGGTGTAGGGAGGTAAGTGACCAATGAGGAGGCTTGATGTAGGGAGGTAAGTGACCAATGAGGAGGCTTGGTGTTGGGAGGTAAGTGACCAATGAGGAGGCTTGGTGTAGGGAGGTAAGTGACCAATGAGGAGGCTTGGTGTAGGGAGGTAAGTGACCAATGAGGAGGCTTGATGTTGGGAGGTAAGTGACCAATCAGGAGGCTTGGTGTAGGGAGGTAAGTGACCAATGAGGAGGCTTGATGTTGGGAGGTAAGTGACCAATGAGGAGGCTTGATGTAGGGAGGTAAGTGACCAATGAGGAGGCTTGGTGTAGGGAGGTAAGTGACCAATGAGGAGGCTTGGTGTAGGGAGGTAAGTGACCAATGAGGAGGCTTGATGTTGGGAGGTAAGTGACCAATGAGGAGGCTTGATGTAGGGAGGTAAGTGACCAATGAGGAGGCTTGATGTAGGGAGGTAAGTGACCAATGAGGAGGCTTGGTGTAGGGAGGTAAGTGACCAATGAGGAGGCTTGATGTAGGGAGGTAAATGAAATTCCCGTAAACACTCTTATGCTCTCTTCTGGGCCCCTAGTCGCTCTTCATTGGTTGGTTTTGAATCGCTAGGGAAATAACCGTCACTGGTTGATGTCCACCCAGGGAGAAGACGTCTTGTGGGCGGTGATTGGTTCAGTTTTTAGATGGGCGTTGGTGATTGGTTGGGTTGCTGGATGGGCGGCGGTCATTGGTTGGATGACACGCTGTCGAGAGATCTGTCTGTCTGTCTGTCTGTCTGCCTGTCTGTCTGTCTGTCTGTCTGTCTGTCCTTTGGGTTTGGACACATAAAATACCATAGCAATCTCTCTCTCTCTCTCTCTCTCTCTCTCTCTCTCTCTCTCTCTCTCTCTCTCTCTCTCTCTCTCTCTCTCTCTCCACTAATTAATTACCTTCATCACCCGTTAATTACCCTTTAAGACCTTTTAAGTATCATGATGTCATTATTAAAGCGACGATAACAGTATTACCCTAATTACGACTCGTTATGTGGCGCGTTATGACTGACTACTGACACATAACACCTTCCTTGTATTATGTAGGGGAGGGGGAGGGGGGAGGGGGTGGGGGAGGGAGGAGGGGGTGGAGGGCCGGAGGGATGAGGGGAGGGGGGGCGGGGTGGGGGGGAGGGGGGTGGAGGGCCGGAGGGATGAGGGGAGGGGAGGCGGGGTAGGGGGGAGGGATGAGGGGAGGGGAGGCGGGGTGGGGGGGAGGGGGGGGTGGGGGGATGGGGAGGGGGGTGGGGGAGGGAGGAGGGGGTGGAGGGCCGGAGGGATGAGGGGAGGGGAGGCGGGGTGAGGGGGAGGGGGGCCGGAGGGATGAGGGGAGGGGGAGGGAGGAGGGGGTGGGGGAAGGAGAAGGACTACCTGGAAATTAATCACCTCAGTTTATTTCATTTGGTGGTTAAGTTTTATTCTCTAATGGTAGTTTATCCTAACCTAACCTGACGTAAAGCTAACTTAACCTAACCTGATGTAAAGCTAACCTAACCTGACGTAAAGCTAACCTAACCTAACCTGACGTAAAGCTAGCCTAACCTAACCTGATGTAAAGCTAACCTAACCTGACGTAAAGCTAACCTAACCTAACCTGACGTAAAGCTAACCTAACCTAACCTGATGTAAAGCTAACCTAACCTAACCTGACGTAAAGCTAGCCTAACCTAAGCTGACGTAAAGCTAACCTAACCTAACCTGACGTAAAGCTAACCTAACCTAACCTGACGTAAAACTTACCAAACCTAACCTGATGTAAAGCTAACCTAACCTGACGTAAAGCTAACCTAACCTAACCTGACGTAAAGCTAGCCTAACCTAACCTGACGTAAAGCTAACTTAACTTAACCTGACGTAAAGCTAACCTAACCTAACCTGACGTAAAGCTAACCTAACCTAACCTGACGTAAAGCTAACCTAACCTAACCTGACGTAAAGCTAGCCTAACCTAACCTGATGTAAAGCTAACCTAACCTAACCTGACGTAAAGCTAACCTAACCTAACCTGACGTAAAGCTAACCTAACCTAACCTGATGTAAAGCTAACCTAACCTAACCTGACGTAAAGCTAACCTAACCTAACCTGACGTAAAGCTAACCTAACCTAACCTGATGTAAAGCTAACCTAACCTAACCTGACGTAAAGCTAGCCTAACCTAACCTGACGTAAAGCTAGCCTAACCTAACCTGACGTAAAGCTAACCTAACCTAACCTGACGTAAAGCTAACCTAACCTAACCTGACGTAAAGCTAGCCTAACCTAACCTGATGTAAAGCTAACCTAACCTGACGTAAAGCTAACCTAACCTAACCTGATGTAAAGCTAACCTAACCTAACCTGACGTAAAGCTAACCTAACCTAACCTGACGTAAAGCTAACCTAACCTAACCTGATGTAAAGCTAACCTAACCTAACCTGACGTAAAGCTAGCCTAACCTAACCTGACGTAAAGCTAGCCTAACCTAACCTGACGTAAAGCTAACCTAACCTAACCTGACGTAAAGCTAGCCTAACCTAACCTGACGTAAAGCTAACCTAACCTAACCTGATGTAAAGCTAACCTAACCTAACCTGACGTAAAGCTAACCTAACCTAACCTGATGTAAAGCTAGCCTAACCTAACCTGACGTAAAGCTAACCTAACCTAACCTGATGTAAAGCTAACCTAACCTAACCTGACGTAAAGCTAACCTAACCTAACCTGACGTAAAGCTAACCTAACCTAACCTGATGTAAAGCTAACCTAACCTAACCTGACGTAAAGCTAACCTAACCTAACCTGACGTAAAGCTAACCTAACCTAACCTGACGTAAAGCTAACCTAACCTAACCTGACGTAAAGCTAACCTAACCTAACCTGACGTAAAGCTAACCTAACCTAACCTGACGTAAAGCTAACCTAACCTAACCTGACGTAAAGCTAACCTAACCTAACCTGACGTAAAGCTAACCTAACCTAACCTGACGTAAAGCTAACCTAACCTAACCTGACGTAAAGCTAACCTAACCTAACCTGACGTAAAGCTAACCTAACCTAACCTGACGTAAAGCTAACCTAACCTAACCTGACGTAAAGCTAACCTAACCTAACCTGACGTAATAATAATAATAGTAATGATAAATGAATCAAAATATAAAGAAAATATAAACTCCTCGAGATCAGGCCCGTGATTGGACAGTTGAGAATCGGTATCTCAACCACTGGCCAATCAGGAATGAGTTTTTTCTTCACAATACCCAGTGCTAATTCCTTCTATTGTTGACTATTGTTGCTGTAGTCTTTTAAATAACCTGGAAACAGCACTCACTTGATGTCTTTTATATAACCTGGATAACAACACTCGCCTAATGTCTTTGAGAATCTCCGGTTTACGCCCCCTAGGCACCCGGAGTCGACCCTCTTGTGACTGGGTCCCAAAGGAGTCGTCCAGGCCTATGGGAACCACTTTGTTATGTAAGCCTGAGTAAGAGAGGCCGGGGTAAGGTCCATATAACCGGTGTTCACTCTATGTGTGTAGTCGTCTTATAGTAAACAACTCTTATATAGGACAGGTTTGGTTTACACACTGCTAAATTACTCTCTCTCTCTCTCTCTCTCTCTCTCTCTCTCTCTCTCTCTCTCTCTCTCTCTCTCTCCCCTACACCTTCCTTCCTCCCTTCCTTCCCTCTTCCCCAACCCCCCTTCTACATTCTTCTCCCCACCCACTTCTCCTCCCCCCCCCCCCACTTCTCCTCCCCTATTCCCCATCATTCCCCTACCCTCCCCTACCTTCCCCTGCCCTCCCCTACCCTCCCCTACCCTCCCCTGCCCTCCCCTCCCTCACCCGTCACAATAAGCAATAGGCAGTCATAACAGACAGCAACTTCCCTTCCCCTAATTAGCCATAAGACTTGGAAGATCCCCTCCCTCCCTCCCTCCCTCCCTCCCTCCCTCCCTCCGTCCTTCCCTCCATCACTCCTCCCCTCCCTCCCTCCCTCCCTCCCTCCTTCCCTCCATCACTCCCTCCCTCCCTCCCTCCCTCCCTCCTTCCCTCCATCACTCCTCCCCTCCCTCCCTTCCCTCCCTCCCTCCCTCCCTCCTTCCCTCCATCACTCCTCCCCTCCCTCCCTCCCTCCCTCCCTCCCTCCCTCCATCACTCCTACCCTCCCTCCCTCCCTCCCTCCCTCCCTCCCTCCATCACTCCTCCCCTCCCTCCCTCCCTCCCTCCTTCCCTCCATCCCTCCTCCCCTCCCTCCCTCCCTCCCTCCCTCCCTTCCCTCTTTCCTTCACTCAATCTTAACCTCCTTACTTTTTTTTGTAGAGAGAGAAGGGGTGAAAAGAAGAGTGGAGGTGGGGGAAGGAAGTTATAGTTCGGAAATTGAAGAAATTTAGGAGGAGGTAAGAGAGGGCGGGCTGACCGCCGAGCTAAGCTAATAGTGTGTTAGGGTTGTGTCATGGGTTAGTTATTGTCTGTCGGTACAGGCACTAGACATCCTACCCTGTCCCATATATGGGTGTTTTAAGGGCCTTATTCATATTCCGTCGACCCTACTGGCGGATGCTGGTCCAGGGAGGTTGTCTATTGCCTGGCCGTATAGATCGGGGGTGGTAATGGACCTTTTGAGATTTGGTAACTTCTTGGGAACCATGTATGGTTGTTGTCGTTATCTGGTGGGAGTCTTTGAAGGAGTTCTTGCTCTGATCGTTCTATCTTTTGCCAGACTCTGCTGGCCAGGGTGTGCAGCTGCTGGTTGATGGGTTTTATTCTCAGGTCTCTATGTATCTCGGCTGTGGTCCTGGTGAAAGGGTATCTTTCACCTGTGACGAATCTTCGGGCTTCATTTTGGACCACCTGTAATTTTAATATTTGAGTGGTGCTCATAGTGTGAAGAGGTACTGCTGGGTAAGTTAATATCGGTGTGATAAATGATGTCACCAGGCGGAGTTTTATTTTCTCAGGAAGCGCTTTAAAGCGGTATAGTTTTCTCAGCTCTCTTCTTGCCTTTTCCTTCCTGTCGTGGATATATGCAGGCCCAGGAGGGTGCCTCTGCTTTTGTATTCTATCTGGGCATTATTGGTTACTAATGGATGGGTTTTCCTTCTGCATAAGGGTATCACTGTGAATTTCTGGAGACTGGTTTGGATTTTCCATTGTTTTTCGTAATTAGTTACCCTTTCTAATTCCCGCCTGGTGTTGTCGGCCTGTAGTTCTCGCGATTTTCCTTGATGTGTTGTTATTTGAGTGATGTCATCTGCATACATAATATCTTCGTTACTTATTCTAGTGGGAGGCGGGGTGTCACTTGTGTAGATAATATATAGGGTGGGGGAGAGGACGCTCCCCTGAGGGACTCCGCTCATGAGTGGGAAGGTCTCTCCTGTGTGTTGTCCTACCCTCAGTCTGGCATTTCTGCCGTCAAGAAAGTTACAAAGCAACTTTTCAATGTTGGTGGGAAGTCCGAGTTGGAGGATCTTATATTTTAGACCGTCGTGCCAGACTTTGTCAAATGCCTTCACTTCATCCCGGAGAGTTAGATTACATTGTCTTCCACTCGCCGAGGCTCTGGCTGTGTTTTCACATGCCAGGGCTATCGCTGTTGTGGTGGTCTTCCCTTTCCTGAACCCGAATTGTCTGCAGTTGACTCTGTTGGTTGTTTCCAGGTGATTTCTCAGACGGTTATTGATGATTTTTTCTAGGATTTTTCCAGGTACTTCGAGAAGGGAGATCGGTCTGTAGTTTAGTGGGACGGCGGGGTTCTTTCCTTGTGAGGGTAATAATGGCCTCTTTGAATTTAATTGGGAAGTAACCCGAGGCCAGGCAAGCGTTCATTGTGGTTCTCAGTCTCCCCATGGCGGGTTGTTTATGTGGCTGAGGATCTCCTTGGTGATGCCTGAATAACCAGGGGCTTTATTTTTGGTATTGGAGATGGCTGTGTTGAGTTCTTCCGAGGAGATTGGTTTGGACAGTGGGCTGTCCACTCTCAGATCCTCCCATATGATTTCAGGGGAAGGCTGAGTGCGGTGCGTCTGGCCCCGGAGTTCATCAAGGACGAGCTCCTCGTGGGTACCATCGAATCCCCGATTTTCTTCATTTGTGATTCGGAAGATGTTCCTCCATATGTCCCTGAATATGGGTCTTTGTCTTGGTCGTCATATATTTTACTTCCTGCGTGGTCAGTTATATATGATGACTCGTTATGGCTGCAACCTTTCAGTCTCTTAACTCGACGCCAGAACTCTCCTTGGTCGTTGTATGTATGTGAGAGTTGTTCAACTATTTCGGCCCATTTAAGGTTGCTTTGTTCCAGAGATCTTGTTTTTATTTCCTCCCGGATTCTTCTGTGTGTATTGTAGCTTACGATGTCCCAACCATGGGTTTAGGGTCTCTGTTGTAGCAGTTGGAACTGGTTTGTGAGGGCTATGAGTTCTGGAGTCTGTTGTGGGAGAGTTCTGTTGCGTTTGAGAGGCGTGGCCTCCTGGTAGGCTGTTCCTATGGCCTCACACCATGTGTTGATTACTTCGTCTATTTTGTTCACCGGCTGACTGTCTATGGTCTGCAGGAGTGTCATGTCCTTGACCTCAAGTTCGGCTGTAGCTTTTTCGTTGAATAGTTCCCAGTCTGTCTGCTTGGCGATCCTCCGTGGTGAAGCTGGTATAGTTGTTGGTGTTGCTGAGATGGTAATGATTATAGGTAGGTGGTCGCTGGAGGTTACAGGACCTTGTTCAGAGAGATAGTTGTGGAAGCATCTGCCGTTTGTTATTGCTATATCTGGAGTAGTGGCTGAGTTCCTACTGTAGAACGTGGGGAAGTCTGGGCCTATTAGCTGGGCTTTATGTCTGTCATGAAGCCAGCGAGGCCTCTTCCAACACTGTTAGTTGTCCTCTTACCATCTGGTAGAGGATATCTGGCGTTCATGTCCCCAATGATGTAGGTTGGGTGGTGGTGTGATAGGAGTCTGTGGAAGCCCCCGTCAGGCAGGTAGTGGTGGGAGGGAGGTTGTGGCTATTATGTTTGGCCCTGTGGTCAAGTTGATTTGAACAGCGAGAGTTTCAGAGGTGAAGTTGTCTATGATTCTGTGGTGGACATCTTTTTACGGCGATGGCCACCCCGTCATTCGGCTCCTCTGATAGATTGGATTTATGGATCCTGTAACCAAATATTTTAAATTCTTCAGACGCCTTTTGGCCGTGTGAGGTTATGAGTATAATATCTGCGTCAACTTGGTTGTATTGGCTGGACAAACTGAATTTATTGGTTGTCCAGTGGAGGACGTTATGTTGCATTGCTGTCCCTCCCTCCCCCCCCCCCTCCCTCCCTCCCTCAAGCCCTCCAGTGTGTGCCTACTCCTCCTCCACCCTTCACCGTCTCCCACCTTTCCTCCCTCCCTCCAGGCTGGTACCCGGTGCTCGCAACATAAAAGAAGCAACTGATATGCACCACTGATGGACGGCTCTGATTGGCTGATTAGAGAACATGTTTTGGTTTTTTTGGGGGCAGCTACGAACATTAAAGAGATTCTCCAGATAAAGGAAATATATTAGATAGAATTATATATATATTTTACGAATACTCACGAAGTAAATATATATATCATTTGAAATTTATTTACACGAATGACGCTTGTTGCCGGATCTGTCTCACTGGCTGACGTATGAATATTGTCCCCGTTATGAAAAATACTCCACAAAAAATATACCTTAAAAAAACAGTTATTCAGTTATATAATTTTCAAAAACGAATATATAATCTTGACTTTATTTCATTTTAATAGAGATAGAGATAAAAACATGACCCTCCCCCCCCCTTTTCGCCCCTCTTCCGGTACGATATTTTTCCCGCCTGTCAGATGTTGTGCCGCTGATACCATACCTGTTGCCTCAGTGGTGTGATATGGGTACCAGCGTCCACCTGTCTACCTGTGATTATTATTGTTATTGTTGTTGTTGTTATTAGTGTTGTTTTGGGCTAACTTGAAAGATATATAATCCAGTTTCTTAACACCTGAAGATTAACCATCCTAATGCCAACCCAACCTAACCTAACCTAACCCAACCCAACCCAACCCAACCCAACCCAACCCAACCCACATGGACCATCACCTAAGCCACGCATCATCAGTGTACTGTTATGTGTGTGTGTGTGTGTGTGTGTGTGTGTGTGTGTGTGAACAGAAATGGTTAAGGCTTTGAAGTTACGTTAGGTTAGATTAGGTTGGGTTAGGTTAGGTTGGGTTAGATTAGGTTGGGTTGGGTTAGGTTAGGTTGGTTAGGAGCTCCATCCATATATAAGTCCTTCCCTTTTACCTCTCCCATTCCATCTCCTCTTCCGTCTCACCTTTCATTCATTCCTCCATCTCCACTCTTTCTCTTCTTCCTCCTCTTCGCTTTTATCCATTCATCTTCCTTTCCCGCCTTCTCCTCTCCCCTTGTAACCTCTCTTTACTCCTTCCTTCCTCTCCTCTTCCTACTTCTCTCTTCCTCCTCGTTTCCTACCTCTCCTCTTCCTACTTCTCTCCTCCTCCTCGTTTCCTTCCTCTCCTCTTCCTACTTCTCTCTTCCTCCTCGTTTCCTTCCTCTCCTCTTCCTACTTCTCTCCTCCTCCTCGTTTCCTTCCTCTCCTCTTCCTCATTCATCCTTCTATCCTCCTGCTCCTGCTTTCCCTACCTCTCCTCTTTTTACCTCCCTCCTCTTCCTTTTCCACCTCTTCCTCCCCTTCTCTTCTTCCTTTTCTTACTCCTCTTCTTCCTCAACCTCCTCTTCCTCTTTTATTTCGTCTCCTTTTGTCTCTCCCCTCCGCCTCCCCCCCTCCTACCCCCCTCCCCCCTCCCTCCCCACCCCCACCCTCCCCACCCGTCATTTTGAAACCAGGCGAATATTTGTAAACTGATTGATTGTGGTGTGGTGGGTGGCGTGGTGGGTGGCGTGGTGGGTGGCGTGTGGAGAGTGGGTGGTGCGGACCGTTTTACCCACACCACCCACAACACCAACCATCAAACCACTTACCACGCCACCCACCACACGACGCCACCCACGACGCCACCCACCACACGACGCCACCCACCACACGACGCCACCCACCACGCCACCCACCACACGACGCCACCCACCACACGACGCCACCCACCACACGACGCCACCCACCACACCACCCGCCACACGACGCCACCCACCACACGACGCCACCCACCACCCACCACGCCACCCACCACCCACCACGCCACCCACCACGCCACCCACCACACGACGCCACCCACCACACGACGCCACCCACCACACCACCCGCCACACGACGCCACCCACCACACGACGCTACCCACCACACGACGCTACCCACCACACGACGCCACCCACCACACCACCCGCCACACGACGCCACCCACCACACGACGCCACCCACCACTTACCACGCCACCCACCACACCACGCCACCCACCACACGACGCCACCCACCACACGACGCCACCCACCACACCACCCGCCACACGACGCCACCCACCACACGACGCTACCCACCACACGACGCCACCCACCACGCCACCCACCACACGACGCCACCCACCACACCACCCGCCACACGACGCCACCCACCACACGACGCCACCCACCACACGACGCTACCCACCACACGACGCCACCCACCACACCACCCGCCACACGACGCCACCCACCACACGACGCCACCCACCACATAACGCCACACACCACGCCACCCACCACACCACCCACCAGGTCACCCACCACGCCACCCACCCACCACGCCACCCACCCACCCACCACGGCACCCACCCACCACGGCACCCACCCACCACGGCACCCACCACGCCGCCCACCCACCACGCCACCCACCCACCACGCCACCCACCCACCACGCCACCCACCACGCCACCCACCCACCACGCCACCCACCCACCACGCCACCCACCCACCACGCCACCCACCACACCACGCCACCCACCCACCACGCCACCCACCCACCACGCCACCCACCCACCACGCCACCCACCACGGCACCCACCCACCACGGCACCCACCACGCCGCCCACCCACCACGCCACCCACCACGCCACCCACCCACCACGCCACCCACCCACCACGCCACCCACCACGCCACCCACCACGCCACCCACCCACCACGCCACCCACCCACCACGCCACCCACCACGCCACCCACCACGCCACCCACCACGCCGCCCACCCACCACGCCACACACCACGCCACCCACCACGCCACCCACCCACCACGCCACCCACCCACCACGCCACCCACCACGCCACCCACCACGCCACCACCCACCACGCCACCCACCCACCACGCCGCCCACCCACCACGCCACCCACCACGCCACCCACCCACCACGCCACCCACCCACCACGCCACCCACCACGCCACCCACCACGCCACCCACCACGCCATCCACCACGCCACCCACCACGCCACCCACCCACCACGCCACCCACCACGCCGCCCACCACGCCGCCCATGACAAAATACATCATTTGCATTTTCATGACGTGGGCGTCCTGTCAGCGAGCGACCGTCTTGACACACCCGCCGAGCTAGGGTGTCGGGGGTGAGGGAAGAGGAGGGTGAGGGTGAGGGAAGAGGAGGGTGAGGGAAGAGGAGGAGGACGGTGAGGGAGGAGGAGGAGGGTGAGGGAAGAGGAGGAGGAGGGTAAGGGAAGAGGAGGGTGAGGGTGAGGGAAGAGGAGGGGGAGGGTAAGGGAAGAGGAGGAGGACGGTGAGGGAGGAGGAGGAGGGTGAGGGAAGAGGAGGAGGAGGGGGAGGAGGAGGTGGAGGGTGAGGGAGGAGGAGGAGGAGGGTGAGGGAAGAGGAGGAGGAGGGTGAGGGAGGAGGAGGAGGGTGAGGGAAGAGGAGGGGGAGGGTAAGGGAAGAGGAGGAGGACGGTGAGGGAGGAGGAGGAGGGTGAGGGAAGAGGAGGAGGAGGGTGAGGGAGGAGGAGGAGGGTGAGGGAGGAGGAGGAGGAGGGTGAGGGAAGAGGAGGAGGAGGGTGAGGGAGGAGGAGGAGGGTGAGGGAGGAGGAGGAGGAGGGTGAGGGAGGAAGAGGAGGGTGAGGGAAGAGGAGGAGGAGGGTGAGGGAAGAGGAGGAGGAGGGTGAGGGAAGAGGAGGGTGAGGGAAGAGGAGGGTGAGGGTGAGGGAAGAGGAGGAGGAGGGTGAGGGAAGAGGAGGGTGAGGGAAGAGGAGGGTGAGGGAAGAGGAGGAGGAGGGTGAGGGAAGAGGAGGAGGGTGAGGGAAGAGGAGGAGGGTGAGGGAAGAGGAGGAGGAGGGTGAGGGAAGAGGAGGAGGGTGAGGGAAGAGGAGGAGGAGGGTGAGGGAAGAGGAGGGTGAGGGAAGAGGAGGAGGAGGGTGAGGGAGGAGGAGGAGGGTGAGGGAAGAGGAGGAGGAGGGTGAGGGAAGAGGAGGAGGACGGTGAGGGAGGAGGAGGAGGGTGAGGGAAGAGGAGGAGGAGGGTGAGGGAAGAGGAGGGTGAGGGAAGAGGAGGGTGAGGGAAGAGGAGGAGGGTGAGGGAAGAGGAGGAGGAGGGTGAGGGAAGAGGAGGGTGAGGGTGAGGGAAGAGGAGGAGGAGGGTGAGGGAAGAGGAGGAGGAGGGTGAGGGAAGAGGAGGGTGAGGGTGAGGGAAGAGGAGGAGGAGGGTGAGGGAGGAGGGTGAGGGAAGAGGAGGAGGAGGGTGAGGGAAGAGGAGGAGGACGGTGAGGGAGGAGGAGGAGGGTGAGGGAAGAGGAGGAGGAGGGTGAGGGAAGAGGAGGAGGAGGGTGAGGGAAGAGGAGGAGGAGGGTGAGGGAAGAGGAGGGTGAGGGTGAGGGAAGAGGAGGAGGAGGGTGAGGGAGGAGGAGGAGGGTGAGGGAAGAGGAGGAGGAGGGTGAGGGAAGAGGAGGAGGAGGGTGAGGGAAGAGGAGGAGGAGGAGGGAAGAGGAGGGTGAGGGTGAGGGAAGAGGAGGGTGAGGGAAGAGGAGGTGGAGGGTGAGGGAAGAGGAGGAGGAGGGTAAGGGAAGAGGAGGGTGAGGGTGAGGGAAGAGGAGGGTGAGGGAAGAGGAGGAGGAGGGTGAGGGAAGAGGAGGGTGAGGGTGAGGGAAGAGGAGGGTGAGGGTGAGGGAAGAGGAGGAGGAGGGTGAGGGAGGAGGAGGAGGAGGGTGAGGGAAGAGGAGGGTGAGGGTGAGGGAAGAGGAGGGTGAGGGAAGAGGAGGAGGAGGAGGGAAGAGGAGGAGGAGGGTGAGGGAAGAGGAGGAGGAGGGTGAGGGAAGAGGAGGTGGAGGGTGAGGGAAGAGGAGGAGGAGGGTGAGGGAAGAGGAGGAGGAGGGGAGGGAAGAGGAGGAGGAGGAGGGAAGAGGAGGAGGAGGGTGAGGGAAGAGGAGGGTGAGGGTGAGGGAAGAGGAGGAGGAGGGTGAGGGAAGAGGAGGAGGGTGAGGGAAGAGGAGGAGGAGGGTGAGGGAAGAGGAGGTGGAGGGTGAGGGAAGAGGAGGAGGAGGGTGAGGGAAGAGGAGGTGGAGGGTGAGGGAAGAGGAGGAGGGTGAGGGAAGAGGAGGAGGAGGGTGAGGGAAGAGGAGGTGCAGGGTGAGGGAAGAGGAGGAGGAGGGTGAGGGAAGAGGAGGTGGAGGGTGAGGGAAGAGGAGGAGGAGGGTGAGGGAAGAGGAGGTGGAGGGTGAGGGAAGAGGAGGAGGAGGGTGAGGGAAGAGGAGGAGGAGGAGGGAAGAGGAGGAGGAGGGTGAGGGAAGAGGAGGGTGAGGGAAGAGGAGGAGGAGGGTGAGGGAAGAGGAGGGTGAGGGTGAGGGAAGAGGAGGAGGAGGGTGAGGGAAGAGGAGGTGGAGGGTGAGAGAGGAGGAGGAGGGTGAGGGAAGAGGAGGAGGAGGGTGAGGGAAGAGGAGGGTGAGGGAAGAGGAGGGTGAGGGAAGAGGAGGAGGAGGGTGAGGGAAGAGGAGGTGGAGGGTGAGGGAAGAGGAGGTGGAGGGTGAGAGAGGGGGAGGAGGGTGAGGGAAGAGGAGGAGGAGGGTGAGGGAAGAGGAGGGTGAGGGTGAGGGAAGAGGAGGAGGAGGAGGGAAGAGGAGGGTGAGGGAAGAGGAGGAGGAGGGTGAGGGAAGAGGAGGGTGAGGGTGAGGGAAGAGGAGGAGGAGGGTAAGGGAAGAGGAGGGTGAGGGAAGAGGAGGAGGACGGTGAGGGAGGAGGAGGAGGGTGAGGGAAGAGGAGGAGGAGGGTAAGGGAAGAGGAGGAGGAGGGTGAGGGAAGAGGAGGAGGGTGAGGGAAGAGGAGGGTGAGGGAAGAGGAGGAGGAGGGTGAGGGAAGAGGAGGGTGAGGGTGAGGGAAGAGGAGGGTGAGGGAAGAGGAGGAGGAGGGTGAGGGAAGAGGAGGAGGGTGAGGGAAGAGGAGGGTGAGGGAAGAGGAGGGTGAGGGTGAGGGAAGAGGAGGAGGAGGGTGAGGGAAGAGGAGGAGGAGGGTGAGGGAAGAGGAGGAGGAGGAGGGAAGAGGAGGAGGAGGGTGAGGGAAGAGGAGGAGGAGGGTGAGGGAAGAGGAGGAGGAGGAGGGAAGAGGAGGAGGCGGGTGAGGGAAGAGGAGGAGGGTGAGGGAAGAGGAGAAGGAGGGTGAGGGAAGAGGAGGAGGAGGGTGAGGGAAGAGGAGGAGGAGGGTGAGGGAAGAGGAGGGTGAGGGAAGAGGAGGAGGAGGGTGAGGGAAGAGGAGGAGGAGGGTGAGGGAAGAGGAGGAGGTGGGTGAGGGAAGAGGAGGAGGAGGGTGAGGGAAGAGGAGGAGGAGGGTGAGGGAAGAGGAGGGTGAGGGAAGAGGAGGGTGAGGGAAGAGGAGGAGGTGGGTGAGAGAAGAGGAGGAGGAGGGTGAGGGAGGAGGAGGAGGGTGAGAGAAGAGGAGGAGGAGGGTGAGAGAAGAGGAGGAGGAGGGTGAGGGAAGAGGAGGAGGAGGAGGGATAGAGGGAAGGAATGGATGATATACTGGATGAAAATTATGTGGATGAACAGATGGATGAATAGACAGAAGGATAGATGGATAGACTGCTGAAGGGTGAATTAATTTGTGGATGTGTTCTGGTGAGTGGATGTAGTGGATGATAAGGCTTAGTGAATGTGGATGCGGTGGGCTGGAGGTGGGTTGGAGGTAGGTTAGGGTGGGCTGGAGGTAGGTTAGGGTGGGTTGGAGGTAGGTTAGGGTGGGCTGGAGGTAGGTTAGGGTGGGCTGGAGGTAGGTTTGGGTGGGCTGGAGGTGGGTTAGGGTGGGCTGGAGGTAGGTTAGGGTGGGTTGGAGGTAGGTTAGGGTGGGCTGGAGGTAGGTTAGGGTGGGCTGGAGGTAGGTTAGGGTGGGCTGGAGGTGGGTTAGGGTGGGCTGAAGGTAGGTTAGGGTGGGCTGGAGGTAGGTTAGGGTGGGCTGGAGGTGGGTTAGAGTGGGTGGGTAGGATGAGTGAATGGCAGGAAGGTAAAGATGTAGATAACTGGGTCGGTGAGGTAGGGTGGGTTGGAGGTGGGTTTGAGTGGGCTGGAGGTAGGGTGGGCTGGAGGTGGGTTAGAGTGGGCTGGAGGTAGGGTGGGTTGGAGGTGGGTTAAGGCCGTCATATCTCCTCAATAATTCACCAGCTAGCCTTCCTCTGGTCGTGGGAGGGGAGAGGTACGGGGTGCAAAATGGCGGCCAGATGATTCAGAGACTCGACCTTGACCAATCCGATTCTCTCATTCACATTACGGCCTAACCTAACCTGACCTGACCTAACATAACCTAACCTAACCTGACCCAACCTGACCTGACCTAAACCGCCGCTGTGACACCCTCGCCGTTGTAACACCCTCGCTGCTGTGGCATCTTCGCCGCTGTGACACCTTCACCGCCGCTGTGACACATTTCTTGCATCATTCGGAATCGGGACGGTCACAGCACCACCAGCAGTCGTGGCCGTGAGGACAAAGCGGCCACTTACTGCATTCCGTGGCCATTCTCTTTGGCCACCTCTAATAACTTGGGGCAGTTCAATTGGTGGATGGTTAGTTAGATGGGCCCTTGTCCTAATAGGCCCTTGTCCTAATAGGCCCTTGTCCTAATAGGCCCTAAGTTCTCATAGGCCCTAAGTTCTAATAGGTCCTAAATTCTAATAGGCCCTAAGTTCTAATAGGCCCTAAGTTCTAATAGGCCCTAAGTTCTAATAGGCCCTAAGTTCTAATAGGCCCAGTCCTAATAAATCCCAGGTTTATTATGCCTTGGGCCCAGTAGGATTGGGGTCTATCAGGACTGAGGGCCAATTAACACTGGGGTCTACTTGACAACCACACACACACACACACACACACACACACACACACACACACATCACATTAATTCACTTTAAGTCAATAACTCACTATTATCGTCTCCTCCTTGTATTTGTCTTCCCTCTTACCCATCAACCTAGGATTGGTTATGGGGGAGGATTGGTTATGGGGAAGGATTGGTTATGGGGAGGATTGTAATTTTCTATCGATTTTTCTGTATAAAGAAGAACTGTCAAGCCATCTTTTCTTTCTTTCTTGATTTATTTATTTGTTTCTGTATTCATTCTTCTCCTTCCTTCCTTCCTTCCTTCCTTCCTTCCTTCCTTCCTTCCTTCCTCCCTCCTTTATTATCGTTATTGTACACTTACTCTCCATTCCTTATTGTCACTACCGATACTAAACACGAGTTGTACCTCAGCTGTCATAGATCGTCTGTCAGTTTCGTCCGTCTGTCCTGCCGTCTGTCTCTCCCTCCATCCGTCTGTCCTGCCGTCTGTCCCTCCCTCCATCCGTCTGTCCTGCCGTCTGTCCCTCCCTCCATCCGTCTGTCCTGCCGTCTGTCCCTCCATCCGTCTGTCCTGCCGTCTGTCCCTCCCTCCATCCGTCTGTCCTGCCGTCTGTCCCTCCCTCCATCCGTCTGTCCTGCCGTCTGTCCCTCCCTCCATCCGTCTGTCCTGCCGTCTGTCCCTCCCTCCATCCGTCCGTCCTTCTGGCCGAGAGCTGTGGCCGCCATAACCGGACCAAGACAGCCTCGAGTCGTCGCTACAGTCTGCCAGTTGTGTCAATAATGTTATAAGTTATGGCCGCGTGTGGTGTAGTGGGGGTGTGAGTGCTGTACTACCACTACTATTACTGTTGATACCGTACTACTACTTTTACTGTACTATTATTACTACTACTACTACTACTATTACTTTTACTGTACTACTACTACTACTACTAATACTACTACTACTACAACTACTACTACTTTTTTTTTTTTTTTTTAAACGTGGTCTCGAGCCTCCCCCAATAGCCACACCTTCGCCACCATTTAATTACCTAAATATTAAATATCCTAATACATAAGAAGCTATCCTATCTGTGTTAAATTAGTTGAGCCGCAGATCCATGCGGCATTCAGTGACTGTAGCCTCACAGTCAATATCTGCAGCAGTTGTCGTAGTAGGGGCAGAAGCTCTCGTTCCCCTGAGGCAGAGCAAAGCCGACCGAAGGAGAGAGAAGGACAGTCGACATCTCATCCAGGCTGTGACATAACTTCTGGGCTGCTGCTTCTGTTCGGAGATCACCTCCGCGAGTCTGGCGTAGAAACATCTTGCACTTGGGCCCATCCCACCAGAGGTTGTGAACACTAGAGGAGTGAAGCTGCCTTGATCAACATTTTGAATTCTCTCCCCATATGCCCTTCTCTTGTCGTTCTCGTTCCTCCTATGCGCAGCATCGAGAGCTAGGATACGGTGACAAACAGCCATGGGATCAAAAATCCTGATGTCGAAGAAAGCTCGCTGTCCCCGCGTCCAGAATCCTCGAGCACTGACGTCCACACGGGCTTCGTTAGATGTGTTTGAAGTCCTGTGTTGGAGGATCTCGCCATCCAGTGGAAGGAGGGTCGGTTCTACCATGACGTCCCGGCAGATTTCCTTCAACATATTTGCTGTGAGATCCCTTACCTCGTCATGCCTCATGCATATGAAGCCCCCCTTCTTGCAAACCATGGCGTGATCGCCATCATTGGAATAGCCACACACGCATTGGGAGGGCAAACCATCTACTGGCCAACCGTACCTTAGAGCAATGGCATCTGTAAATTCTTGTTTGTTAAGGCTGAAACCATTTGCCCTTATCGGTAACGTAGTTAACCAGTTCGAGGCGCCCACCTCCTGCACTATAGCTACTTTTTTTGTCAAATTTTCTGGAACCTGCAGCAATAGTTGCTGCTACTACTATTACTTTTACTGTACTACTACTACTACTACTACTACTACTACTACTACTACTACTACTACTACTACTTTTTTTTTTTTTTTTTTTTTTTTTTTTTTTTTTTTAAACGTGGCCTCCAGCCTCCCCCAATAGCCACACCTTCGCCACCATTTATTTACCTTAATATTAAATATCCTAATACATAATAAGCTATCCTATCTGTGTTAAATTAGTTGAGCCGCAGATCTATGCGGCATTCAGTGACTGTAGCCTCATAGTCAATATCTGCAGCAGTTGTCGAAGTAGGGGCAGAAGCTCTCGTTCCCCTGAGGCAGAGCAAAGCCGACCGAAGGAGAGAGAAGGACAGTCGACATCTCATCCAGGCTGTAACATAACTTCTGGGCTGCTGCTTCTGTTCGGAGATCACCTCCGCGAGTCTGGCGTAGAAACATCTTGCACTTGGGCCCATCCCACCAGAGGTTGTGAACACTAGAGGAGTGAAGCTGCCTTGATCAACGTTCTGAATTCTCTCACCATATGCCCTTCTCTTGTCGTTCTCGTTCCTCCTATGTGCAGCATCGAGAGCTAGGTTACGGTGACAAGTGGACATGGGATCAAAAATCCTGATGTCGAAGAAAGCTCGCTGTCCCCGCGTCCAGAATCCTCGAGCACTGACGTCCACACGGGCTTCGTTAGATGTGTTTGAAGTCCTGTGTTGGAAGATCTCACCATCCAGTGGAAGGAGGGTCGGTTCTACCATGACGTCCCGGCAGATTTCCTTCAACATATTTGCTGTGAGATCCCTTACCTCGTCATGCCTCATGCATATGAAGCCCCCCTTCTTGCAGACCATGGCGTGATCGCCGTCATAGGAAGAGCCACACACGCATTGGGAGGGCAAACCATCTACTGGCCAACCGTACCTTAGAGCAATGGCATCTGTAAATTCTTGTTTGTTAAGGCTGAAACCATTTGCCCTTATCGGTAACGTAGTTAACCAGTTCGAGGCGCCCACCTCCTGCGCTATAGCTACTTTTTTTGTCAAATTTTCTGGAACCTGCAGCAATAGTTGCTGCAACATGTCATTTTGGCAGTGCTGCCGATCTGTTGTAATGGCCCAACGGATCTTATTTACTTCGCTGGTGTCCACTTCCCCTGTTGCATTCTGGGCTATTATGTGGTCAGTGAGGGCTGCCGTGAGCTTAAGTGAATTTTGATGTTCAGTGTCAGCAATCTCCTCTGGATTAGTTAGTCCCATCCCTCCCAGTCTTGGTGGAAGTGCAAGAAGTGTTCTTTCTGCTGGGGTTAAGTCAGGGTGTTTCACTAGTTTGGGAATGAACTTGACACTGATGGCTTCTTCCAGAGGGTGGAGGAGGGGTCCGATCTCAGGGATGGTACGCATCAGGTAGTTCCAGCGATGCTTGACTCCATGGGTGAATGCTGCAAAGGCCGCATGTGGCTCTGTGTTAGCAATCTCAGATAGAGCTTGGATTTCGCTAACCCACTCACTCACCTTTCCAGCTACGTACTCGGTCTTGAAGTCCGTAGTGCCAATTACTGCGCCTAGATGTCTTTGGCCGTCCTTAGTTACTTTGACCTCACTTCCGCCAAAAACCTCCAAAGCCCGTTCATAATGTTCTGGCTTCACGATGAGGAAGGACTTGCTAGCGTTTGGGTGGTACCCTATTTGTGGACCTCGCGATGTTACCAGGTCCCACCACTTTTTGATGTCCTCCACTTTTTCTGCTCCTGTAAGGTCATCAGCATATGCCACTTGTTTGACCCCGGTTGTTTCAAATTTTATTTCTTGTTGGAGCACTGATAGGCCAATTGCATACATTGCCATTGCGACGGGGTCCCCCTGTGTTGTTCCCTCGGTCGACTGTAGGATGGTATCACCTCGTAGAGCCTTGTTGCTTACTAAGTAGAGGTCTGAAGGATTCCTATACGAATTTTCAACATACATCGCAAAGCTAGGACACTTGATCTTGATGTTGTGCAGTGCAGCCTTGCGGTTAAGTATGTTGAATGCGTTTGAAGCATCCACCAGGAGAACGGCCTCACAATCACGCTGCTCAAATATCAATCTCATGGCGTGAATGGCCGCCTCCCCACCAGCCTGGTGGCCAGCACACACTTGTAGGTTCCCTGCTGCTGCCCTGACATCGTCCTTTACCACCTCCATTATGCACTTACCGATGATCCGCCTCAGCACTTCCCCCACCCCTATAGGTCTACATCCTGGTTTCTTTTCCAGAGGAATAAGGCGGCAGGCCGTCAGGGCCTGGAGGTGATGGCAGCAAGAGGATGCAAGCTTTCTTGCAAGGGCGGCAATGGCAGTGCAGAGATCGCTTGCTACAGGGCCAAACTTGTTTGTGCTGAGGATGACTCTCCAACCGCTTGCATCCAGACCTGAAGGGCCGGCTCCTCCTCGAGTCTTCAGTGCCTTTTTCCACACCATCTCTCCTGTTATTTTCTCGAACAGGACAGCATTTGGTGGGATATAGTCACCCTGGAACCTGATGCCTTCATCTTCGCTTGCAGGGGGATGTTTCTCTTTCAATAGTTTTAATGTCTCTCTGTTTATTGGCATCACCCCACTGGAGGATTCCTGTGTGAGAGATCTTACCGCGAGAGACACTTTTCCCACACGCATTTTGTTTCCAAATTTTCTTGCCACGTCATCGGTGTTTTGCTTTCCGTCACCCGTAAATTTTAGTCTCTCCTGCAGTGTTCTTGCTTCACATAGGAGATCATCTAAGGCCCCAGTCTGCCACATTGTCAATCTTCTCTTCATTGCTGCCACATTTTCTTTGTGCTTAGCCTTTGTGTGTGTCCTCTGACAAAATAGATGTGGTATTATTGCCAGTATTTGAAGAGCTACTACTACTACTACTACTACTACTACTACTACTACTACTACTACAACAATTACTACTACAACTGTTACTCTAATCTTCGATATGTCTACCACAATTACTTTCAACAACTCTAACTTTACTACAATCACAATCTATCCACAACTACCAGCACCAGGCGTAGACATAGCAACAGAGAGCTGGTTGGCTGTAGAGTGTAGAGGTGTCAATCCCTCACCTGGTAGACATACACCTCCGTCAAGTCAGAAAGTATAGGGGGAAACTCAACCAAAGAAAACGCTTTCTAACACATCTTTAACCCTGCCACTGTGTTCACGCTACCGCCCCCCCCCCCCGCACCTAGGGAGAAGTGAGAAAACGCAGAGGCCACTTTTAATATTGCATTAAAACTCTTAAAACTTTCATTTATTAACGGGTATGGACGGAAGCCTTGGGGACATGGCTGCCTGACCATTGTTACCCGTTTTCTTTAAATAGGACGGCTGCCTTGAGGGGGTAACTTAACTCAATAGAGCTCCGGTGCGTCAGGAAGGGGTGTGTAGTAATATTTCAACTGTAATTCCTTCATATTAGTGATACGGATGACTGTGTGGCATCGTATGTCTAACTTTCGTGTGAAACTCGTGTCGTAATTTCATCTATGAATATGGAGGAAAGGCGGGATAATAAGAAGAGCTTAGACAGGTTGATGGCGGCGGCGTGACGTGGGGAGCGACTCGACTCTACCCTCTGACGGATCATGTCGGCAACACCCCCGACACTCATCCTGCAGAGTCTTACCAACACCATAAATTAATCCTCGAGGCCCTCCGTCAGCTACTCCGACGTGAGGAAGTAGAAAAGACTGTATCACCAGGGACGCTCCTGCAGGGACGAGTTACAGGCGAGAAGTAAGGCTGTGGTTATGTCCCGCACGTTGTAGAAGGACACTACAGTTCTGTGTTGTCTGTTAGTCACATTTATGACTTCTAAGCCCAGCATATTTCTTGTATTGACCTCTCCTGACCTTGACCTCTATATGACCCCCTCAACAACACCAGGAAGGTCACGGTGGAGTAACAACAACTCCCACTCAGAGCTCGGCGCCGATTCATTATTCAACCCACTAAAAGCAGCAGCCTTCAGCCCCGCACTTTTTCACTGCAAATTATAAGGTATTTTTCTCTCTTACTGAGGCAGTCCCAGTCCAAGCCTGTGTACTCAACGGTGAGGAAATGAGCCCCACACACACACACACACAGCACACGCACGCACACGCACACGCACACGCACACACACGCACACACACGCACACGCACACACACACACACACACACACGCACGCACACACACACACACACACACGCACACACACACACACACACACACACAGATGTTTTATTCATACGTGTGTGTGTGTGTGTGTGTGTGTGTGTGTACAGATACTCTCCTCTGCCTCGTTGAGTTGAGAGTAAACAGATCCGGCTGAGTTCTCGGCCTACTCGATGGACAAGCACTGGGCAGACTCAGATATCGGCTCGAAAAAGCAATGTAAATTTGTATGACGATTTTATTGGATATCTATCTATCTATCTATCTATCTATCTATCTATCTATCTATCTATTTCAACCCGTCTGTCTGTTTGTCTGTCTAACCTAACCTAACCTAACCTGACCTGACCTGACCTGACCTAACCTATTCCCTGAGGAAGATGACATTATACTCATAGGGTTATATTATCGCAATCCTCCTCTTCACCCCCGTCCTTCTCTTTACCACCTCTTCCACCCCTTCCTCCTCCTCTTCACCTCTTCCACCCCTTCCTCCTCCTCTTCACCTCTTCCACCCCTTCCTCTTCTTCCTCCTCTTCTTCCTCCCCTTCCTCCTCCTCTTCACCTCTTCCACCCCTTCCTCTTCTTCACCCTCCTCTTCCTCTTCTTCACCCTCTCTTCCTCTTCTTCACCCCCTCCTCTTCCTCTTCTTCACCAGGAACACAACACAAGGACCCCCCCCCCCAAGCCTCGAGAGTTGTGTTGGTAACCGAGGGTAAACATCTCTGAGTGTATGTATGTAAACATCTCTGAGTGTACGTATGTAAACATCTCTGAGTGTATGTATGTAAACATCTCTGAGTGTATGTATGTAAACATCTCTGAGTGTATGTATGTAAACATCTCTGAGTGTATGTATGTTAACATCTCTGAGTGTACGTATGTAAACATCTCTGAGTGTATGTATGTAAACATCTCTGAGTGTACGTATGTAAACATCTCTGAGTGTATGTATGTAAACATCTCTGAGTGTACGTATGTAAACATCTCTGAGTGTATGTATGTAAACATCTCTGAGTGTACGTATGTAAACATCTCTGAGTGTATGTATGTAAACATCTCTGAGTGTATGTATGTAAAAGTTAACAAATTGTGTTCCTTCTCTTCATCTTTATCCTCTCTCTTCTCTTTCATCATTCTTTCGTCTTATGTATCTACGAATAATTGAGTAATGTACGTATGATAATCGTACACATAGTAATACTTTAACTCGGTCTTAACACATGTAGGGTCTTAACCTGGATATATGTAAAAATGTACTTAATTATTATTTAAGCTACTTATACACGTATCTTTAAATTGGTGTCATGATTCTGGTATGAATTAAAGGGACAAACTTGATAACAGTTTAACCCAATCAGCTGTGTTGTGGTCGATCAGCTGATGGATGTAAATAAACAATGTGTCTTGTTAACATCAGCTGTGTTGTGGTTGATCAGCTGATGGATGTAAATAAATAATGTGTTGTGTTTACATCAGCTGTGTTGTGGTTGATCAGCTGATGGATGTAAATAAATAATGTGTCTTGTTTTTTCATCAGCTGGAGACGATCACGACTATCACCTCGCCCGTGGCCTCCCCCGCCAATGGCCTCTCGCCCCTAGAGATGCTCGCCCCGGCATCCTGCCCCGCCCACATCTCCACCGCCTCCCACCTCACCAACTCCCAGGTAGTGAATGGACCCATGTTCAGCGGCATACAGCAACACCCTGGCCTGCAGCAGATGGGCATACAACACCCAGGCCTGCAGCAGATGGGCATACAACACCCTAGCCTGCAGCATACATCCGTGCAGCACTCCAGCCTGCAGCATACCTTTGGCTTGCCCCCACCCCCACCCCCACCACCTCTTGGACCAGCAAAGTCTCCAAAGGTGAGCCTGATGCCTGTGTAATGACCGTCTCATACCTGACTGATACTTGTCTGATACCTGATACATCGTTGTTGTTCTGGTGGTCTCACTGACCTGACCTCAAATTAGGGTTTCTTTTTATAATAGAACCTGACGTAACCCTAAGCTGAATCTACCTTGGGGTTCTACGCACCCTAAAACCTGACCTGACTTAACTTGGGGTTCTTCTCTTCCTATGACCTGACCTTAAATTATGGGTTCTTTTATATCACAGAACCTGACCTGACCTTAAACTAGGGGTTCTCTTTAGCACAGAACCTGACCTGACCTTAAACTAGGGGTTCTTATTAGCACAGAACCTGACCTGACCTTAAACTAAACTTAACTTGAGGTTCTTCTCCCCCCAGAACCACTCACGGAGGAGGGAGAGAGCCATCCTCATCGACAGGGTGTCCCGGATCCTTTTCCCTGCCTCCTTCACGGTTCTCAATGTTATCTACTGGAGTGTGTTCGTAGTGCAGTGGTTCTAGTGCAGTGCGGACGTACCTCACTGGTGGCGGTTCTAACACGGTTCTATAAACGCCACGGATGAGGGAGAATAGACAAGAGAAGTAACTAAGAGAAGATACACTACACATTCAAGAATCCAACGTGACACGAGACATAATATAAACACAAATGAGTGTCCAGTCTTAGTATACAAATAACTTCGCTGCTGAAACCTAGATGGCAGTGCGAGAAGTCAATTTGATGGCGTCCTTATCTAGAGTTCCAGATTACACGTAGAGTGTTAATTCCAACTGTTGACCTACGCCAGGATGCTGACCTCTAAGGACCTAGGATGCAACCAAAGAGAGGAGAGATTGTCTCTTTGTAGTCTCATTTGGTATTTGTTGAATTGATTGAAGTCTCTCTCTCTCTCTCTCTCTCTCTCTCTCTCTCTCTCTCTCTCTCTCTCTCTCTCTCACACATTGTACACTGTGTGACCATCAGGTTCTGTGTATCTGATGAGGCGGCCGCTACCAGGGACGAATACTTGACTGGTCCCTTGTTATTTATATATATCTAGTAGAGAACAGAGCGTCACCTTAGACTAGTCACTAGGGCTAGAAAGTACATAGTTAATTAATCTCAACATCCTTTAATAAAACTGTATACAGACTGGACTCGCTATGTCTGTTTGGGCGACAAAGTGTATGAAGACTTCTAAATCGATATGTGCAACAGGTATCGATAATTCCAACACAGAAATATTATTGGAACTATTTATTTTTTAGACAGGATTCACATCAATTCTCTATGTTAACATTGTCTTATAACTGGTATCAAGAACACGTATCTAGTTGAGGTAAGGTCTCAGTGCACTGTTGATGCCAAATTGAACTATATATCGTGGGCTTGAGCTGCCAGTTGTAAATGTTTCAGCAACAGGGAGGCGAGTTAACACATTTCTACATGGCTACAACACTCGCCCTCAGTCCTACTAACTATGACACCTTTGACCTTTGGCTACAACACTCGCCCTCAGTCCTACTAACTATGACACCCTTGACCTTATATTTGGCTACACTGACACTTTATTTTCGTCACTGGCAACACAATTTATCTTATCAATAGTGTGTGTTTTAAACTCCTGTGAACTTTAACTGCAGGTAAAAGAAAATTATGTTTACCTTTGATTGCTCCTTGTGGTGTGGTCAGTACGGCAGGGACGCTCGCTGGCAACACCGTCATGGAGGCCACCACTCTCCATTTTGTACAAAGAATCTCTCATACATGATACCATAAATAAATGGATTTATGTATAGATGTTTTGCATTACTAAATCATATTATACCATGCAAATGATTATACAACCACTGTGATCAATAACATAGGCTTACGATGCTCTTTCGTTTTGATGTTTAGGAGATTTGTCTAGAGTTTTGTGTTCCCACGTTGTTTTATAGAGCTCTGATAGAAGTATAACGAAGCATAATAGATTATTAGTTCATCTACGTCGTGTTCTTCTACAAGTGACACGTAAGGCTGACACCATTAACTTGTTCCCACATTATTGGACCACTGTGTCATATTCAGATAACATAAAGAGAACATGAAGCATTTGTGTGCACTATAGCCATCTTATAATGCCATCAACTTCTGTTATAAGCATCACGAGGTCACACGTGAGGCTGACACCATTAACTTGTTCCCACATTATTGGACCACTGTGTCATATTCAGATAACATAAAGAGAACATGAAGCATTTGTGTGCACTATAGCCATCTTATAATGCCATCAACTTCTGTTATAAGCATCACGAGGTCACACGTGAGGCTACATGCAGGCCGTCAGTCAAGACCTGATTGGTTAATAGTTTGGCATTAAGGTTAAAAGAAATAGTAAAGAAAACTTGTGAGACTGAGTTAGACAAACACGTGATAATGTTAAGCTGAGGGCCGTGTGTGAAGACTCTTACCTGGTAATGAAGAGCCAATCACCTTGTTGTAATAAACCTCTTGTGAAAATATCTTGTCTCGTTAAATCTCACGTTTATAAATTAGTTTAAATATTTCTTCTTCAAATAGACCCGTCTAGTAAACTATCAACCAATTGTCAGACTGGCTGACCGTCTCTCCTCAGTCACGCGTCATAGCTACTTTAGTTAATAATATAAGGACCGACGGTCTGACAGCAGTAAAGACAGCAGCTCTCAGTTTGTCCTCGAGGCTGTCACATCTATAGATATATATATGAGAGCCATTGAATACTGTATTTTTAATGCTACATTTTCACTGTAATATTAGGATGGTTTGCAATATGTTCGCCCCCTACTGGCCATGACAAGTTAAGCTTATACTAACTTTAACGCAGATAGTTCTCCACGGTTATAGAAAAAGTGGTCTTCCGAATAGTAATTACAAGTCTAGTTCTGGCATAGTTATTCTTTCTGTTAAAATAAGAAAATTAGAAAACCAGCGCGTGGAGAAAATGGGAAATATAGACGGGTGACTCGGGTAATGTTTAGGCCTCAGTTGCCCCCGTGGACCGCTGTTGCTCTCGGTCCTTTGATCATTTGTCTCACCAGAAACAGCTGGTGCTCTATGCATTTGTATTGTCTTTCCACCTCCAAGATGAGTGTATCACGGATAAGGCGGGTGTAGTTATATAACTAGATAAAATATATTACTTGTAAAACTATGGGGTTTGGGACGACCTCGTTAAATATTCAAACTAAACTTGTTTTCTCTTCTTTTAGAAGAAAAATAAATCATAATAAAGCGTTGAACGGCTAATGTAGGAACTTTCCACAACAGCCACAGACAAGAGGCGCGGTGTGGATGTAAGTGTCTCCTTTATGCCTTAATTAAAAGCAAACACACAACATTCCACGTTCGAAATCGAAAAAAAAAGTGAGCCTGTGGATATTTCGGGTCTTGATTAACTCTAAATGGTTAACTTACTCCACATTATATTCTTGGATTTAATTATTATTTACTTCTATTTTACATATCTTAATCTCCCTCCATCACCACCGCCAACCTCCCAAACTCCATCAAGTCCCAATATAAATATCTGAATTAGCAGCTCCACTGTGTGTGTGCACGGACGCTGCCTCGGTCTGATAGTGCAGATTATTATAACAGACTGTCACTTTCTCCCACATATGCTTCATTTTATCAATCTCATAACAAAACAAGGATTAAGAATTTCTAAAAACATTTCATATCTATGCGTAGAACTGAGAGAAGGTTCAGTAGCTGGTTCATGGAAACTAACTCCTTCGGTATAACTTCGCCTACAGAATATAAACCGTACGCTTGGGTTTATTTTCTCCTGATCAGTGCTGACATCCTAGATATACCCTCCTCCCTCCAGTATGTATAGCTCACCAGTAGGTTTATGAGACATATAGTGTTGGTATACCTGCTAGATTTTTTTTAAAATAAATTAGCATCAAGGTGCAGTTAGGCTTATCGTAGCAAATTTATATCTAAATTATCGAGTGTAAACAAGTGTTGACAAGCTGTGATCAGTAATTGTTCTTGTAGTAAGGTTCCCTGACATTGGAACAACCGAGGCAAAAGGTGCTGAAGAACATTGGCTGTGGGACTATTGCACTATTTGTTGGGTGAGAACTCCGGGACATCCTCCACCTCAGAGACTTGCCAGATCCTCCCCAGCCTGCCAACCCTAAGTCCACCATCGACGATAAAGGAAACGAAACTGATCATTGTGTTTGATAAATTGTGGAGAGAAAACCGGCTGAACGTATAGTGTCTTTGTAGTAGAGGAGGTAGAGTGTAGGTCCAGTACCAGGGAAACCAAGTACCAGGCGTTCTTGGCGAGGTGTTTGAACCATAACACTGGAGCGTCACAATAGAGGAACCCCAGTGAGTGCTAGAGTCCGCAGCTGGTCTGATGACTATCCCTCATAACACCCCTCCTTCAAATTCAAAATCAAAGAATAATATGAAGCTTTGATACTCTAAATATAACAGACTGTATCCTCAAACTTACTAGTATACGCATCATTGGCGCTACACGTTTAAGAGCTTTACAAAAACCGGCTGCTAGATGGTGCGACACAACTTCATAACACGACAGCTTTTCTTCACGCTGGTCTCGCTATCTGCCACACTATGCTTATTAATGTAATTATTATTTTTCTCACGCTGACAATAAGCTCTTAGAAAACTGGCTTCAGAGGTATAGTTGTGTAGTTGTATCTCTTGAGTGTAAGAGTGACGGTGAGGGAGGAACTGTGACGTCACCTCGACCCACTTCCCAACCTGTAACTCTAACTAACCACTTAGTCGGCAATCTCAAGTATATTTCTACTGACTACTTGTATAATGACTATGTGTAAATCGCTCATCTCCACGAATATATACCATGTACATTGATACAGTATTTTTGTAAGTGTAGCCTAAAAACACACCCACGACACCTGTGTATTGTACTATGTGTATGGGAATGTACATAATATTTTATGATTAATGTTACACAGAAGTAATATAATAATGATCTGAGCCCTTGAATGTACTATAGGTTAATACTGCAATATTTGTGAAGGTAATTAATACGTTCACCTGTATATAACTCAACACCTGGGATTCTGATTCTCCAAGATTACGTAAGTTACATTTTTTCTTATACCTTCAGTGAAGTTTAGAACGTTACTTTGGATACAGCATAGAGATAACACTCAAAATGGCATCGAAATTAACTTAAGACTCTTCTCTTATCCACAGATACAACTAAACAAAATAAATAAAATAAATCATGATTCTAAAATACTACGATAAAGTCCCAATGCAGTTTCGATGTCATTTTGATCGCCATCTTTGTGTCGCAGCTCAAGATGGAACTTATATGCGTTCATTCACAAGTTGTCTAACAAGAAAAAAGGTAACTTGCGGTTTTTTTTTTTTAGTATTTATTCCCTGGTCTGTTCCACACGTGTCTAAGTAGCCGTGTGGAGCCCCCCCCTACACCCATAAACCTCAGCTCCACCTCCTTACCCCCCACCTCTATCTTCCTACCAGCTTGTTTCCGTACAGTACCCCGCCACCTTCTCCCTTCACCATTTCTCACGTGGATGTGAAACACTGGATTCAATAAAATCTTTAACTTCAATTGTGTTTCATTATTCATTACCTAAGTTTCATATAATTACGTATTGTAAATTACCACTCTACACAGTACAATAAAATGATCAATGTTAAAATTATACCGTGAACAGGAGTAAAATTATGTTTAATATTCAAACGAAGTGAACTAACCAAACTTCTCTTTGCCTTAGTCGGTGCATGCCCAGTATTTGCCAACAGTGCGTGACAGAGACGTGACCGATCGCCCGGGCGGCTTGCGAGTCGATCAGTGGCGAAGAGGATAAAAATAGAGAAAAAATAAATAAATAAATAAATAAATAAAACAAATGTATAACGAGGTTCACCTTATCTGCTGGTGGATGTGAAGTAGATATTTGATGTTGACGCTTGACAAGTAGACCCACGAGACAGTGTTTACCTATCAAACACTGACACACACATGTACACAGTGATAAAGTGACACCCATAAAGTGAACACAGGAGAGAAATAATACAGCTCAAGTTAAGAGGTTAGTACTGTACAATTAGCGGTATCGGGTAAAATGGTTGTTATTTCAATGCTTCCCCCCAAGGTGCTTCCCTCACTTGTGGAAACAGGCAAATGTAGTACCCATATTCTAAAAGGGAGACAGAGCATCAGCGTCAAATTACCGGCCGATCAGTTTGACGTCAGTAGTGGGGAAATTTCTTGAATCAATTATAGCAGATAGCATCCGATCGCATTTAGAGAAAAGCAAATTAATCTACGACTCTCAACATGGGTTTACAAAGGGAAAATCTTGTTTAACAAATCTGCTGACGTTTTTTAGGAAAGTCTTCGAGGTAGTAGATAATGACGAAAACTACGATGTTATTTATTTAGACTTTAGTAAACCGTTTGACAGAGTACCGCATCAGAGGCTTCTGAGAAAAATTAAGGCTCATGGTATCGAGGGGAAAGTTTTAAATTGGATAAAATCATGGCTCACCGATAGAACACAGAGGGTCAGCGTAGATGGTGTTAAATCTGAGTGGGGCCGTGTAACCAGTGGGGTTCCCCACGGGTCAGTACTAGGCCCACTCTTGTTCATAATATACATAAACGATCTAGATACTAGGATCAGCAGTGACATAAGCAAGTTTGCGGATGACACCAAAATAGGGCGGCAGATTAATTCAGGGCAGGATGCAAATGCACTACAGGAGGATCTAAATAAACTGCAGGGGTGGTCTGAAAAATGGCAAATGAAATTCAACACCAGCAAGTGCAGCGTACTTAATATTGGAAGAACAAATACTGTCAATGTATACAGCCTTAATAACATCAACCTAGAGAAGTCGACTTGTGAAAGAGACCTAGGGGTACTTGTAAGCCCGGACCTACGGCCTAGAAAACAGTGCGTTAATGTTCGAAATAAGGCAAACAGAGTATTGGGTTTTATATCTAGAAGTGTAAGTAACAAGAGTGCAGAGGTCTTATTGCAACTATATCTTGCGCTAGTCAGGCCGCACCTCGATTATGCGGTTCAGTTCTGGTGCCCCTATTATAGAATGGATATAAATTCACTAGAGTCGGTGCAGCGAAGAATGACAAAAATGATTCCGGGACTTAGAAACCTTCCATATCAGGATAGGTTAAAGAAACTTAACTTGCATTCCCTAGAAAGACAAAGAGTGCGGGGAGATATGATAGAAGTATTTAAGTGGGTGAAAGGAATCAATAAAGGGGATATAGATAAAGTTCTTATAATATCCGAGCAGGATAGGACTCGGAACAACGGATTTAAGTTGGATAAGTTTAGGTTTAGGAGGGAGATAGGAAGGAACTGGTTCACAAATAGGGTGGTAGACGAGTGGAACAAGCTTACCAACTTTGTAGTAAGTGCTGGAACTCTGGAAAGTTTCAAAAGGAGGCTAGATAGATTCATGGATGAGAGAGAGTGGTAGTAACTCTCGACAGGAGCGGCCAAGCACAGACCAACCGGGCTATTGCAGACTCCTTATTTTCTTATGTTCTCACTCCATGCTCCGCCACCGTCTGGAAACCTCACACTTAACCAATCGATTAGTCCTAGTCATCCAGTCATCTTTGTTTTGTTATGATTCCTTCACCTGAAAACAAACAAAGATAACATTAATTTGTCTATGGTGCGCTAGTTATGAGGCTATAGAGGGGGAGGTGTTTAGTTAGTGAGTTAATGTTCAACCCAAATAAGTCGCGTCAGTTTTTTTTCTTAATTTTTTTTCAGTTTTTGCTCAAAGTTTCATCGAGGTATTTAACACCTTCTTATATGTTAGTGACAGCACCTTAACCTAGGCACCATTAACCATATACATTAACCCAGACACCATTAACCTTATACCTTAACCTCAATAACCTTATAAATTATCCTAGACACCATTAACCATAAACATTAACCTAGACACCATTAACCATATACATTAACCTAGACACCATTAACCTTATCCCTTAACCTCAATAACCTTAAACATTAACCTAGACACCATTAACCATAAACATTAACCTAGACACCATTAACCATAAACATTAACCTAGACACCATTAACCTTAAACATTAACCTAGGTACCATTAACCATACATTAACCTAGACACCATTAACCTTAAACATTAACCTTGACACCATTAACCTTAAACATTAACCTAGACACCATTAACCTTTCATTAACCTAGGTACCATTAACCATACATTAACCTAGACACCATTAACCATACATTATCCTTGACACCATTAACCATACATTAACCTAGACACCATTAACCATACATTAACCTAGGCACCATTAACCATACATTAACCTAGACACCATTAACCATACATTAACCTTGACACCATTAACCTTAACACTACGTCATAGACTCACAAGCGGCTGTGTTTGTGTGTCAGTTACGTCACCTGAGATATGACTCAGTCACTCGTGCCCCGCCGTCTGTCTTTGTCTTTCTCTGTCTGTCCATGCAGTCCGTTGTCTGTTTCGCCGTCTGTCTCTGTCTGTCTCTCCGCCTGCCTGTCTATGTTTGTCCATTATCTGTCTGTCTGTGATTAATCTGTCTCTGTCTGTTCATTGTCTGGCTGGTACATACGTCTGGGCGATTGTAGGACAAAAATTAACTAATTTAATCTAACCTTACCCTAAGTTAGTCTATGTTAACCTATCCTAATCTAATCTAATCTAAATTAAAATAACATTATCTACCAATCTAACCCATGTTATGTAAGATGAGTTCACACAACTTAACCAATTTAACCTATCATAATCTAAAATAGTTTATCTAAGTTATGGGAATGTTTTTATCTGTATATTTACATCTGTTTGTATGCCTGTGTGTGTGTGTGTGTGTGTATGTGTGTGTGTGTATGCCTGTGTGTGTGTGTGTGTGTGTGTGTGTGTGTATGCCTGTGTGTGTGTGTGTGTGTGTGTGTGTGTATATGCCTGTGTGTGTGTGTGTGTTTACATTTTCCATCCCGTTCAAGACTGTTAATGACTCCACGATCTTACAAGTTGGACCTGTATATATTCTTACAAGTTGGACCTGCCCCCAGTGAGTCGACAGATCGTCAACATGGTAGGGAAGGGAAGAGTGGGTGTATAAGCACAAACTAAATATTACTACTGTGACAATATCGATGTACAGTGACAAGGGGGAAGAAAAACAATACATTTTCCATATTATACACAACAATTTAACCCTCAATTCTTTTGTTCGGTGTTACAAATCCTGAACCAAAACACAGTCCACAGCCTAGCCTAGTAACGTAATCAGTATGGGGGTAACATAACCGAAGATCAACACAACTTGTGGTCCTGCCTCGCTTCACCAACTTGTCGCAATGAATCACTGACCAGAAATAAATTATATAAGTGTTGTGGTAAATATAATCACTCGCTATTAGATGACTCACCTGTATGTATTGTCTAATGGTAGACCCTGTTGCCATATGGGAACACAAAAATTGTGACCAAGTCCCAGGTTGCTGATCTGACTTTCTGCCTCATTTACATACAATTACAGGGTCTCAATTGTTTCTCTTATTTGACAACACAACATACACATATTATTGTTTTTATTATTATTATCATTATTATGATTATTATTATTATTATTATTATCATTATTATTATTATTATTATTATTATTATTATTATTATTATTATTATTATTTTCGCCCCCCAGGCCCCGATGTGGGTCAGTGACCTGTGCCCGGGTGGGCTAATCCCAGTAACAAAAAAGTGCCCTTTATCGAATAACTTATGGGAATCACTGATGTGTAAATGGGTTAACCTCAACCTCTTGATAGGTTAGGTTACAGTAGCTTAGGTTAGGTTAGAGTAGAGTAGGTTTGGTTAGGTTAGAGTAAACTAAGTTAGGTTAGGTTAGGTTAGGTTAGGTTAGGTTAGGTTAGGTTAGAGTAAATTTGGTGATGACACTAAAATATGGCGTGTAATTAAATCAGACGAGGACTCCACAAAACTAGAGGAAGATCTAAACAAATTTTTCGAATGGTCTGAAAAATGGCCGATGAAATTTAATGTGGACAGATGTAAAGTGCTCGGTGTAGGAGATGTAAACAGGGAAACCAGATACCAGATGAACACCGATGCCATAGAGAAATCCGACTGAGAGAAAGATTTAGGAGTAATGATAAGTAGGAATCTTAAGCCAAATAAACAAAGGAGTGTTAGTTACAAGACTAGCGAGGTCATCCTAAAACTATATCTTGCGCTTGTGAGATCACACTTGGATTACGCAGTTCAATAATTCTGGTCACCGTACTACAGAATGGATATAGAATCCCTAGAAAGAATTCAGAGGAGAATGACAAGACTAAACCGGGCATTAGGAACCTTGAGTACAGAGACAGGTTAAAGCATCTTAATTTGCACTCCCTCGAGAGACGTAGAGCGAGGGGCGACCTGATAGAGGTGTATAAGTGGAAGTCTGGGTTAAACAAATGTGATATAACAAAGGTACTCAAACTATCCAACCAGGAGCGAACTCGTAACAATGGTTTTAAATTAGACAAATTTAGATTTAGGCGCGAGATAGGTAAACACTGGTTTGGAAATAGAGTAGTGGATGAATGGAACAAGTTACCAAATATCATCATTAACTCGAATACGCTGGATAGCTTCAAACATAGGTTGGATGGATATATGATGATTGATTGATTTTGCCGCTTGCAGCGGCTACTTTATTGTGCACCCCACACTCATCCTGTGAGCGGTAGCGCAAAAGGATTACAGAGTAGGGTTTACAAAGGGTCATAATAATTAACCCCGGTTGTCAGGATATTATGGCACTGAAAGTTACACAGTATTTCCTTTACATTATTTGTTTAGTTCTATACATAAAGGGTAACTTATTCACAAATGCGTGAGAACAGGCGTGTGAGGCAGTATGTCTGGCCTCACACTTTGTTATTCACATTTACGTGGGAGGTATTCAAGCACATTGCGTATTTGGTTCTGTACATGAGAACTGACAAAGATACTAAGTGCAAAAAAGTGGATACAATCTTAATATGTCGGCTATCTTGCCATTAGAGATGAAGTGTTGTGCCATTTCACACACAGTGTGCTTGGACCTGTCCCTAAAAGGTTCTATCTTCACACAGTCGAGGACGTAGTGTTCAAGTGTGTGGCCATATGTCTGGCCACACACTTTACATTTAGTTTTGTTTACATCTGCTTGAGGAACATACTGCCAAAGGTACTTATATCCTAACCTTAATCTAGCGGTTGCAACATCTTGTAATCTAGTGATCTTGTTACTTGCTCCATATACATGTTTCACTTGATACATCTCATCATGGTAAACTATGGATCGACTAGTGCCTGTTTGCACTTGTCTACTTGCGTCAAACTCATCAATAAGTTCTTTCCTTATTACAGTTTTAAGGGTTCTTTTTGACTTACCCAAATTGTATTCAACGGTGTCTTTGTTAGACGCGAGTTTGGCGAGGGCATCAACTCTGTCATGTTTTATGAGGCCTATGTGAGAGGGGATCCACAACAGTTTGACCCTGACACCCCGGTCAACAAGGCACGCATATTTGTGTCTGGCTTCAGAGACAAGAGCGTGACAACCTGAGTCGAGGGTACCAAGGGCAAGTAGTGAGGATAGAGAGTCAGTGATGATGAGACTGTCAGTAACAGTGGTTTCAATGAATTTAATAGCTGTGAGTATGGCAACTAATTCAGTTTGTTGAGTGGATGCCCAGTTGTTAATTCTAACTCCTTTCTCAATTATATTACCGTCAGGTTGAGTCACAACAATAGCACTTCCAGCCCTGCCACAGGCGGTGTTTAGAGATCCATCAGTGTAGATGGTCTGTGTGATATTATCATCAGTCTGTAGAGTGTGTATGTGTTCAAGAGCTCTCAATTTGGCAGTGTGTTGGAGATAAATGCTTTGTATAATTAATTTTTTAGGCGGATACGTCGGTATTGTGATATCGAAGGGAACTGTCCGCCAGGGTGGCAGGAAACGCTGTTGTGTCTCAACTTTGTACAGGTGGTCGAGTCCAAATATCTTCATATGTGTAGCTGTAGTTTGGATCCGTTTAGACTCAGTAGTCCCATGGTTCATACATTCTAGCAATTTTAAGGAAACAATGTTATCAGGATCACCACGCAGAAGCCTCAGGGCTATCATGAGGTTGACTTCAATTATTCTATCTTTAACACTGGGTATACCTAGTTCTTTCCTCATATTAAGTACTTTAGTGCTCATGGGACATCCTAGGATAATTCTGAGGGCTTTATTTTGCATTTTCTCGAGCTTGTCAACGCCTTTCCCGTCACGAAGGACCAGGGCTGGTGCGTGGTAATCTATCAGAGATCTTATATAGCCTAGGTACATTGTTTTAACAATTCTAATATTAGCACCATAGTGCGGGCTGTACCCCGCTACACTTCTAAGAGGTCTCAGTCTGTCAGTACATTGGCGGGTTAGCTGTTGTATGGCAGGTAGGGTACAAGGGACGGAAACACCAAGATATTTAAAAGAAGAAACATAGTCAATAGTGTTGTTGCCTATCTTGAGCAATAGGGGTTGGGTGTAGAGTAGGTTAGGTTAGGTTAGCATTACGATTGTTCATAATATGGTGAAGGCAGTTGGGGGGTTAAATCCTCAGGTGATTCATTATCTATACTGTACCTTTAATAAACAACTTACATAATTAGCTCCCACGTCTCCAGGTGTCACCGTACCCACTTCACCTTAATAGCTTTTTAGATTACGTGAAGGTCAATCACACAGCTTACTTTACCTGATGATTTAACACCCTAGGGTATGTAATTATCAGGTGAAATAAGCTGGGGTATGTAATTATCAGGTGAAATAAGCTGGGGTATGTAATTATCAGGTGAAATAAGCTGGGGTATATAGACTTCAAGTGGTCTGCTGTTTCTCCATAGCCAAACGAGCCTTGCACCGCCTCCAAATGTCACAATGAATCACAAAGCCTCAACAACCAACAATCCAGGAATAACAAGATACCGGACATGACTCTCTGGTTACCACACGAAGTTAAACAAAACATCAGCGATGACTACAGGCGGCGGGGGGAGTGGTGTGGTTTGTGGACGCCCGGCACCGTAGCTCTCCAGGCGGCGGGGGAGTGGTGTGGTTTGTGGACGCCCGGCACCGTAGTTCTCCAGGCGGCGCTCATATAAACCACAACAATGGCTTACTTGAAGTGGGTCAAGGGCAGGTCGGGGTCAATCCGCGTTCTGCCACTGTTCAACAAATATCATGGTTATCAAAGGTTCCGTGATAGTGTAAACTATTACTGAAATCAGTGTTGTAATTGTCCATCTGGCGGAGAACGTATCTTTTTGTTTTTTAGAGTCTTCTGATTATTTTGAAGTTTGGGGAAGCAAGTGAATAACTGGTCAAAGTAGACTGTCGTATTCCTAAATTTTACATAAACAGATTCATTGACTGGTGCTGCGACTCCCCAGAGCTTGTACAGGTGAGTGTTAATACTACTAAGTTTAGGTTTTTAATTCCCATAAAGGTTCAAACCCTAGAATACTAATACATACAGGTAAAAGGTAAGCAACTTTTGACCATTGTCTTAACACCGGCAATCAATACTCGAGTTTGGCGCTGCCTCTGAAGGTCAGTGGTGCGCGACAGGGTTCAAAGGGAGGTGTATTGTAAACCGCAAGTAATGTGTTGCAGCAGCTGTGGTGACAAACTATGGCTACAAATACGCTAACTCTAGGGTATGGTTTTAACTAAGACAAACACAACACTACGACACTGCTGATATTAATACAGTATTCTGATCATCTTAATATTTTTCATTACCGAACTCATCAATAAAGACCGCTTCATAGTTTAACAAATGTTGCATTAAGGCTGAAGATAATTAAATTCAGCAACCTCTGAGAATGACGGTAATAAGAACAATTGAGTTTAGACATTGGTTTCCTCCATTATAATGTTCGTATCTTATGAAACCTTTTAATAAACTGGTAACTGATAAAAAGTTACATTCTACATAAGAGGTGCGTGTACAATGACGTGGGACCTGAGTTAATGTGTTTCAGGATGACGCGCTTAACTAAACTCGATATAGTAACTCTGTGCATATAATTGTTCGGTGTTTGACCCTTGTACCTGTATAAAGGATTTTCTATATTTCAATTTAATATTTACTTTGCAAAATATATACTTCATTTTTAGTGGGTTGCTTCCTCAGATGATCTTGATGATGGTAGTAGCCAGGGTGAGGTGAGGTCACGTACAGTCAGAAACCAGTAATTCTCCCCCACACACTCATGCTGTCACTATATGTTACTTGCTGTCATAATTCATGGCCCTTCAGGCACTTACGCCCTTAAGTGCATGAACTCCGCATGCTTCTTTGTTTGACGCTGTAAACACTTTTAAAGGTCCTGGTTGCGTAATGTATACACCTAACCATGTCCAGGTGTGTCAGCCACTGGCCCTTAAGATGATTAATTAATATCTGTGTGAGTCTGTCCTCTCATGTCTTGTCTGAAGAGTGGGGTCCCCCCAGGGGTCAGTACTAGGCCCACTCATGTTCATAATCTACATAAACGATCTAGATACTGGGATCAGCAGTGACATAAGCAAGTTTGCGGATGACACCAAATTAGGGCGGCAGATTAATTTAGGGCAGGATGCAAATGCACTACAGGAGGATTTAAATAAACTGCAGGAGTGGTCAGAGAAATGACAAATGAAATTCAACACCAGCAAGTGCAGCGTACTTAATATTGGAAGAACAAATACTGTCAATGTATACAGCCTTAATAACATCAACCTAGAGAAGTCGACTTGTGAAAGAGACTTAGGGGTACCTGTAAGCCCTGACCTACGGCCTAGAAAACAGTGCGTTAATGTTCGAAAAAAGGCAAACAGAGTATTAGGTTTTATATCTAGAAGTGAATGTAAAAAGAGTGCAGAGGTCTTATTGCAACTATTTCTTGCGCTAGTCAGGCCGCACCTCGATTATGCGGTTCAGTTCTGGTGCCCTTATTGTAGAATGGATATCAATTCACAGGAGTCGGTGCAGAGAAGAATGACAAAAATGATTCCGGGACTTAGAAACCTTCCATATCAAGATAGGTTAAAGAAACTAAACTTGCATTCCCTGGAAAGACGAAGAGTGCGGGGAGATATGATAGAAGTATTTAAGTGGGTGAAAGGAATCAATAAAGGGGATATAGATAAAGTTCTTATAATACCCGAGCAGGATAGGACTCGGAGCAACGGATTTAAGTTGGATAAGTTTAGGTTTAGGAGGGAGATAGGAAGAAACTGGTTCACAAATGGGGTGGTGGACGAGTGGAACAAGCTTAGCAACTTTGTAGTAAGTGCTGGAACTCTGGAAAGTTTTAAAAGGAGGCTGGATAGATTTATGGATGATGCTTCATACATGGGTTGGATAGATATATGAGCAATAGGGGCTGGGTGAAAATGGGACTGCCCAGTATGGGCCAATAGGCCCACTGCAGTTTCCTTCATTCTTATGTTCTTATAGAGAGTGGTAGTAACTCTCGACAGGAGCTGTCATGCACAGGCCAACCGGCCTATTGCGGACTCCTTATATTCTTATGTTCTTATGTTATGTCACTAGTCAGTCCCACGGTATGACTCTTAGATAATACCCGTGTAGGCTACTCAAGGCTTCATAGGTACTAACTGAAATACAAATACCTTTACCCCGTTGAAGGATGAAGAAAAGTGTTTGCTTAAAATATAAAATCATAATTAATAATATAGTATTTTTTGGAGTAGAACATAAGGTCAAAATATTACAAAAGTCTACCAAATGATTACATAATAAAGATATACATAGAAAAACGTTATCAGTTACCACCCACAGGTTCACTATGATACAAGGATGAGTTGTAACCAAAACAAGATAAGGAAATTGGCTGAATGGCACTGAAAATACATCACGACTTTGGCAAAAACTTGAATGAAAAATCGGGATTAATATTATTCATCACAGCACCTGGCATAAATGTGTTTTATAGACACGGGAGAGGAGAGGGTGTTGATTATCCTGTGTGCCGCTTGTGGAACTGAGTTGCCTGGTGTGCTGCCTGTGACCTACAGGGTTCCTTTATTTTGGATCGTATTTACTCACCCTACAAATCTTCTTCCTCTACTACATCATATCAGCGCCATTGTTAGCGATAGTAGTACATGTATATATTGTCACTAGTCATGCCGCCACACTGATTACAAACCACTTTATTTCTTTCAGAATAATATGACTTCACTTCATCTTTCTGAGGTTTCGCCAAATCATTTTAATTCTCGTTCAATCTAGTTTTGTCTGAGTAGCCCTTTGACTGGAGGCTCGGAAAGTACTGTATTTATTGCTGAATTTTTACCCTGGATGATGAAAATAAGTGAACGCGTCTTGGTACAATAATAGACTAGCATAAATCTTAACACAATGACATCTGCCATCTTGGTGAGGCAGCTTAAATGGGGCAGCTTGGTAGGTTATTACATCATGAGGGGGGGTGAGGGGGAAGGGAAGGTCATATATGAACCATTTATAAGAGTGCAAATTCAGTACAATACACCTAATCTTAGATAAGGGGCAGAAATACACAAACATTTGGATAATGAATATAACGTTTTAATTCGGAATATAATAATAAATAAAAGTTATATTTATTCGAATATATTCATTTTGTTTTTTTTAATGTACTTTCATCGATTGTTAGGAAGATAAGTTGACACAAGGCTGAAGAATTTGACACAACTGATAGTGACATGAAGTAGTTAACACACCAGCTGGCAGCCTGAGCCTCAGTAGTGCAGTGTGAGGGTCAGAGGGAGGTGCTGCGGAGGCTATTCACCACATCACGCTTGTTACATAGTTGGATTCAGTTTAAGTAAGATTTATTTTTATTGGTATTATTATGATACTGATTTTTACTAACTGGTGTGAGTAAATAAGAGTGATGGAAGGAGGAATGTGTGTAAGAGCGGCTTAAACGTGGTGGTGGGCAGGGTAGACCACAGCTGGTTCAGTGTAAACAAACAATATGCACTGAACTGAGGACACCTAATATATCCAGGAGACTATCTTAAGGTTACTGGTGGATATATTAAGAGTGTAGAGTGAACATCATTTATATTGTTTTGTCAACATAAATGGGCCATCTGTGATAAAGACATTTGTGATGCCAACAGTTCACGACTCGCATTATAAATGTATTTTGTTTTTTAAATGTTTCCCAGACTTCCGGGGTGAGTAGACTTGGTTTATGAGTTACTTGGCAGTGGCAGAGACTTGTTAGTGGCAGATGAGGTCCTCCTGGGTGTAGGGAAGGTTATTTACAAGCTGAACAAAGAATTCAGTGACCGGGAGTCAAGTCATGTGACTTAATATTTTTTCCTTAAATAGAAAAAGAAAATATCCAGTGTTTCTTTAATATATTATTTTGTCTAGTTGTTACTTATCATTGGCTTCTCTGTTTAATATATATATATATATATATATATATATATATATATATATATATATATATATATATATTGGGAATCATTGATCAACTTGTGCTTCTCCAGGTGATTTCGAATAGAGTTTGAAATTATTGCTTCCAGCAATTTGCCTACAATTGATGTTAAGCTGATTGGACGGTAGTTAGGGGATAGTGAGTGATCTATCTCCCTTCTTTTGGTATTACATTCGCTATCCTCCTGGATTCTGGGGTTGCACCCGTTTTTAAGTACAAGTTAAACACTTTTGCTCAGGGCATAATAAGCTCTTCCTTACATTCCTTTAATACTCTGGCAAATGTCTCATCAGGTTGGAGATTCTTCAGGTGAACACTCTGGGTTGAAGATTCTTCAAGTTATCCCATTTCATTATAACATCCGATCGCATTTAGAGAAAAGAAAATTAATCTACGACTCTCAACATGGGTTTACAAAGGGAAAATCTTGTCTAACAAATCTGCTGACGTTTTTTAGGAAAGTCTTCGAGGTAGTAGATAATGACGAAAATTACGATGTTATTTACTTAGACTTTAGCAAAGCATTTGACAGAGTACTGCATCAGAGGCTTCTGAGAAAAGTTAAGGCTCATGGTATCGAGGGGAAAGTTTTAAATTGGATAAAATCATGGCTCACCGATAGAACACAGAGGGTCAGCGTAGATGGTGTTATATCTGAGTGGGGCCGTGTAACCAGTGGGGTTCCCCAGGGGTCAGTACTTGGCCCACTCTTGTTCATAATCTACATAAACGATCTAGATACTGGGATCAGCAGTGACATAAGCAAGTTTGCGGATGACACCAAAATAGAGCGGCAGATTAATTCAGGGCAGGATGCAAATGCATCACAGGAGGATCTAAATAAACTGCAGGGGTGGTCTGAAAAATGGCAAATGAAATTCAACACCAGTAAGTGCAGCGTACTTAATATTGGAAGAACAAATACTGTCAATGTATGCAGCCTTAACAACATCAACCTAGAGAAGTCGACTTGTGAAAGAGACCTAGGGGTACCTGTAAGCCCGGACCTACTGCCTAGAAAACAGTGCGTTAATGTTCGAAATAAGACAAACAGAGTATTAGGTTTTATATCTAGAATTGTAAGTAACAAGAGTGCAGAGGTCTTATTGCAACTATATCTTGCGCTAGTTAGGCCGCACCTCGATTATGCGGTTCAGTTTTTGTGCCCTTATTATAGAATGGATATCAATTCACTAGAGTCGGTGCAGCGAAGAATGACGAAAATGATTCCGGGATTTAGAAACCTTCCATATCAGGATAGGTTAAAGAAACTAAACTTGCATTCCCTAGAAGGACGAAGAGTGCGGGGAGATATGATAGAAGTATTCAAGTGGGTGAAAGGAATCAATAAAGGTGATATAGATAAAGTTCTTATAATATCCGAGCAGGATAGGACTCGGAACAATGGATTCGAGTTGGATAAGTTTAGGTTTAGGAGGGAGATAGGAAGGAACTGGTTTACAAATAGGGTGGTGAACGAGTGGAACAAACTTAGCATCTTTGTAGTAAGTGCTGGAATGATGGAAAGTTTCAAAGGGAGGCTGGATAGATTCATGGATGATAGAGAGTGGTAGTAACTCTCGACAGGAGCGGCCATGCACAGGCCAACCGGCCTATTGCAGACTCCTTATTTTCTTATGTTCTTATTATCGTTAGTTAATTAATATGCATACAAGTAAAACTTTAACTGTGCTTTCACATGGTACTAAAATTAGGTTCAGTACATTTAATTTAAAGCATCCAGATCTCGTTAATAGTTGACAGTGTGTGTGCGTGACAGTACTCTGAAATGACATAACTGTTACATATGATCTGAATCAACTAACCTAACCTCATTTCTCTTTATTGTTGGAACTGTTAGCATGTTATGATAGTTTTATGAGGACCAGATAGCTTCTCTGTTTTACCTACAAGCAAGTGTGTGTGTGTGTGTGTGTGTAAGGATTGTGACGAAGCCAGTTTATGTTAGACTTTAAGTGAGTTGGTTACATTTCAGTATGATACAGTGCTGATAACATTAGAGTGAAGATCCAAATATCCTTCTTCACGCTGGGTACTGGTAGGAATATAGTTGATGCACACTTGACCAAATGGTTCCTTCTTGATGATACAGTATTGGCTGAATGATGTTTTGTTTATGTGTTCTTTCCCCTTCCTGTTACACCACAGCCAAGGAGATATATATATATATGTCTTCTTCATATAGTTCAAAGTATGCATGTAAAGGACTTGTGCACCCAACACACTAAAGATGCAGAGGTATTATATGCATGAGTTTTAATTGTCTAATCCAGTTTTAGCCAGAGGAAGTAGTACTATACTGCAGTGCTGGGTCTTTTAGCTAGTTTGGAAGAGAATTGATACCAACCTGATTGTCATTATCAGTTTTCTAAGTAATTTAGAGCTTGAGCCTCAAACCTTGTAAAACCTGCCCTCATACATATTATAATTATTGTATTGCTTATTTCAAGTTACCTCCTGCATTTTGTGACTACTGCAGAAAGTTTAGGTTGAGTTTACAGCCAATTAGGAATGATAATTTTTTTTTTATCAGAGGTCCCACACGATTACTCCAACATTGAAGTAGTTTATTATTTGTAGGTGGAGTACCGGTCGTTTATCATCCTATATCCAGACCCCAGTCAATACTCATTAGGACTACCGGTACTATACAAACAGCAGAGCTTACATACACGCTGATACAACACTGATACTGACACAGCATAACAGATAAAGTGTAGCATATGATATTCTCAGTGTCTCGACAAGATGTTCGAGTGGATGTTTGTGTAGGATCACCGGAGTTTTATTGCTAACTGAGGGAGACGAGGAGAGAGATTCAGACAATTTCCTTTAATGATGGAGGAAGTAAATATAATGAAGAGAATATTTTGATCACCTGAAGATGAACTAAGCAGTTGTATAATACTGTATATTTTATGCCTTTCAGTTTACTCGACGGATAGGACAGGCAGCCGAATCCTCCACCATGCCAGGAGCAGATGACTTGCAGGCTATTGTGCCTGAGGGTATGTTGCTGCCATATTTGTTGGTTTGACTGTTACTTAAAAAAGATAAAACGCTTTTTCCATTTGTCTTGTCCTTATTTTTTTACATACAGTGTAAGAGAAAGTACAGGGGCTTCTTTTGTGTACAGTATTAATGGAAGCTCAGCAAATATCTTCCCATAGAACTTTAGCTAAGTATTGTAAGTGTCTGCTACAGTACAACTACAGCTCAGTATTGTAAGTGTCTGAACTTTGAAAGAGCCCCACCTGAATATTTTTAAATTATAAATACAAACTCACTTCATATTACTGTAGAATTAGCTGCCTATTGTTGAGTTGTGGTTAAGTATCGCTCGTTTTATTCCCCAACTAGAGGAGTCAGGGATACAGCAGCCACTTTGTGTGTGCGTGAGAACATTTTTCTTCTCATTATCATCAGAAATTAATTTTAAGATACAGTGGTCCCTCGGTTAACGAGCGCCTCGGTTGACGATTTACCTTCCATAAGATTCTTAACTTCTGTTAACGAGCAATCCCTCGATTAACGAGTTTTTTACGAGCCGACTTCAACATGTTTTCGCTTGCATTCGGCGGTCCACCAGCTGTAGTATTAGTCCGCCAATACAGTAATCGGTTTTAGGGCTTAAATTCCTTACTATTTTAGTAAATATGAAGAGGTTTATACTATTCAATAATTTTAAAAGTTTAATACAGTATTAACTTTTTTAGTCATTTTAACAATAATTGAACATAATTGAAGGTAAAGAAACTAGTTTCTGGCGTGCCATCCAGCCTGTTAACACACCAGACAGGCGTTAGTCTCTCTCTGTTTTCAGTGGAGGTAACATCTTGCTTGAGACTCTCTTCAACTAAACGCTTTTTAAATGCAGTGCAGTGTTGATTTAAAGAAAATAATCTTGAATTACACCAAGAGAGCTAAAATTTTATGGGTGAAATGGCGCCATGGGGTGACTTCTCTTCCACCCCAATGCCTTCTCTTCTTCCTTCTCCTCCACCCCCATTCTAATTCCCATCATCATCATCCAGGAGCCTTCTACATACACACCTCAAAGTAAGTGTACTTTTCTACCTTTTTTGTCGAATTTAGGCAATTTCCGGTGAGCTGGAACCAATTCCCGAAAAACCCATTGAAACAATGGTTTCGGTTAACGAGTTTTTCGGTTAACGAGCAACCTGCTGGAACGGATTGTGCTCGTTAACTGAGGGACCACTGTACTGTAAGTCTGAAATGAGTGTCACCAGGGGCAGTTTGAACCACCTAATGTGAATTTGTTATAACATCATCATTTATTATTAAATTTTCACCAGATTTTCCCAAGATTTACAAATGGTAAGCATCTACAGTATAGTCAATGGGAAAAACAAAAAGGTACGTTTCTTTACCGAGATATTTGTCCAAAAGTTTGATTCTATTAAAAATTAAATGCAGGGATAAATTGAACTACAACCTGATGACCTGATCAACCAGAGTATAATAACTACATTAAACATAATATTTTATTGAGAAAGAACCACAAACCCTTAAACCCTAAAAAATAAATTTGAGTGAAAAAATAAAATAAATGGTTATTTGGGCTATAATAGAAAATCGTTTTAGTGGCATTATATTTATGTGAAATTAATATAAAAATAAAAACAAACAATAAAGGTAATAATAATAATACCAAACACTAGGTAATAAATACTGTAAATAAAATGAGAATATAAAAAATTGGGTAACTCACTTCACCCTGGGTAATTCCTGTAATATTTGACAATACAGTACAGTACGTGACCAGTCCATGACGACAAGTGGGTTTGATGGGTGGGTGAGGAACTTGGGAAATCTTAAGTTTTCTTTATTCCTTTAATGTTCTTATGTAGCCCAAACTTTACACAAATAAAGAAAGTTCTCTTTTTCCTGTGTTTACCTACCACCCATCAAACAGTATTTCTGGCATCTATTTGTGGGCCATATAAGATTGGTGTATGGCCAGTTATGAGATATGTCGGAAGTGCAACTTGAATAAGACTCCATAATACAAAGAAAAGTTTGAATAGACAGATATAAAATCACAGTCCCCCACACACTGATGACTTCCATTAGTTGCTAGATGTATGTAAGTACTCAACTGTATCAGGATTCTGAGAAAAATCAATGTGTGGAAACAACTCAATTTTCGGGAGTGTTTTTATATTCAAAATTCTCTCCAAATCTCGTCTGCTGCTGCTGGTGGTATGGCCTTTATCACACCACAGGAAGAAGCTGCGTATTATTATTTATTTTCTGTGTACTGTACCAGCCAGTATCACCCTGCACTCGGAAAGTATCGTACAGTACAATGTATATTCTAACCAGGTGCACTGCCCTTCATAATTCTTAAAACAGATGGAAGAATTATGTTAATAATTTCATTCTCCAAAAAGTGTGCCAAGGATCAGTCAGTAAGTACTGTAAATTCTTTGCCACAACAATTTATGCATTATAGACGAAACTTGATGAATACAGTATATGAGTTTTATACTGATAGTGAGGCAGGTAAGGCCATGTGCAGAAGAAGAAACCTTACTGAAGCCAAATCAGCTGATGTTGATAAATTATTCATGAGTACGGTTATTCACTCATGAGTCATCAAGATCAGTTTACCTTCAAGATGCTCTAGTGGCACACCAGCCAGCTGACTCACCCTCTTCACCTTAGTTACCTGTTCATCTTTCAGCATATCAGTTCCAAGTTATATAACATTTATACACAAAGAATATTAACAAAAAGTAGAATGATACCGAAGCATTTTTGCTTTTTTGTAGTTAAAATTCAGAATAAATAATTAAAAAGTGTCCTATCTGAGTGTTTGGAAGACTGCTGGAGCATGGTAGAGTGGGTGACCAACATCTGTTAATTTTTATTTTTTTATTTATTTTTTATACGGGGAATAGCCCACCCGGGCACAGGTCATCAACCCACAATGGGGCCTGGGAGAGAAAAAATGAGTAAAAAGAAATTAAAAGTAGAAGAAAAAAGGACTATGCAGTACTGTATTGATCTACACCACGAAGATGCCAGAATATCCATGTACCAGCTTTTTGAAGTGAGACAGATTTTAAGAGTTTAGAAACACAAGAAGAAGAGCCACAGATTGGCTGTGTGAGGAAAGAAAGATGTACTATAATGGGTTATTCTAGTGTGACTGACACAGGATGCCAAATCCACCGAACATTGCCCGTTAAAATACCTGTAAAAGAGAGAGAGAAGCAACATTGTGGCAAAGAAAGGGAAGAGAGATTATCTACTAAAGGAGGAGAGTAAATAAGACGAAATTCCTTTGATTCCACTCTATCTAACAGTTGGACAGAAGAAGAGCCACCCCAGATAAGAGAGCAGTACTCTAAGTTAGGACGAATGAATCCCTTGTATACTTGAGGCAGCTGCTCAGGAGTGAAGTAGTTATGGCATCTGTATAGCATTCCCAGCTTTCAGGAGGCAGCTTTAGCAATCTTGTGGATGTGTGGCTTCCATAACATATTGGAGGAAATGGTGAGGCCTAGCATATCTATTTTAGAATTCGATAGAATGATTGCATCCTGAAATGTGATTGGTGGGAGATCTTCTGTTTTGGAAAGTGTAATTGGTAACTACTGTCTTTTATTACTATTGAATTTAACCAAGTTTCTACCTCCCCATTCGGAGATGCTGCAGAGAACCGGTGTGAGAACATGGTTACTTCTGTTGTTTACATGGCTACTTATATTGTTTACATGACTACTGTACTTATATTGTTTACATGGCTACTTATGTTGTTTACATGGCTACTTATATTGTTTACATGGCTACTTATAGTGTTTGTATGGCATTTTTTTTTATTTATTTATTTTATTTTATTTTTTTTACATGACTACCATTTGCTGGACAATAACTAGAAGCCTCTGTACAGTACTTTATTGAAATCCTAAAGTAGGTGAGTGTAATTGTCATAAATCATGTTTTTGTGTTGTACAATTATGATAGTAATTGTTAATCTTGTTTCTCAGATATTGAAAACACTGTAATGATGTCAAGTGTGGAAGTGAGGGTGTACAAACGTCGCTGGTGGATTCTCTTCCTGTTCGCTGGGATGGGCTTCATGCAGGTGAGAACTGAAGGAATGAGATTGACACACAGGAGGTGAAGGAGGGACCACATTTTGAATCATGTGAAGATAAGCCACACCAGCTTATTTCACCTTAAAGTTAATCTAACCTAACCTCACCTAGCCCTCCCACCCTACTGAATTCTTTTTGTCCCCAACTGTACCTTATGTGTGCTGTTGATATATTTTCTTGATTTGGGAAGGGAAGAGGAACTAGGGAAGGAATCTTTGGTTTGAGGAAAATAAAAGCTTTAGAGGATCAAAGAATTTTTTACACCATTTTGTGGAATTAAAGAAAAAGATTGGGCAGGGTAAAACTCTTTAACCTTATAGATGTGCTGGAGAGATATGCATTGAAAATATTTCTATTAGCATCAAGTTGTTTTATTAAATATTGTTTGGAATAGCATTTACCAGAGGAGACAGACTGCTTGATATTTCCTAAGTTATTCTGGTAGTGATGGCAGTTATGGACAAAAAAACACTTGAATTTGATGCCAATTGTCTGATGTGTTTAAAGCAGCTAGGTGCTAGTGACTGGTCTACTTTTAATGACTAAACTTCTACCTTAGTTGTTACTAGTGACATCCAAACAATGATCTGCTGCTCATTGTTCTCAGAAGTCAAATTGGTACTGCCACCCATCCTCACCACCTTGCATACACGTGCTTCTCAACACTTCTGTGGATCACCTGAAGAATCTCCTCCCCATCTAAGTTATTTCACCTAAAGATTAACCACCTAAACCTAACCTAACTTCAGTCCCTCAACTAGTAATTATGTGGTTATTCATTAGGTAAAATAAGCTGGGTGGGGATTCTTCAAGTGGTGGTCTATTTCTATGCACACACACTTTTCTCTGTCATTTTGCCATTTTATATACTGTACAGTTCTGCATTATGACTGGTTATTGTATTTTGCAGTGTGCAGTGTGGAATACCTGGGGTCCAATTACTGCCTCTGTAAAGTTGGCTTATCCTAACTGGGATGATGCTGAAATTGCTTTACTCTCTATGTGGGGGACCATCACCATGATCATGGGCCTGGCACCCATGACTCTCCTGCTCCAGACAAAAGGTGTGCTGTGACTCACTTCACTATGGTATAAACACTAAGGTTTTGGGAATTTTCCGGGTAATGGAAATTTTTTTGGGGAAGTTTCAGAATGATGCATTATTTCATCTCTCAAAGCCGGAAAAAAATACCTCTTCCCCAAAATTTTCTGGGTAACGGAAAAATATTCTCGGAGGTTCCAAAAACTGAGCATTACATCATATCTCAAACCCGGAAAAAATCCCCCATCCCTGGAATTTTTCGTGTACTGGGAAAATTTTCTCAGAATTTTCCAGGATATGTGCCCCTTGGAAAATCGTTGCCAAAGCCGGAATTTTCTGGGAAATTCTGGCTTTGGGAACGATATTCTGAGAAAATTTCAATTCCGGCTATCAGAGAGTTCCGGGTTTGAGGGATTCCTGCTAATGGACATATTACTGTACTGTATACTTTAAATATCTTTCAATACTCAATTGTTTCAGGTATCCGTGTGGCCTTGCTGTTGACGGTTTCTCTTATGGCAGCCGGAACTTCAGTAAGATGTTTTACCACTGAAGAAATTCCCTTTACAATGTAAGTGGCTTTTCAATGTACTGTGCCGATCAGATTCATTACACGACCCAAGTGGTGAACTGTTTCATTAGATGGGCGACACACATAAGTTTGTTGGGATATTTTATGCTCTTATGTTAGTTCAAGACCACAGATCAACTTTGTCATTTTTTCTCATATATTTGTCCTCCTCTCATCCTCTAAACTCCCCACAGACAACCATTGCCTGTGTTCACCTCTTTATTATACTACCTGAGTGGGTTTTACTGCCTGAGTGGGTTTACTGCCTGAGTGGGTTTACTGCCTGAGTGGGTTTTACTGCCTGAGTGGGTTTACTGCCTGAGTGGGTTTACTGCCTGAGTGGGTTTTATACCTGAGTGGGTTTACTGCCTGAGTGGGTTTACTACCTGAGTGGGTTTACTACCTGAGTGGGTTTACTGCCTGAGTGAGTTTACTACCTGTGTGGGTTTTGGTAATTGAACAAAAAAAAACTCAGTCAACCAAAGAGTCATTAAATGGAGCTGCCCACTTGATGAACTGTACTGTACTCTTTCTATGAGCCTCTACCTTCTATCTCATCCCTCTAGTTGCCAGTCATGAAGAGTCAAATATTACTTAAAATCTAGATGTGTGACCAGATGTGTTTTTCATGTTAGTCGTCTACCAATAATTATCGAGAAAAATTTCAACTACAATCTTTACTGTGCCTCGAGATCATTTAACTCTGGGATGTATTAACTGTATATAGTATGTACGTACAAGTAAAAATAACCACAGACTTCCTTACACAATTACATATCCACACTCCGTTGTGTCAGTTGAATTATTATTAATATTCAACTAATTACCCGTAGTTGGTGAGCTGTCATGTCATTCTCCATCAGAGACCCAAAAGACATCAAAATGTAAACAATTAACTATTCTTATATAACCTCAGATAAAAGGAAGGAATTATCTACTTGTGTTATGAACTCTTAACAACTTTCACCCTGACTTCTGATTACAAAATGTGCTGTAGTTTCAAAGTATTTTAATTTAAGTGTTACCGTCTTGTTGGTGATTTTGATTTTTGTGTTTGTGTGTGTTCCAGATTGGCTCACATTGGGGCTGTACTTAATGGTTTCGCTGGGATTATCATCGGTGCGGCGCCGTCGTTGATATCCTCCAGATGGTTTCCTGCCAGGGAGCGGACAACTGCTACTGGTAAGTGCCGAGTCCTCTTGTGTCCTCAGTCTTTTACACATTCATCTCTTAAATTAAATAAATCCTTCCTCATTTTTCTATACCCCCCCCCACTCACCTTAGTTAATTATAATATTATTTCTCTGCTCCAACAAAGATAGATATAGATACTTGTATGGCAGGCAGTCGTGTATGTGAGCTTGAAAACTTAAACATAAAGTAATTGAGTTTAACTTAATCTGGATATTCAGACATTTTACAACAAAACTGCAGAATAGTTATATATGTTTCCATTACTATTGTCCAGGTGTTATGTCCCCCTTTGATTACTTTTAATTCTTTAACTGTGGCTAAGGATCCCTGGTCCACCACATCCTGTGATGATGGCCATTGTCCCTACAGCTAACTTCCATTGTTAATGGTACAGTGAACCCTTGAAAGTCCTGACAATTTAGGAGGAAATGCGGTGCAGACTTGCCAATTGTCTAGACTTTTATCAAGTGAGGGTTCTGGGGTCCACTGTGCACTAAGCAGCCAATAAATGTTTCCTTTTACAATTTTGCTTTATACAGTACAGTACAGTATATAGTAGTGTAGTTTATTAAAAAAATTACACATTATATTACCTTTTTTATTATTTATACTGTATTGTCTTTAATGGGGTTACTGTACAGTGATGTAATTGGATTTGATACAGAGAGCTGATAGGTACGAGAGGTGATACTTCATGTCTAAACGTGCTGGGGTAACAGTGTCATGTGTTTAGTAGTAAATTATGTCATGTTTAAGGGCTAACTGGCTGAAATTTGTGCCCATCCTAATAAATTATAATGATAAGTCTGGCTAGTTCTAAAAAGGGGGGGGGGGGGAGTTTATTGAGTGTTCACATGTTGTTCAGTCACTTAAAAACTATCTTTATTATGGGGGTTGAATGATGAATTTCAGATTGAACATTAAGACTCCTGTTGTCTCAGTAGGGTTGTGAAAATCCTTCGTCCCTTGCATCATATTTTCTCAACACAATTTTGAGTGATTGTACATCACTTGAGCTCTTTCCTCAGTTTATTGTAATATACAGTACTGCATATTTGTACTGTATTGGCCTTGAATGTTGTGACTACAGTTTATTATTATTATTTTTTATATACCGTAATAAAAAATATATTATCTCAATATTTTTTGACGTTATCTTATGTTTGTTCGGGCTTTATTTCAGGTATAGGATGCACCTTTAACCAGCTCGGAAATGCTGGAGGTTTTTTTCTCGGTCCGTGGCTCGTCCAACTGCCGAGAAACCACACCCGGCCTGACAACTCCACACATTATATCAGTAGTGATGAAGTTGATGACCTGAGAAGAAGTATAAGGGACTACATGTGGATCAGTAAGTTGTGGAGGCACTTCTCTATAGACTGTTTCACTAAAATAATGTTTACACAATTTTATCTGTTAATCTCAGTGTGTGTGTGTGTGTGTGCGCGTGCGTGCGTGCGATAACCTCTGTTTTTAAGCTCTTCTAAACTTTATATTATGTGATCAACATTGATTATTTTCTCTTGATGTTTACAAGTTTGTGTCACATGATCATTTAAGTTTGAATATCATCTCGTATACAGAAGAGGGATACCAAAGAGAAGCCACCTTGGTAAGATTTCTACCGGCAGTAAAAACTAAATGACAGTATAGGTGTGTGTGTGTGTGTGTGTGCGTGCGTGCGTTTGGTTTACGGCGGTGGTGTTGATTTTCTCCACCTCCTCTAATAAGGAATGTACACTTGCAACATGGAGAAAGAGTCCTAGAATAATTGTGTTGCATAATTTCAGTTCATTTGTTTTGTAAGCTTTGCAATTTCTCTACTTCGTAACTGATCACATAATAACTGTACAATTAGGGTGGTATATCATTAGTGTAAATGTTGATGTAAACTTTTAAAGATGAACATGATCATCCACCCACTTCAGTGATAGTAATGGCCTATATATACAGTACAGTATTTTTATTTTACTTTTACTCCTATTGTGTGTCGTGGATCAAAGGGCACAGAAACCTCAGATAAGGAGGAAATATTGGAGTGAAGTGTGCATAATGAATAGTAGAGAAGAGAGAGGTGGGTAGTCTTTGATTACCTGATGCAATTGTGAGCCTGCCTTGCCAGCTGTTCAATATGTCTGTTGGTAACTGGATCATTAGAAGTGTGTCCATATTCTGGTCTCTGGGGCTGGTACCCTGAAGATGTAGCAGTGGGGGCAGGGGGACATCCTCTCTGGTTTTACCCAACAAATGCTCTCTGGTAATCACAGGTAATTCACACAAGTATAGGAGATGTGAGTTCAATGCTGACAGGAAATACTCTCGCATACTTTTCCATTTAGGCCAAGCTAATTAGCAGTAAAGCTGTAATCAGTTACTCCTCATCTTAGCTAAGCTTTATATGAATTTATCTTTTGTTTCAGGCAAAAAAAAAAACAACTAAATTGTTCCTTATTTCAGCTGCTGGACTCTGCATTGCACTTTTTGTTGGAGTCGTATCATACTTCCCAGACAAGCCTCACAAGCCTCCGTCTCTCACCTCCTTCATCCGTGAACGTCCTAACCCATTTGTAAAAGATATCAAACTGCTCTTAAGGTTGGTGGTACTTTCTTAAAATTTTCTGTGATATATTGTAAGTTTTGCCAGTGTAGTACTTCAAAGTATTCTTAGAGTTCTGTAATTTGTACCTGTAAGCAAGTAAATTAGTTGTATAACCTTTAGTTTGTTCATTAGTAGCTTCCAGTTCCTGTTGTGTTGTTTATACAGTGGGGTATACTATAACGAATCTAATCGGTTCTAGAACCTCGTTCGTTATAGGATTAATCCGTTTCAGGCCCCCAAATACAACCACTTAACACTGAAAAATTTCTGTGGAAATTGTAAAAAATATGGTACTTTATCTTACCTTATGTTTGTTCAGCATGCAAGACAGGAGGCAGAGGAGGAGGGGGGAGGAGAGAATTATGGAGAAGAGGTGGAAGGAGAGGAGTCATCCTTCCTAGCCCTCTTTGGTGACTGTCTTACAGGCACTTTGTCTGTTTATTTATAATTTCTTTCTTAGTTTCAAGGGTTATTAGCTTTCTCACTCGCTTTTGACGATTCATTGTTACAATTGTACACTTGTATAACAAAATAGTTATAAAAATAACACGAATTTTCACATCAAAAGACGAAATTTCAACAAGTTCAGTGGTGCACCGACTACACAATGAACCAGTATGGCGCCTGACGCTCTTGCTATGAGCCGCGGTACAACGATATTCGTGCGCAGGACGAAATAGTCCCACATTCATCCACGTTCGTTGTAGGAGTTTCGTTCGTTATAGCATTCTCAATTTTATAGGTAAAACCGTTCGTTATAGGAATATTGGTAGTAGAATCCGTTGGTTATAGCATACCCCACTGTGTAATGACTCCTCCTTATGACACGACAATTCTCCTCACCAGTTGATATATTTTGACTTAGTGGAGGCTGTAATGAACTGATCATTACTAGGATCTCTGTAGGATTTAGGATTTAAGATCTGTGTAGGACACATCATCATGAGATAACCCAGGAATATTATACACAACTCACACCACTGTACTAACTATACTGCGCCAGTTACCCACAGTGTTTCATCTACCTGTAAATTTTTATCCAGGACCCCAATCACTTCTTTACAAAGGAAGTTATCTTAAAGTTTGGCTTCATCTGGGAAACAAACCCACAAATAGTGATTTGTGTAATGTATGTAAAAGGTCCAGAGAGGGGTAGAGGCGGCTGGGGTGTAAGGGATGTGACTCTTCTACTGTAAATGGCTAAACAAATGAGACAGACTTGGCTACAGTGACTCCTAAGTGATGGATGTATGTACAGATTAATGAAGGTCTGGGTAGTAATGTGTCTATTACCAGATAAATGTATATAATGTAAGACAAATCCACCAGTTCTATTTATACATATAATAATGGTGCCACTGTTTCTACTGCCTGTGTAGTCACACTAACACACCTTCCTTGTTAAAAGTAATATTTGACATTTTCTTCAGGTAATTAATCTTGAGTGCATGTTATACACCTCTTAGTATTATACAGGGTGATTCATTCACTGGCAGCTCCCCATTGTTGATGTAATTGTTATTTATGAGCCAATTTTCACAATAGGGAATGTTTGTCCTCTTGAATGGCATCAGTCTCCTGGTAAATGTTTGTCTTTAAGTCATTAATGGTGAGAGACCTTTGGAACCCTCTCCTCTAGGTAGGCTGCCAGCAAATGAATCACACAGTATACCCTTTGAATAATTTCCTTCACTCGTAGCAGAATCATTAAAATATTATTGTTGTGTAAATATGTCAGTACTGTACACTGCTTTATCTACCTGGTGCTTCTCCTGAAACTCTGTTGATATACTTCAGCAATAAAAATGTTTGGTTGCTGGTGGTGCCGTACAGTATTACTCTTGGCATCAACGTGGCTTGGTCCAGTGTCCTCGACATCAATCTTGCACCTTTTGATATCTCTCAGGTTAGTCTCTTAGTGGGTAGCACCAAACAACTTGTATATAATTTGTTATCCTGATACAAACTAATTTGACATATATCTTGGTATAATTTATATATTATTTCTCACTTTGTTTTGATATTAATGTACACTCTTCTGAGAAGTTCTTTCGTGAGGTTTTATATCATTATGTCCTGCCACAAAAGTGGAAAGGACTTATGCCATAGTTTTGGTAACACATGTTTTAAATTTTTTATTCTTGACCTGATTGACTCCTGACTCCTAACCTGACTTGATTGACTCCTTGACCTGATTGATTCTTGACACTACAGTACATTGTCTTGTCAGCACTGGTTACTGATGTGCCAGTCAGTAACATTGGCACTGACTGTCACTTGTCAAGTCAGGGCAAGTGTTGGTTAAGAATTGTGCAGTCTCCTGTATATGTATTGTGTTTCCCCTGTCCTTCCTCTCATTTAATATGGTAAAATAACCTATGGGATTTATTCTAATTGGTTCCAGGCATCCAACCCCAATTTTCACATTTTACGACCATTTAGACCCACTAAAGATATAGGTAATGTTATGGTAAGTATCAGAAACACACATAGGCATGGCGAGGTTTATTACAAAGTGATGAAAAGGGTACGCTCAATACTGTAGTCCACAAAACATGTAGCTATGCTTTCTTTATTTGAGTCCCCCGTCTGAGGAGTCCGTTTTCTTATCGCTTCAGGACGCCTGAGTCCTCCGTTTTCTCTCAGTCTTAGAGTGCACCCGAGACTTCGTTATTCCTTAGTAATGACACAGAATTTGAAATTGCAACTGGGGTTGCAATTGTTGAGGCAACTTAGATATGTCTGATTACAGCAAATGTGTTATTTGTTAATTTGTAGGTGAAAGATTGTATCCTCAATAGATGTAGGTAAAACAAGGGGGTAACAATACACCTGGAGGCAATTGCGTGATAACTAAATTCTCGCCTTGAAAAATGCGCTATAACAGCAGGTGTGCAGATTTTGATGGAGGCGTGATAACGAAAATCACGATAACCAAGTGCTTAGAGATACACGAATGTGTTTTCACAGTTTATCACTTCTGTAAGCTCAGTGTGTTGTTTTGCATCGTCTTCTAAGCTCCAACATGCACCGCCTGACTGGATCTTACTGGCCAAGTTCGCAAGTTGTACCGAACAAAAAGACATCTGTTATTTTGTCTGGCAATACACTAGTGAGAAATCCGTTATTGGGAGTGTTTACTGTATTTCATAGTCCACTTTAATGATTACTTTACAGTCATCTACTAAAGTCCATTTGCCTTTCCCCTTGAAACACAAACCCCAAGAGTCAGACTGGTGAACCCGAAGCAGTAGACTGATACATTATTTTGTCTATAAATGTTAAGGATTCATGAGTCTTCATCTCGGGGGTTCGTGGTTCAGGGGAGAGGCAACAGGACTTTAGTAGTTGACTGTACATTAAACTCTACTCTTCATTTGGATCTGTCATCATTTCCACATTAAAATAACTTGCGTAGAGTACAGAAATTATCCTCAGACTGTATCTATAATTATCTATCTACTGTATCTATCAGAGTACAGTAACTATCCTATGACTGTATCCAACCGACTTTATGAAATTCTTTACAAATTTTTCAAATGTTTACACTGAGAGGACTGGGTAATTCCCTGTCCGTTAAAAGGAAATCGTGTTTTTTTTTGTTTTTTGTTTTTTTTAGTCTTCGTTTTTCACTCTTGGATGTTTTTTTTTTTTACCCGTGTTGACCAGACTCAAGACCCACACAGACTTTCCTCATTCACTGTCAAAGATTCTTTCTAATTAGTGTTGTGTGTGTTGCTGTTTTATAAGGGGGTTTTAAAGGCTGTAGGTGTTACTAATTAAGAATCACATGAATATTATGCACACTTATTTCACCCCATGATCATGCTGCACACTAACCTTATCTCACCTAACCAAACCCCCAAAGGTAATATTAGGGTGTTTAATCTTCAGGTGATCCCAATTGTCTACTAATTAAAAGTATAAATTAACTTCGTTCCCCGGCAGAATGAGGCCAGCTGGTTGGGCGTCTACGTGACACTGGGAGGAGTCGTAATGGCCCTGTTGAGTGCCAGATTCTCCGACCTCTTATTCGGGTACATGAAGCTGACAATCATAGTGCTGATGACGTTTGCCACGGCGGGATACACGTGGTTCCTCCTCCTCATGAACGGGTGTCTTCCTTATAACAAAGGTGAGTGATCTTCCCCGAGAGCTTGTTCTCTGTTCTGTTCTCTCCTGTAGCATCTTTACTGTTTCTTCTCTGTTCTCTAATAAATTCTTTTTGTATGTTGAAATATTTTGTTCAGTTATTTAGTATATTTTCTTCTATTTTGTATTATTTTGTTAGCTTTTTAATATTTGCTCTATACTGTATTATTATAGTACTGTGTTAATTTTTTTCAGCATCCAGTTTGTTTCCTTCCTTTGTGATTTCTTGTGTGGGTATTTTGGGGAGATTTATCTTACATCTAATCATTTGATATCTTTCTGCAGTTGAGTTGTTCATCAGTGTGATCAGTGGGGCATCCTTCAACTACGCCTGTTCTCCACTCTTCTTTGAGTTGGCCGTTGAGTTAGCATATCCCGTGCCAGAGGGCGTGGTAGGGGCGTTCTTAACAATGTGCTGGAATATAGTCGCTGCCTCTTTCCTCCTCACAATGCAAACGCCATTAAAATGTAAGTTCAATTTCTGGAATATTTAGAGTTCTTAAATGTGTTAAGCAATTCCATGAACACCATCTTGACTGATTGACTCGGTGATCTGTCTGCTTGGTCAGCACTAACCGGTCTTCTTATCTGAGTCACGTAAATTTCAACATATTTGGTGATAAAACAATTTAATTTTTTTTTTTTTACAAATTATCTGTTAATCGTGTATAATGAAGAAACATCCTCTAAGTATTTGTAGTTAGTTGATCCATCAGGTAGAGGGTTATCATTATCTCAGAAACAATAACCTTGCCTTGTTAGCTAAGGGAGTACTTGAAAGTCCTACATATACAATGTTCCCTCTCTATAAAAGTGTGTTGGTGAGAGGAAGGACATCCACTCTGAAACTTCCTTTAGATATACGTAAAGGCAACTGGGCCACCACCATGCCATCACCCTGGAGAGTGGTGATGTCCTCCATCCACAAACTTAATGCCCAATCACTGGTCATATAATAAACTTTACAATTTAGGAGACACTTGATGCATCACTCTCCCTTCTCTCTTTACTCTTTCTCTGTGATGGAGTGAATGTTGGACTTGTTCCTGTCCCGCCTACAGCCGCAGCACTTACCGAACAATACAATTTTTAGAACTAAGATCATCACTTTCTTATCCCTTATCACCACTTAAGTACCACCAGCTGCACTTCTATCACCACTTAAGTGCCACCAGCTTCACTACTATCACCACTTAAGTACCACCAGCTGCACTACTATCACCACTTGCTTTTCTCATAGAGGTTGTGGGTTCAGGGTAAAGAAACACTGTATCATGGGTTTGTTGGGTCACACAATCAGAGTACCGTCCTTATATCTGAGGGTAGGCGACTACAGTCCTCCACTCTAAATGTTATCGGACTGTTTTTACCAATCCTCCAAGGTTTTGTATCTATCTGGGGTGCACAGTTTTTAATTTCATCCATCCATCTATCCCAGTCTCTTCCCTCCGTTGGCCCTCCTACCCTTAACGTTGCTCATTAATATTTGTTGTTATTCCCTCATCCATAATTATATGACCAAAGTATCTCATTTATCTTTTTTTTGTACATTTCAAGTATTTCTCTTGAAGTTTTTGCTAATCTTACTACTTCTTCACTTGTTTCCCTGTCAGTGTAGCATTTGCCTTTATAACACCACATTTCAAAGGCTTCCAACTTCTTTCTGGTGTCTGCTGAAAGTATCCTCGCTTCTGACCCATACATCAGTCCTTGCCATATAAAGCCTTTCAGCAGCCTTTTTCTCAAATTAAAGTTTTTTTTTGCCTGCCCTATTCTTGTTTTGATTTCTTCCATACATCTATCATCACAGCTAATGTTACTTCCCAAAGACACAAAATTTTCCACTTGTTTAAGTCTCTGTTGCCTACTATAATTTTTATTTTAGGATTTATTTCCAATTTGGAAACAACCAATAATTTAGTCTTTACAGCATTAACTCTTAAACCGTATTTTTCACTGTTTCCAATAATCTGTTCATGGGTTTTTGTAATGCCTCTTCACTATTTGTGATAAGAGCAGTATCATCTGCTTAGTGTACCTACAGTATATTTGATATTACTTTACCAGTAACTTTTAGTCCTTCCTTATCACTTAAAACTTTTCTCATTAAGAATTCTGAATATATATTATACAATGTTGGAGATAGAACACAGCCTTGTCTTACTCCCTGTCTAACTGTGAACCAATTAGTATGACCATTATCTACAGTACTAACACTGCAGCCTCCTGTTACCAGTAAATATTCTTTAAAATTCTGACTTCTCCTTCATTAATGCCTATTTTTTTTAAGATAAGTTTATTGTGCATTACCTTATCAATCCTATTGTGCATTACCTGATCAATCCTATTGTGCATTACCTTATCAATCCAAATACTGCACCTGTCCAGCTTCTCTAGTTCCTTTTCCCTTTTTACATCTATTTTGCTCTTCAGATAACTCAATTTCTATTCTAAACTTTATTCTACTTGAAATTAATTTTAAGAAAACTTTGCAGGAATGACTTATTAAGCTTATTGTTCTAAACTGGGTGCACTCTTAGGCTCCTGGCATTTTTTGTAATAATACAAATACTGATTTCTTTTAAATCACCGGAAGGTTTCCTTTGAAGTACAGTACAGTACTGTATATAGAATTACATATTTTAATCAAACATTTGATCTCATTCTTGCCTATTTGTTTTATAAATTCTGCTGGAAGCTGGGCACACCAGCATAAAGGAGAGTAAGGAGGACAAAAGATACCAGAGTATGCCATGGTGTGGGATTTACAGACTTCCAAGAGAGGAGAGATGCACTGGGCACCACTTCTTTGTGTTGTGTTGCAACTGGAGAAGCTAAGCTTCCAAAAGTTTCAAGAACTTTTGAGATCCATCCATACAGAATGGTGATAGATTGTTTATCAGATGTAAATAGTTAAATCCATGAATAATTAATAAGGGATTGCTGTACCAATAGGTCTGAGTAGTGTAGGTTTAAGGTAAGTCTTTCCTGGCAGATCTGTAGGAATTATGTACAACTTTGGTGCTCTTATTAAGTCTCCAGAAATGTTAAGGGTTTAAACAGAATATTTATAGTGTTTCCACTTCTGGATTTCAGAAAGAGTTCATTTGTTTGTATTCTTTCTTCAGCAAATGTGATATGGATGGACTACTTACTGGCCATCCAGGGATTAGTGGTGGTGTGCTTGATGATCTTTGTGAGGGAGGAATACAAGAGGACCACCCTGGACCGCACAACTGCCGGCACTGACAACCATATCAACCAAAGTGTAGACCAAGAAGCCCAAGTCCAGGCTTAACACACTTAATTTCTATTTTATCGAAGACGTATCGCATATGTCTGAAAAACCGTTCCTCGTCACCTCACGTTAGGTTTAGGACTAATTTAAAGCTTTGTCATACTTAACAATAGCACTCACGAGATTTACATGTGATTAAAAACATAATAAACCACTTCAGAAGCAAGTAATCTCAAGACATTGCATCCTGGCTATTATATTTTTTGGAAAATAAATGTGTTTTTCAGTTGAGTGTTGCTGTGGTTCTGTTGTTAAGTGTATGAAAAGCCTTACACTTCTTTTATAAATTGTCATCTGGTTAATCATATAGTATATATATTTACAGAAGACCCGAGTGAATCTTAACATATCTCACTTTTAGCCAATTCTCTGTTGTCGGTGTTGGCACCTGACAGGAGCAGCGTGCCCGGCTTGTCATGTCTTTTCATCTTTTTTATGTATAGCTGTATATACATAAATACCAGTATATTCAGGGGGGTCTCATTTTGCACGAGTATATAATACTGGTACATATCTGTGCATCAGAAATCCACGTAAGCGATGCCCTTTAACACGTGTTAAAATTGCTATATTGTACTGGACTTGCCAGATGTTTACTCTTGAACGACTTTGGGTAACCAACTTAACTTCCCAAAATGACACATAATGTCAAATTCAAAGCTTTCCATATCAACCTCAGACACTTGTAAAGCATCTTCAGCTTCATCACTTATCTCCAGAGTGGTGGGGTCATTATCACTGGATTCTCCTTGAGCTTCACATTGTTGGAGCGGAAAATAGGCAGTGATGAGAGCTTGGCGGCAGCATTTAATAAACTCCCGATAACGTTGCCTGTAGGGTTCCAACCAAACTGTCTAACTGTGCACTAAGTTCATCACTGCATTACACTTCATTACTGGCTGGACTCAGCACTTATTAAATCATCTTTGACTTCTTCAACCTTGCTGAGAACTTGTCACCTGCCACTGAGTCATGCCTCCCTCAGTCTGCTTTGGTTCTGCCACACCACCAACACTTCTTTCCCCTGCCTCAAACTCACATCCTCCTCTTCCCTCTCCTGTAACATGTCATCTAGTGAAGTGGATTCCCCGTCGCTGCGATAACTTCCATCATATAGTAGTGTACATGTATAATGATTGGCACACTTATTTTTATAATGTATCAGTACTGTAATGAATAACTAAAAAAAAGGGCGAACATGGCAACGACCAATACTTACACCCCCTTCCCCCTTTCCAGTGGGATGGAATCAGTGGTCAAGGAAGAGATTACCTTCTGATTCAGCTTGTCCTATTATTTTGAAGTCAAATTACAGATTATATGTCATTATTTTCTTCTCGTATTTAATACTGTATGATATATTATTTATGATGAAACATAAACCATAATAGGCTGATCATAATAAAAGCAAACTGGTACATGACAGCGACCAGTCCCCTCCCCCCACCTTCAGCGCGTTTACACATGAAGTGTCATCTCATACCTATCAGCTCTCGTTAGGCCTATATCAAATCTGTTTCGACTACTGTACAGTGTCCCCTTTAAAGATAATACAGTTCAATATATATTTTGATAAATATGGTAATATATTTTATAAGTAAATAAATAATATTTTTTAATGAACTGTACTACAATATACAGTACTGTATTACTTATGGTACACACACATAATATCCAATAACTAGTATTACTAAAATCGCTAAATATGGGGTTAAATATGCAAAAAAATCGCAAAATTAACGTTATATCTGTATCGCTATTCCTGATGTTTTGTGTAAGGTAAAACTAAGGTCACATATCAACCAACTGTGTAAGCGATGACCGTGCACGCGAGGCCCAAGTAAAGTGAGACCCCCACTGTACCTGTATATATATATTTTAAGGTTACGTCTTTACATGCTTGTCCTTTTTTTCTTTTTTTTTGCCACTTTTGTACATAATTTTCTTTTGTATGAGAGTTTCATGAGAGGTTTATATCATGTATGGTTTAGGCAGAATTTAGGAGTTCTTACCTTCATTTATGGCTAAGAATAAATAGCATAGCTTGTTGTAGTCTGTCTAAATTTTCTTCATTCATATATTCATTACTTCATTCATTCCCAATCAAGTTGAAAACAAGAATTATAAGTCACTTTGGTTAATTTATTATTTGTATGTTTGGTTGTCATCCATTGTAGGCCTTCTCCTACAAATAATGTTGTAGTTTCACATTGATGGAAGTAGTGTATCATTTCTTGCACTCTCCAGCAGCAGTAGTGAGTGAGTGAATTATATTTTAGTCGTGTTAATTTATTTGATGTTTTTATTTTTTATAGGAATATATATTACATAAAATTTTTATTTTATTTAAATATAAATGATCATTCGAAGTCAATAGGTAGTAATAGGTACTGTACTAAACGTTTATAAACACATTGATATATTTTTTACTATGTACTTTCATACTATTGCGACGATGCCCGACTGTGGTGAGGGCGGGGCAACAATTTCCATCCTGCTGATTCTCAAGTTTCGCTGTTAACGATCAGTAACAATCGTCCGTAGCAACGAGACATTGTGGCCAGTTTACTAGGATCTGCCTGTGATGTTAACTTAATGATTGTTGTTTCCAAGTAACAAGTCCACTTCCTAGCAGGTTGCATAATAGCTTACTTAGTATTCAAATGTTGTAAAAATAGGAGATTTTGCTAATACTGTATTGTACCATGACTTGTTTCTTTAGTAAGAATGTCCATTTGAGTATTGGTTTTTCAATACTGTATGTGAGGTTCTTAGTACAAAGAATATTAGTCCATGTAAATACGTTTGATTTTGCATCATTCATCATCATTATTCTGCTTTAAATCATTAATACTTTACCTCACTGACCATATTTACTATACCATACGATACCATTTTCCTATCCACTTAACTCACTGTGGCCACTAGTAGGGGTACAGTGGCAAACCCAACTGGCTACAGAGTATGGTGTCCCCAGTCAGTCTAGCTGTGTACCCAGTCTGCCCCTACCATAATCAGCCATCAGGCTCCTGGGCCATGCTTAGTATCTACCAGTCACAGAAATTTTGAGTAACATGCAATTATTCTGTAGTCAATTCCAGTTGATTGTAAGGTGCAAACTATATACTGATTATCTTGCATATATACACACATACATCATACATACATACATACATACATACATACATATATATATATATAAAAGCAATATCAGACAAACTTAAGTACTCCTGAGAAATATCCATCCATTGTATGTGGAATCAGTCATGTTTCTTGAGTACCATGACTGTTTGTGTGTGTGTTTGTGTGTGCTTGAAAAAGTAAAATTAAGTAGGTTGATGTATGTTAGTGTGTGCTTTTGAATTAAACATGTGTCACGAATACTTAAATACAGGTTAGTGTACGTTCAGTCAGTCATTCTAACGCTGTTCCATACCATTGTTTGGCTGGGCTATAAATTATTTTAAAGAGAATTCATTTAATTACAGAATTTATCCATTTTTCTCATTCTCCACCATCAGCGTGTTGAAACCTAAACTGGTTTCAGAATTAGTTTTTACTCCTATAATTATCTAAAAACTTAAGCTGGTGTCAACAATATACAGTACAGCTGCACCTCTACTTATGAACTTTCAGAGATATGAACAGACCATCTAGGTATATGTGCTCTCCGTGAATCGTTTACAGTGAATGATAACTACCCAGTATATGCTCATGGTAGGTTATCTTTACCAGTTAGCTCCTTTAGCCTTGGCTTGTCTACCATACCCCAAGATTCTTTCTTTGTGTTGTTCCATGAAAAACAACTGAACCTTATTCACTATACAGTATATGCCACTTTAAATCTACAAATACCAGATGAAAATGAAGATTTACACATAATTTTCTTTATTTTGCATCAGTTAACATGTTAACATTGCTGGTGGCATTGTTGCTAAATTAGACTCATCAATGTAGCCACATCCTCCTAGCCCCTATCGCTATCTGGCTGTATTTTAGTTATTTTTCAACTCGTGATTTTGGTTAGATATACTGTAGTGTACTTAACTTCCTTCAGTTATTTTTGTTCACGCAGCAGCTGCACTCACAATCCTTCATAGATAACGTGCAAAAAAAAAAAAAGAAATAACTATCATAAGGTCAAAAACAGAGAAAATAAACATTTCTGTGTGGGAGAGTTAGCTAGCAGGCTGAGCGTGGGAGAGGGAAGTGGGGTGTTGGAGCTCTGTTGTTAAGAGGGTCAGCAGAGGCAGCTTCCCAACTGGGCTACATTGTTATGGCAAGCTTTGAGTCCATGCACCCAGCATCTATGCAAATGGTAGTTGTGTTAAACTTTCATTTTGTTTTTCCTTAATGATTTTAGCTGCTTTTTTCATCTTGATACTGTAGTATACAATGTTGCTTGAAGTAGCACATTTGTTAAATAACATAAGAAAGGTAATTGGTATGGTTTGCTTCAGCCTTTTGGCTTACCGTGTAGGCATTACTTTACACCTGTGATAATATTCCTTACATTTTATTTATATTTTTACAACAAGCGGACTTACCAACAAGCCTCAGGAACGTAACTTGTTCGTAGTAGAGGAGCAGCTGTATAATTGTTTTCCCATTCCACATTTATGTAGATAGACCAGGCACCAGTAATTTCAGCCTAGGGACTTGGTGCCAAACTTAACATGAAACAATGTGTACAACGGAATTTTGTCTTTAGAAATGTATATCACAAAGTAAATTTTGTACTTTTCCTATTTCTAAATGCAAGATGTTGATTACAAAGAGTTTTCCCATTTTTGAGGACTTTAGAGTAATATAAATCTGAGAATAGTATTAATATTTCCTCTGTGCTACTACCTTGTTGATATTGAAATGTTGTTGCCATAACTTTGCCATGTTTTGAACTAAATGCCACATATATGTTTTTGCTTAAACTTGAATGCACCGTACAGTATATTGCCAAACTTATTCAGTCCCCTGATTATGATGATCCAAAGATTCTTATTATTAACACTTGTCTGGGCTGTTGATGGACAACTGAGTGTTCTTGTCAAGTTTTCAAGGAAATCTTCATTCCTCTTATTCACAAGAGAGACTGGCCACACCTTGGGGCTGCAGTGACATGAGATTTCTTAGTACGTGTATCCAACAAGCCCATACCTGAGAACATAAAGGCTATTAAATATTTTCATTAGAGGAGAGACAATGTGGTATAGGGTGGTAGTTGATCAGGGGTACCACTCATAAGAGAACCATTTAGTGATAATGCTGTCTGTTGAATTTTAATCCCTGGTGTAGGAAGTAGGAGTCATATGTATACTTTATGTGTTACAGGTACAGTATTCTGAACCTCATTAATTTTTTTATTTTTGAAGTTTGTGGTATCTACATAAGAAACAGTTCTCATTCAGCAGAAGGGTAAAAAATTCAGATTTAGTGTCATATTAAGTGTATGATTTTACTGCATTTATAAAGGGCAGTCAAAAGGTTTACCAAATTGTATACAGTATTACAAATAGGCAAATCCACAACTCGCATTTTACATATCAATATGCAGGTATCCCTCGAGATACGAATGTTCGAGATGCGAATATTCGCTTATAAGAATTTCCAAAATTTACACCACTATTTTGAGAAATAAAAGCTTCCCCTGCTTATATGAATTTGATTCCAGCCAAAAATTCAAATTTCACATCCCGGGAGTCAGCTGGTTCTCACTGGTCATACCTTCTCCCTCCATCATCTCCCACAAGCCCGCCTCTTTCCTTCCGTCATTTGTTGTGTGTGTGAAGTGATCTCTCTTTATCAGTGTGTATTTGTGCCATCATTTTGTTGTACCTTTCATGAAGGCATCCAAGTGTTCTTCCACTCATTCTACCTTTGGTGTGACTGTTGTGTCCTTGGCAAACAGCAGTGAAAACCCTCCTCACCCCCTTGTGGTGAGCCCAGACTGCCCTCCCGTAAGGTAATGTAACAAAGTTGAACGGTATTTTATATTTTTTTATGTGTTAGATAGTAAATTAGAATACAGTAGGTGTGTTCTATTTAGCATTAGTTAGGTAGGTTTTGTTCTTGTTTGTGAACCTATTTTGTGGTATTGGAGTATAATATTCGGGTAATTTTGTCACTGGAGAACTTAACCCTATTTTTTCATTTGATTTTCTAATCACGATACGAAAATTTACTTAACGAATGATTTTATTGGAACCTAACCCATTCGTCTCTCGTGGGATAACCTATACTGTAGTTTCCCTCGACTTGAATACTGTACTTATTCCACTTGTCATCCAGACTCACTATACCAGATTTATAGATGTGGTTATTGACATTAAATTTTGATACTCCAGTCGTCCATGATCAAACTCTTGACTCATTGGTGTCATATGTCCACCCTGCATCGATAAATTCTCTGTCTCCCCATACTGTTACAGCACCCGCCTGCAGATGTTTGTTTATTGAGACTTACTTCACACACATACATAACCCAGACATACTCCCGTGCCCTGACCTACCTCCTTCATGTTGGGTTGTACTCTGTGTGCTCTACTCTGGTACACTGTGTTCCTCATTTGCTTTTTGCGTCAACTCTACCTCAACAACCATGTTATAGTTTATCATTGTCTTGAATTATATTGTTCCATCTTCCTCACTTCCTGCTGTGTGTGTAGGTAGTACAGTACAGTACTGTAGCTATGTACTGTACAGTGTTATTAAATGGACCTTTTCTATATGTGCAGTCGCCAAGCATGACCAAAGTTAGGATTTTTTCATTTATTAGGATTGATAGGTCAGAGTTTTTTGGGTCCTTTCATAATATGTCTCATTAAAAGAAGAAAAATACAAACTATCTGAGCTCCCAGAGATTTACCTAATGGTTTCTGATCCTCTGGTGGGATGGTTGTATGGCAGCCCATGTGCAGTGTTGAGGGAAGCACTGGTTGGATTATCATTTGAAGTGACTTAATTTACTCCAATTAAACCAAAAACTTCCTGAACCAATATACCTAAAAATAGAAAAAAACGAAAGTCCTTCCCTACACTGTATGTCTGGCAGCTGTGTACTGTACGAACATGTAGAAAATATTGAGTTAGGTACACAGCTGCTGTCTGTATAACCACTTCTGTGTTTGTTCTTGTTCCTCTATATCCATTTTTCAGCCTATTGAATTTATACAATACAATGTGCAGTTCATTGTAGTATTTTCAAATTTGTTTGTAATACTGAAGGATTAATGAGTTGTTCTCCCATCATTTTAAGTAACGTTATATTATACTCTAACAGTGGTACAGTGAAAGACCTGCTCTATTTTGTTGCATCAGCTAGCCCTATGAATACTAATCCTGTATGATTTACTCACTCACCACAAAAACTTTGTTTGTGGTGAGCAGTGCCTGTCTCACTGGTCAGGTGTAGGTCAAGGCCAGCTGTGAGTCACCCTTGTTAAGCAACACTGTGCTTAACATCATTTTATCTGGCTTTGAAGGTGACAGATATTATTCTCATCATCCTTTTTGTTTTTACATACAATATATTATTTTCATAACCATAGTTTCTTCACCACACAAGTAGTTATTAATATTTCTACTATAGGGTTGTTCTTTTATCAAACAGGAACCTAAAAATCATGTGGGAATAAAGTCCGATCATTGTGAAAAACATAAATTTATTGCATGTCCAAAAAGATAATAATTATTTAGAGTTGAATAAAAATATGATCCTGTATGTAATTGTTCCTCATTGAACAAGCTAATGGTATGGAAAGCTAACCTTTTACAGGTGCTCCTCTACTTACGAACGAGTTATGTTCCCGAGGCTTGTTTGTAAGTCCAGCTTTACTCTTGTAGATACCAAACATATTGTAAAAAATGAAAAGATCATGGATATTTAGTACAGCAATACCCTTTAATACAGCCTTAAAACCTGGCTCACTCTTCTCCTCTTAGGTAATATTTGTTCTCTCTGTAATTTTCTTCAAAATAATCCAATCTCGTACACATTAAACACCTGTTCTGGCAGGTTAACCCCCCCCCCCCCCCCCCCCCCCCGTCAGTGATGATGTTTGTATCTCTGAAAGTTTGTAAGTTGAACGTTCTTAACAGAGGAGCACACCTGTATTATGATTTCTTCTGCGTCTTGCCAAGTATATTTTGTACAGTCACGGCAAAAAGTCCTGTCAGTCCTCCATCTCATCCATGAATCTGTGAATCCGAGACATCACATAGTGTTGGACCCATAGATGGTGCACTGTGTGATGTCTCGGGTTCAAAGGTTCATGAGTCTTGGGGCTAATGAATGGGACTTTTTCCTTGACTGTAGCTAACTTACCGAGAAAAATAGACTTAAGATAGAGTAATACAACTATATACTGTATAAGCCTTGGCAGAACTTGTGGTTCATATCATAAAATTTAGATTACAGCTTTCAGACAAACTTAATTATGCATTTTTGGGTAAGCATTGTTGTAGATAAGTCAGTTGATATATACTGTATGAATATATTCTGAAGTGTAATTATCTTCTAGAACCTATTGTGTACAACCTGCTGCCTATGTAAAGTAATTTGTATTTTTGTATAGGTTGTAAATAATCACCAATATTGTAATCTCCTCATTCATTATATATTTTCATCCCCTTCTTGACCTACATATTTTATATTCTGAAATTAAACACATTTGAAAGTAACTTTTATTTTAATTTAACTGATCATGTATAGAAATCCTTTAGTAAACTCTCTAACTCTCTGTTGGCCAGAATCCCTGGTCTCCAGGGCTGAAAATCCTGGTCATTTAATGGAAAAATTCTGAGAAAATTCCAAGAAAATTCTTAACAAACCTCTCTGTTCTAGGCCTCAGAACAGAATTTTCTGGGAGTTCCAAGAGATTGCATCATGCTCCAATGTGTCCCCACATGCCAGGCACATGGGAGGCCTAGCTGCTTGGATCATTTAGTTCATATTCTGCTGTCATTTCAAAAAGTTGTTCCCTCACTAGCTGTTGTTTTTACATACAATTTGTGTTTTGCATTACAGTACAGTGTACCGAGTACTGTACTGTACCAGGACACAATCAGCCAAGACTACGTAGTTTTAAAGCAGTGTTAGGACATTAAAAGGGATTACAGTTATGTATACTGTACTGTACATTGAGCAGAGTGGCCAGTGTATGGCTAGGGTAGACGACAACATCTGGTGTGAGTACAGTAGCAGAGAAGGTGAATTGTTTCCTCTGGTTAGCTAACTTAAGGTCTGTAATGGGAGGTAGAAGAAGAATATTATGATTCATGACAAGATGGAAGCACTGCACAGAAATTTGGTTACAAGATGGATGAAGGCGTTTAGAAAGACTGGCTCCGTTGATGACCCTTGCCATTCGCGAGTTTTTGATTCACGGTTTCAACAATTCACGGTAAGGAGATGGTGGCTAGCTTGCAAACATTTTCCCACAGCACTACTACTAGTATATTACTCCTATAATATGACTACTGCCATACTACTACTACTATACTATGACTACTACTATACTATGAATACTACTATACTATGACTTCTACCATACTATGATTAGTTTTTTTTTTCTTACGTGGCCTCCAGCCTCCCCCAATAGCCACACCTTCACCGCCATTTCATTACTTTAATATTAAATATCCTAATATATAAGTAGCTATCCTAGATGTCCTGAATTAGTTGAGCCTCAGGTCTATGCGGCATTCAGTCAATATCTGCAGCTGTTGTCGGCTTTGGGGCCGAAGCTCTCGTTCCCCTGAGGCAGAGCAAAGCCAACTGAAGGAGAGAGAAAGACAGTCTACATCTCATCCAGGCTGCAACATAACTTCTGGGCTGCTGCTTCTGTTCGGAGATCACCTCTGCGAGTCTGGCGCAGAAACATCTTGTACTTGGTCCCATCCCACCAGAGGTTGTGAACACTAGAGGAGTGAAGCTGCCTTGATCAACGTTCTGAATTCTCTCCCCATATGCCCTTATCTTGTCATTCTCGTTCCTCCTGTGTGCAGCACCGAGAGCTAAGCCACGGTGACATGCGGCCATGGGATAAAAAATCCTGATGTCGAAGAAGGCTCGCTGTCCCCACGTCCAGAATCCTCGAGCACTGACGTCAACACGGGCTTCGTTGGATGTGTTTGAAGTCCTATGTTGGAAGATCTCACCGTCCAATGGAAGAAGGGTCGGCTTTACCATGACATCACAGCAGATTTCCTTCAACATATTTGCTGTAAGGACCCTTACTTCGTCATGCCTCATGCATATGAAGCCCCCTTTCTTGCACGCCATGGCGTGATCGACGTCATACGAAGAGCCACACATGCATTGGGAGGGCAAACCTTCCACTGGCCTGCCGTACCTTAGAGCAATGGCATCTGTAAATTCTTGTTTATTCAGACTGAAACCATTTGCCCTTATCGGTAACGTGCGAGTAGTTAACCAGTTCGAGGCGCCCACCTCCTGTTCTATAGCTACTTTTTTTGTCAAATTCTCTGGTACTTGCAACAGCTGCTGCAACTTATCACTTTGGCTGTGCTGTCGTTCTGTCGTAATGGACCTTCGAATCTTGTTTACTGCACTGGTATCCACCTCCCCTGTTGCGTTCTGAGCTATTATGTGGTCAGTGAGGGCTGCCGTGAGCTTAACTGAGTTTTGATGTTCATTGGCAGCAATCTCCTCTGGATTGGTCAATCCCATTCCTCCCAGTCTCGGTGGTAGTGCATGGAGTGATCTTTCTGCTGGGGTTAAGTGAGGGTGTTTCACTAATTTGGGAATGAAATTGACGCTGATAGCTTCTTCCAGAGGGTGGAGGAGGGGACCAATATCAGGGACAGTGTGCATCAGGTAGTTCCAGTGATGCTTGACTCCATGAGTGAATGCTGCAAAAGCCGCATGAGGCTCTGTGTTAGCAATCTCAGACAGTGCTATGATTAGAACTGCTATACTTCGACTACTACTATACTATGACTAATATTGCTATACTATGACTACTACTACAACATACTGTGACTACTACTATACTATGACTAATATTGCCATACTATGACTACCACTAAACTACAACTACTATTATGTTATGACTACTACTGTACTATATTACAACTCCGAAGAGCACCGGCACCCCAGGGGTCCTCTTAGGGGCGGTGGCACGCCCAGCGGCCCTGCCAGGAGCAGCCGTGCCCCCAGGGGCCCTCCTTAGGGGTGGCGCCATCCCCAGGGGCCCTGACAGGGGCGGCGGAGACCTTTCCAGGCACGGCGGGGGCCTTGTCAGGGGCCCTCACAAAAGCGGCGGTGCTGCCAGGGGCCTTCCCGAGGGTTGCGACGTCCCCAGGTGCCCTCCCAGATGTGGAGGCACCACTACGGGTCCTCACAGGGACGACGGCACCCAGATGAGGGGCCCTCCCAAGAAGCTGGGGCCCCCAGGGTTGACGGTGCTCCCAGGGGCAGTGACGACCCCAGGAGGCCGTCCAGGGGCGATGGCGCCCCCAGGGGCAACTCCAAACCTAGGGACCCTACCAGTACTGTACTGTACACAATGCAGTACACTGCTCTTTTATAATGCGCTGTGTACTGTACTGTACACTGCTGGCAGGGCCTCTGGGATCGCCACCGTCCTTGGGAGGGCTTTTGGGGGCGTCGCCAGCCCTGGGAGGGCCCCTAAGAGCGCCGTTGTCCCTGGGAGGGCCCCTTGGGGTGCCACCTCTCCTGGGAGGGCTATTGGAGGCGCCGCTGCCTCTGGGAGGGCCCCTAGGGTTGCCACCGTCTCTTGGAGGGGCCCCGCTGTCCCTGAGAGGACCCCTGGGTGCTCTGCCACCCATTGAAAGGCCCAGAAGGGCGCCGTGGCCCTTGGGAGGGTCCCTAGAACTGCTGCCGCTCCTGGAAGAATCCCTGGGGGCGCCACGGCCTCTGGAAGGGGCCTTGAGGAAGCCACTGCCCATAGGACGTCACCTGGGGGTGCCGCTGTCCCTGAGATGGCCCCAGTAGGTACCGCCACCCCTAGGGAGGGCCCTTAGGTGCGCTGCCACCCCTCGGAGCTCCGCCACTTTGGGAGAACCCCTGGCGGCTCCACTGCCCCAGGAAGGGCTCCTGGAGGCTCCACAGCACCTGGCAGGGCGCCTGGAAGATCCCTGTGGGCGCTGCAGCCCCCGAGAGGGTCCCGGGGGGCACTGCTGTCCCTAGAAGGGCCTCTTGGGAATCCACCACACCTGCGGGGATCCCTGGGGGTGCTGGTGTCCCTGAGAAGGCCCCAGGGGGCGATTCCACTCGTGGGATGGCCCCTGGAGAACAGCCGTCGCCCTTGGGAGGTCCCCTTGGGGAGCATCCACCCCTGGGAAGGCCTTTGGTGATGCTGCCGCCCCTGGGAGGGATCCTGGGGGTGCTACCGCCCCTGGGACGGTTTTTGTCGCCCCGCCCGCCCCTGGAAAGGTTCCTGCGAGGGCCCCCGTCCGTGGCAGGGCTCCTGAGGAGCACCACTGCTTCTGGGAGGGCCCCTAGAGACCCCACTGCCTCTCGGAGGGCACTCGGCGCCCCTGGGAGGGCCCATGGGGGCACCACCGCCCCTGGCAGGACCCGGAGGTCACAGTCACCCCTAAGGAAGACCGCTGCGGGCGCAGCCGCCCTTGGGAAGGCCCCCTAGAGACGCAACCTACCCTCTGAGGGCACCTGGTGGCACCACTACCCCTTTGAGGGTTTTTGTGGTCCCGCCGCCCCTGGAATGTCCTTTGGGGTCGCCACCACTATTGGAAGGCCCTAGGATCGCCACAGCCCCTGAGAAGGCCCTTGAGGGCGTCACCGCCCCTGGGAGGGTCTTCAGTGCCGCCTCTGCATCCGGGAGGGCCCCTGGGGGTGGCTCCGCCTTTGGGAGGGCACCTGCTAGTGTTGCCATCCCTGGAAAAACCCCTGGTGGTGACGACGCCCCTGGTAGGGCCTCTCGGGGCACTACCGCCGCTGGAAGGGCCCCTGGGAGCGTCACAGCCCCTGCCAGATCTCTTGGGGGCTCCACCATCCCTGGAAGGGCCTCCTGTGTGGCTCCATCCCTGGGGTCGCCGTCGATTTTGGGAGGGCCTCAGTAGCTGCCACCGCCCTTGGAATGGCTTTTGGGGCCGCCAGCTCTCCTGGAAGGACCCTGAGGTCACCGTCAATCTTAAGGAGGAGCCCTGAAGGCGCCGCCGCCATTGGGAGGGCCACCTAGGGATGCCGCCGTCCCTCTGAGGGCACCTAGGGGCGACTCCGCATCTATGAGGTCCCCCTAGGGATGCCGCCGCCGCTTTGAGGGCCCCTGAAAGCGCCGACGTCCTTGGGTTTGCCCCTGGGGGCGCCGCCACTCCTCGGACGGCCTCTAGAGGCGCAGCCGCCCCTTGGAGAACCCCTGGGAAAGCAAAAAAGCGTCTCGGCCCCTGGAAGGTCCTGGGAGTGTCCTTGAGGGGTAGGTTTCATTACCCCTAAGGAGAGCCCATGGGGACGCCATCGTCCCTGGGAGCTCTTCTGGGGGTATTTTTTGCACTATTTAGAAGATGTATAAAGTTAAATCTATACACCGCCCATGGCATTTCCAGTATCATTGCATCCTGAACAATGAAAAAATGAATAAATATTCACCAGGAAAACCTAAGTTGGGGTGTTGTGCTGACTGATTGCTCTGTTCTCCTATTGGCTGTAATTTGGTGCATTTATATTTTAGTCCACCAATCGCAGTTAAGTAAGGGATTGCTGGACGTATGCAATATGTACGACACTATAATCAAGCCCATGGGGGGGGGGGGGGGGGTTGCACCTGGGAGGGACCCTGGGGATCCGCTGCACCTGACAGGGTCCCGGGGGAGCCACAACCCTGTGAGGGCTCCTGGAGGCGCCATCGCCCCTAGCAGGTCCCCTGGGGGTGCCACCGCCCCAGGGATGGTCCCTGGGAAGGCCCCAAGGGCGCCGCTGCCCCTGGAAGCGGCCCTACAGACGCCGCCGCCCCTGGGAGTGCCCTATAAGAGCGCCGCAGCCCCTGTAAGGTTCCCTAGTGGCGCTTTTCCATCTGGGAGGGCCCCTGGGGGCGCTGTCGCCCTTGGGAGGTTCTCTGTTAGCACCGAAGTCCCTGAGAAAACCCCTGCCTACAACACCGCCACTAGGAGGGCCCCTCGCGGCGCAATCGCAACAGGAAAGGTCCCTGGGGGCGCCACAGTCTCTGGAAAGGCGTCTGGAGCCGCCGCTATCACTAAGGATGGGCCCTGGGGTCGACGCCGCCCTTGAGAGGGCCCCCTAGCGTTTCTGCATATGGGAGGGCTCCGACGTTCTTGAGGTGCCTCCGCCTCTGGCAGGGCCCCTGGGGGTGCCATCGACCCTAGGGATGCTAACCCCACTGGGAGGCTCCCTGGGGGAGCCAACGCCAATCGACAGACCCCTAAGGGGGCGACCGTCCCTGAGAGGGCCCTTGAGAGCGCCAGACGTATAGGGCCCCACGGTGCAGTAGTTTTTGCGCTATTTAGAAATCTGGGAGAGGCAAAGTTAAATAAATACACCGCCCATCACATTTCCAGTATCATTGCTTAAGGACTTTTTCAATGCTAATTACTAGCCAACTATGGGCTTCCCAGGTGAGATTTTGATGTTTTTCTGTTCTTCTGGAATTAATTAATTGGTTAAACCTCTCAAATTCCAACTCCGAGGGAAAAGTCTAATTTGGTCAAAAAAATACTAAGGTGTAATACTTATGTTTTTGGTCAAAAATTTGATTTTGCTGAAAATCTCAGTATATGCACTCCTGAGAAATCCCTTACTTAACTGTGATTGGTGGATTAAAATAAAAAACGCACCAAATTCTAGCCAATAGGAGAACAGACCAGACAGTCAGCACAACACCCCAACTTATGTTTCCCTGTTGGATATGTATTCACCTTTTCATTGCTCAGGATGCGATCACACTGGAAATGCGATGGGTGGTGTATTTATTTAACTTCATTTCTCTCAGAGTTCTAAATAGTGAAAACTAACTGCCGCCAGGGGACCTCCCAGAGGCAAAGGCGCATCTAGGGGTCCTCCTTAAGGTCAGCAGTGCCACCAGAGGCTCTACCAGGGACGGTGGCGCCGCCAGGGGACCTTCCAGTGGCGGTGTCTCCAGGGGTCATTGTAGGGAATGTGAGGGCCCTCCTAGAGGCCATGGCACAGCCAGGCGCTCTCCCAGGAGCGGTGGCGCCCTTGGAAGGTGCCATCCCAGGGAAAGATGCTCCCCCAGGGGCACTCCCAAGAGCAGCTCCTCCCTCAGGGACCGTGCCAGTGGCGACAAAGCCTCCAGGGGCCCTTCCTGGGGCCTCAGCGACCCTAGGAGCTCTCTCAGGAGCTTTGGTGACCCCAGAGGCCTTTCCAGGGACGGTGGTGCCTACAGGGACCCTTCTAGGAAAAACTGCTCCTCCAGGGGCCATCCTAAGGGCAGCTCCTCCCTCAGGGATCCTTTCAGTGGCGGCAAAGCCTCCAGGGGCTCTCCCTGGGGTCTCAGTGACCCTATGAGCTCTCCCAGGGGCGTTGGTGCCTCCAGAGGCCTTTCCAGGGGCGGTGGCGCCCCTAGGGATCCCCCTGGGATGGTGGCACTCAAAGGGGCCCAGGCAGTGGCGATGGCGACCCCAGGGGCTGTACCAGGGCGACAGCGTTCCCAGGGACACGATCGTGATGTCGTACAAATTGCATACGTCCAGCAATCCCTTACTTAACTGTGATTGGCGAATTAAAAGAAAAATGAACCAAATTACAGCCAATAGGAGAACAGACCAGCCAGTCAGCACAACACCCCAACTTATGTTTCCCTGTTGGATATGTATTCACCTTTTCATTGCTCAGGATGCAATCACACCGGAAATGCGATGGGTGGTGTATTATTTAACTTCATATCTCTCAGAGTTCTAAATAGTGAAAACTAACTGCCGCCAAGGGACCTCCCGGAGGCAAAGTCGCACCTAGAGGTTCTCCTTAAGATGAGCAGTGCCACCAGGGGCTCTACCAGGGACGGTGGCGCCGCGAGGGGACCTTCCAGTGGCGGTGTCTCCAGGGGTCATTCTAGGGAATGTGGGGGAACTCCTAGAGGCCATGGCACAGCTGGGCGTTCTCCCAGGCGAGGTGGCGCCCCAAGGGGCCCTCCCAGGTGCCATTCCAGGGGAAGATGCTCCCTCAGGGCCCTCCCAACAGCGGCGCCTCCCTCAGGGACCGTGCCAGTGGCGGCAAAGCCTCCAGGGGCCCTCCATGGGGCCTCAGCGACCCTAGGAGATCTCTCAGGAACGTTGGTGCCTCCTGATGCCTTTCCAACGGGCGGTGGCGCCCACAAGGACCCTTCCAGGAAAATCTGCTCCTCCAGGGGCCCCCCAATGGCAGCTCCTCCCTCAGGGACCCTTCCAGTGGCGGTAAAGCCTCCAGGGGCCCTCCCTGGGGTCTCAGCGACCGAAGGAGCTCTCCCAGGTGCGTTGATGCCTTCAGAGGCCTTTCCAGGGGCGGTGGCGCCCCTAGGGACCCCCCCTGGGGTGGTGGCACCCAAAGGGGCCCAGACAGTGGCGATGGCGCCCCCAGGGGCTGTCTCAGGGCGACAGCGTTCTCAGGGACTCGATCGTGATGGCGTACAAATTGCATACATCCAGCAATCCCTTACTTAACTATGATTGGCGAATTTAAAGAAAAATGAACCAAATTACAGCCAATAGGAGAACAGACGAGCCAGTCAGCACAACACCCCAACTTATGTTTTCCTGTTGGATATTTATTCACCATGTCGTTGTTCAGGATGCATCAGACTGGAAATGTTATGGGTGGTGTATATATTTAACGTCATATCTCTCAGAGTTCAAATTAGTGAAAAACTAACTGCCGCCAGGGGACCTCCCAGAGGCAACGGTGCTCGTAGCGATCCTCCTTAAGGTCAGCATTGCCACCTAAGGCTCTCCCAGGGGCGGTGGTGAAGCCAGGGGACATTCCAGTGGCCGTGCCCCCAGGTGTCATCCTAGTGACAGCGGGGATCTCCAAGAGGCGTGGCACATCCAAGTGTTCTCCCAGCAGCGGTGGTGCCCCACGGGCCCTCCCAGGGGGACTTGCGCCCCCAGGGGCCCTCCCAAGGGCAAATGCTCCGTCATGGACTTTTCCAGTGGCGGAAAAGCCCCAAGGGGCCCTCCCTGGGGACTCAGCATTCTTAGGAGCTCTCCCAAGGGTGTTGGTGCCTCATGGGCCTTTTCAGGAGCTGTGGCGCCCCAAGGGACTCTCCCTGGGGCGGTGGCACCCCAAGCTTCCTTGCCAGGGGCAATGGTGCCCCCAGGGGCCGTCACAAAGCGACGGCGCGCCAAGTAGCTTGATCGTGATATCGTTCATATTGCATACGTCCAGCAATCCCTTACTTAACTGTGATTGGTGGATTAGAAAAAAAATGCACCAAATTCTAGCCAATGGGAGAACAGACCAGGCAGTCAGCACAACACCCCAACTTATGTTTCCCTGTTGGATATGTATTCACCTTTTCGTTGCTCAGCATGTGATCACACTGGAAATGCGATGGGTGGTGTATTATTAAACTTCATATCTCTCAGAGTTCTAAATAGTGAAAACTAACTACTGCCAGGGGACCTCCCAGAGGCAAAGGCACACCTAGGGGTCCTCCTTAAGGTCAGCAGTGCCATCAGAGCCTCTACCAGGGAAGGTGGCGCCTCTAGGGGACGTTCCAGTGGCGGTGTCTCCAGGGGTCATTCTAGGGAATGTGGGGGCCCTCCTAGAGGCCATGGCACAGCCAGGCGTTCTCCCAGGAGAGGTGGCTCCCCAAGGGGCCCTCCCAGGTGCCATCCCTGGGAAAGTTGCTACCCCAGGGCCCATCCCAAGAGCAGCTCCTCCCTCAGGGACCGTGCCAGTGGCAACAAAGGCTCCACGGGCCCTCCTTGGGGCCTCAGCAACCCTTGGAGCTCTCCCAGAGTCGTTGGTGCATCCAGAGGCCTTTCCTGGGGCGTTGGCGCCCCTAGGGACCCCCCCCCCCCCTGGGGTGGTGGCACCCAAAGGGGCCCAGGCAGTGGCGATGGCGCCCCCAGGGGCGGTCCCAAGGCGACAGCGTTCCCAGGGGCTCGATCGTGATGTCGTATAAATTGCATACGTCCAGCAATCCCTTACTTAACTGTGATTGGCGAATTAAAAGAAAAATGAACCAAATTACAGCCAATAGGAGAACAGACGAGCCAGTCAGCACAACACCCCAACTTATGTTTTCCTGTTGGATATTTATTCACCATGTCATTGATCAGGATGCATCAGACTGGAAATGTTATGGGTGGTGTATATATTTAACGTCATATCTCTCAGAGTTCAAATTAGTTAAAACCAACTGCTGCCAGGGGACCTCCCAGAGGCAACGGCGCTCGTAGCGATCCTCCATAAGGTCAGCATTGCCACCTAAGGCTCTCCCAGAGGCGGTGGCGCAGCCAGGGGTCATTCCAGTGATGGTGCCCCTAGGTGTCATCCTAGGGACAGCAGGGATCTCCAAGAGGCGTGGCACATCCAGGTGTTCTCCCATCAGCGGTGGTGCCCCACGGGCCCTCCCAGGGGGGCCGGCGCTCTCAGGGGCCTTCCCAAGGGCAGAAGCTCCGTCATGGACTCTTCCAGTGGCGGAAAAGCCGCCAGTGGCCCTCCCTGGGGCCTTAGCACTCTTAGGAGCTCTCCCAAGGGTGTTGGTGCCTCCTGGGCATTTTCAGGGGAGGTGGCGCCCCAAGGGACCCTCCCTGGTGTGGTGGCACCCCATAGGGCCCTGCCAAGGACAATGGCACCCCCAGGGGCCGTCACAAAGCGACAGCGCTCCCAGGGGCTTGATCGTGATGTCGCTCATATTGCATTCGTCCAGCAATCCCTTACTTAACTGTGATTGGTGGATTAGAAAAAAAATGCAAAAAATTCTAGCCAATAGGAGAACAGACCAGCCAGTCAGCACAACACCCCAACTTATGTTTCCCTGTTGGATATGTATTCACCTTTTCATTGCTCAGGATGCATCACACTGGAAATGCGATGGGTGGTGTATTATTTAACTTCATATCTCTCAGAGGTCTAAATAGTGAAAATTAACTGCCGCCAGGGGACCTCCCAGAGGCAAAGGCGCACCTAGGGGTTCTCCTTAAGGTCAGCAGTGCCACCAGCAGCTTTACCAGGGACGGTGGCGCCACCAGGGGACCTTCCAGTGGCGTAGTCTCCAGGGGTCATTCCAGGGAATGTGGGGGCCCTCCTAGTGGCCATGGCCCAGCTTGGCTTTCTTCCAGGTGGCGTCCTAAGGGGCCCTCCTAGGTGTCATCCCAGGGGAATATGTTCCCCCAGGGGCCCTCCCAAGAGCAGGTCCTCCCTCAGGGACCGTGCCAGTTGCGACAAAGCCTCCAGGGGGCGCCACCGCCTCTGGAAAGGCCTCTGGAGGCACCAACGCGCCTGAGAGAGCTCCTAGGGTCGCTGAGGCCCCATGAAGGGCCCCTGGAGGCTTTGCCGCCACTGGCACGGTCCCTGAGGGAGGCGCCGCTGTTGGGAGGGCCCTGAGGGAGCATCTTCCCCTGGGATGGCACCTGGGAGGGCCCCTTGGGGCGCCACCTCGCCTGGGAGAACGCCCGGCTGTGCCATGGCCTCTAGGAGTTTCCCCACATTCCCTAGAATGACCCCTGGAGACACCGCCACTGGAAGGTCCCCTCGCGGCGCCACCGTCCCTGGTAGAGCCCCTAGTGGCACTGCCCATCTTAAGGAGAACCTCTAGGTGCGATTTTGCCTCCGGGAGGTCCCTTGGCGGCAGTTAGTTTTCACTATTTAGAACTCTGAGAGATATGAAGTTAAATAATACACCACCCATCGCATTTCCAGTGTGATCGCATCCTGAGCAATGAAAAGGTGAATACATATCCAACAGGGAAACATAAGTTGGGGTGTTGTGCTGACTGGCTGGTCTGTTCTCCTATTGGCTAGAATTTGGTGCGTTTTGTATTTTAATCCACCAATCACAGTTAAGTAAGGGATTGCTGGACGTATGCAATATGAACGACATCACGATAAAGCCCCTGGGAATGCTGTTTCCCTGAGGCAGCCCCAAGTGGCGCCATCGCCACTGCCTGGGCCCCTTTGGGTGCTACCACCCCAGGGAGGGTCCCTAGGTGCGCCAACGCCCCTGGAGAGGCCTCTGGAGGCACCAACGCCCCTGGGAGAGCTCCTAGGGTCGTTGAGGCCCCAGGGAGGGCCCATGGAGCCTTTGTCGCCACTGGCACGGTCCCTGAGGGAGGAGCTGCTCTTGAGATGAGCCCTGGGGGAGCATCTTTCCCAGGGATGGAACCTGGTAGGGCCCCTTGGGGCGCCACCGCTCCTGGAAGAACGCCTGGCTGTGCCGTGGCCTCTAGGAGGGCCCCCACATTCCCTAGAATGACCCTTGGAGACATCGCCACTGGAAGGTCCCCTGTCGGCGCCACCGTCCCTGGTAGAGCCTCTGGTGGCACTGCTGACCTTAAGGAGGACCCCTAGGTGCGCCTTTGCCTATGGGAGGTCCCCTGGCAGAAGTTAGTTTTCACTATTTAGACCTCTGAGAGATATGAAGTTAAATAATACATCACCCATCGCATTTCCAGTGTGATCGCATCCTGAGCAATGAAAAGGTGAATACATATCCAACAGGGAAACATAAGTTGGGGTGTTGTGCTGACTGGCTGGTCTGTTCTCCTATTGGGTAGAATTTTTTGCATTTTTTTTCTAATCCACCAATCACAGTTAAGTAAGGGATTGCTGGACGAATGCAATATGAGCGACATCACGATCAAGCCCCTGGGAGCGCTGTCGCTTTGTGACGGCCCCTGGGGGTGCCATTGTCCCTGGCAGGGCCCTATGGGGTGCCACCACCCCAGGGAGGGTCCCTTGGGGCGCTACCTCCCCTGAAAATGCCCAGGAGGCACCAACACCCTTGGGAGAGCTCCTAAGAGTGCTAAGGCCCCAGGGAGGGCCACTGGCGGCTTTTCCGCCACTGGAAGAGTCCATGACGGAGCTTCTGCCCTTGGGAGGACCCCTGAGGGCGCCGGCCCCCCTGGGAGGGCCCGTGGGGCACCACCGCTGATGGGAGAACACTTGGATGTGCCACGCCTCTTGGAGATCCCCGTTGTCACTAGGATGACACCGTGGGGCACGGCCACTGGAATGTCCCCTGGCTGAACAACCGCCCCTGGGAGAGCCTCAGGTGGCAATGCTGACCTTAAGGAGGATCGCTACGAGCGCCGTTGCCTCTGGGAGGTCCCCTGGCGGCAGTTAGTTTTTCACTAATTTGAACTCTGAGAGATATGACGTTAAATAAATACACCACCCATAACATTTCCAGTCTGATGCATCCTGAACAATGACATGGTGAATAAATATCCAACAGGAAAACATAAATTGGGGTGTTGTGCTGACTGGCTCGTCTGTTCTCCTATTGGCTGTAATTTGGTTCATTTTTCTTTTAATTCGCCAATCATAGTTAAGTAAGGGATTGCTGGATGTATGCAATATGTACGCCATCACGATCGAGTCCCTGGGAACGCTGTCGCCCTGGGACAGCCCCTGGGGGCGCCATCGCCACTGTCTGGGCCCCTTTGGGTGCCACCACCTCAGGGGGGGTCCCTAGGGGCGCCACCGCCCCTGGAAAGGCCTCTGAAGGCATCAACGCACCTGGGAGAACTCCGTCTGTCGCTGAGACCCCAGGGAGGGCCCCTGGAGGCTTTACCGCCACTGGAAGGGTCCCTGAGGGAGGAGCTGCCATTGGTCGGGCCCCTGGAGGAGCAGATTTTCCTGGAAGGGTCCTTGTGGGCGCCACCGCCCGTTGGAAAGGCCTCAGGAGGCACCAACGCTCCTGAGAGAGCTCCTAGGGTCGCTGAGGCGCCATGGAGGGCCCCTGGAGGCTTTGCCGCCACTGGCACGGTCCCTGAGGGAGGCGCCGCTGTTGGGAGGGCCCTGAGGGAGCATCTTCCCCTGGGATGGCACCTGGGAGGGCCCCTTGGGGCGTCACCTCGCCTGGGAGAACGCCCGGCTGTGCCATGGCCTCTAGGAGTTCCCCCACATTCCCTAGAATGACCCCTGGAGACACCGCCACTGGAAGGTCCCCTCGCGGCGCCACCGTCCCTGGTAGAGCCCCTGGTGGCACTGCCCATCTTAAGGAGAACCTCTAGGTGCGATTTTGCCTCCGGGAGGTCCCTTGGCGGCAGTTAGTTATCACTATTTAGAACTCTGAGAGATATGAAGTTAAATAATACACCACCCATCGCATTTCCAGTGTGATCGCATCCTGAGCAATGAAAAGGTGAATACATATCCAACAGGGAAACATAAGTTGGGGTGTTGTGTTGACTGGCTCGTCTGTTCTCCTATTGGCTGTAATTTGGTCCATTTTTCTTTTAATTCGCCAATCACAGTTAAGTAAGGGATTGTTGGACGTATGCAATTTGTAGGACATCACGATAGAGCCCCTGGGAATGCTGTCGCCCTGGGACAGCCTCTGGGGGCGCCATCGCCACTGCCTGGTCCCCTTTGGGTGCCACTAATCCAGGGGGGGTCCCTGAATGGGTCACCGCCCCTGGAAAGGCCTCTGGAGGCACCAACACCCTTGGGAGAGCTCCTAAGAGTGCTAAGGCCCCAGGGAGGTCCCCTGGGGAGTTTTCCGCCACTGAAAGAGTCCATGACGCAGCATCTGCCTTTTGGAGGGCCCCTGGGGGCGCAGGTCCCCCTGGGAGGGCCCGTGGGGCACCACCGCTGCTGGGAGAACACCTGGATGTGCCACGACTCTTGGAGATCCCGGCTGTCCCTAGGATGACACCTGGGGGCACCGCCAGTGGAATGTCCCCTGGCTGCGCCACAGCCCCTAGGAGAGCCTCAGGTGGCAATGCTGACCTTATGGAGGATCGCTACGAGCGCCGTTGCCTCTGGGAGGTCCACTGGCGGCAGTTAGTTTTTCACTAAATTGAACTCTGAGAGATATGACGTTAAATAAATACACCACCCATAACATTTCCAGTCTGATGCATCCTGAACAATGACATGGTGAATAAATATCCAACAGGAAAACATAAGTTGGGGTGTTGTGCTGACTGGCTCGTCTGTTCTCCTATTGGCTGTAATTTGGTTCATTTTTCCTTTAATTCGCCAATCACAGTTAAGTAAGGGATTGCTGGACGCATGCAATTTATACGACATCACGATCGAGCCCCTGGGAACGTTGTCGCCTTGGGACCGCCCCTGGGGGCACCATCGCCACAGCCTGGGCCCCCTTGGGTGCCACCACCCCAGGGGGGGGGGGGTCCCTAGGGGCGCCAACGCCCCTGGAAAGGCCTCTGGAGGCACCAACGACTCTGGGAGAGCTCCAAGGGTCGCTGAGGCCCCAAGGAGGGCCCATGGAGCCTTTGTTGCCACTGGAACGGTCCTTGAGGGAGGAGCTGCTTTTGGGATGGGCCCTGGGGGAGCAACTTTCCCAGGGATGGCACCTGGGAGGGCCCCTTGGGGAGCCACCTCTCCTGGGAGAACGCCTGGCTGTGCCATTGCCTCTAGGAGGGCCCTCACATTCCCTAGAATGACCCCTGGAGACACCGCCACTGGAACGTCCCCTAGAGGCGCCACCTTCCCTGGTAGAGCCTCTGATGGCACTGCTGACCTTAAGGAGTTCCCCTAGGTGTGCCTTTGCCTCTGGGAGGTCCCCTGGCAGTAGTTAGTTTTCACTATTTAGAACTCTGAGAGATATGACGTTAAATAAATACACCACCCATAACATTTCAAGTCTGATGCATCCTGAACAATGACATGGTGAATAAATATCCAACAGGAAAACATAAGTTGGGGTGTTGTGCTGACTGGCTCGTCTGTTCTCCTATTGGCTGTAATTTGGATCATTTTTCCTTTAATTCGCCAATCACAGTTAAGTAAGGGATTGCTGGACGTATGTCATTTGTACGACATCACGATCGAGCCCCTGGGAACGCTGTCGCCCTGGGACAGCCCCTGGGGGCGCCATCGCCACTGAGTGGGCTTCTTTGGGTGCCACCACCCCTGGGGAGGGGTCCATAGGGGGGCCAACGCCCCTGGAAAGGCCTGTAGAGTCGCCAACACCCCTGGGAGGGCTCCTAGGGTTGCTGAGGCCCCAGGGAGGGCCCATGGAGCCTTTGTCGCCACTGGCACGGTCCCTGAGGGAGGAGCTGCTCTTGAGATGAGCCCTGGGGGAGCATCTCTCCCAGGGATGGAACCTGGTAGGGCCCCTTGGGGCGCCACCGCTCCTGGAAGAACGCCTGGCTGTGCCGTGGCCTCTAGGAGGGCCCCCACATTCCCTAGAATGACCCTTGGAGACATCGCCACTGGAAGGTCCCCTGTCGGCGCCACCGTCCCTGGTAGAGCCTCTGGTGGCACTGCTGACCTTAAGGAGGACCCCTAGGTGCGCCTTTGCCTATGGGAGGTCCCCTGGCAGAAATTAGTTTTCACTATTTAGACCTCTGAGAGATATGAAGTTAAATAATACACCACCCATCGCATTTCCAGTGTGATCGCATCCTGAGCAATGAAAAGGTGAATACATATCCAACAGGGAAACATAAGTTGGGGTGTTGTGCTGACTGGCTGGTCTGTTCTCCTATTGGGTAGAATTTTTTGCATTTTTTTTCTAATCCACCAATCACAGTTAAGTAAGGGATTGCTGGACGAATGCAATATGAGCGACATCACGATAAAGCCCCTGGGAACGCTGTCGCTTTGTGACGGGCCCTGGGGGTGCCATTGTCCCTGGCAGGGCCCTATGGGGTGCCACCACCCCAGGGAGGGTCCCTTGGGGCACCACCTCCCCTGAAAATGCCCAGGAGACACCAGCACCCATGGGAGAGCTCCTAAGAGTGCTAAGGCCCCAGGGAGGGCCACTGGCGGCTTTTCCGCCACTGGAAGAGTCCATGACGGAGCTTCTGTCCTTGGGAGGGCCCCTGAGGGCGCCGGCCCCCCCTGGGAGGGCCCGTGGGGCACCACCGCTAATGGGAGAACACTTGGATGTGCCACGCCTCTTGGAGATCCCTGCTGTCCCTAGGATGACACCTGGGGGCACCGTCACTGGAATGTCCCCTGGCTGCGCCACTGCCCCTGGGAGAGCCTTAGGTGGCAATGCTGACCTTATGGAGGATCGCTACGAGCGCCGTTGCCTCTGGGAGGTCCCCTGGCGGCAGTTAGTTTTTCACTAATTTGAACTCTGAGAGATATGACGTTAAATAAATACACCACCCATAACATTTCCAGTCTGATGCATCCTGAACAATGACATGGTGAATAAATATCCAACAGGAAAACATAAATTGGGGTGTTGTGCTGACTGGCTCGTCTGTTCTCCTATTGGCTTTAATTTGGTTCATTTTTCTTTTAATTCGCCAATCATAGTTAAGTAAGGGATTGCTGGATGTATGCAATTTGTACGCCATCACGATCGAGTCCCTGGGAATGCTGTGGCCCTGGGAGAGCCCCTGGGGGCGCCATCGCCACTGTCTGGGCCCCTTTGGGTGCCACCACCCCAGGGGGGGGGGGTCCCTAGGGGCGCCACCGTCCCTGGAAAGGCCTCTGAAGGCATCAACGCACCTGGGAGAGCTCCTTCGGTCGCTGAGACCCCAGGGAGGGCCCCTGGTGGCTTTACCGCCACTGGAAGGGTCCCTGAGGGAGGAGCTGCCATTGGGGGGGCCCCTGGAGGAGCAGATTTTCCTGGAAGGGTCCTTGTGGGCGCCACCGCCCGTTGGAAAGGCCTCAGGAGGCACCAACGCTCCTGAGAGAGCTCCTAGGGTCGCTGAGGCCCCATGGAGGGCCCCTGGAGGCTTTGCCGCCACTGGCACGGTCCCTGAAGGAGGCGCCGCTGTTGGGAGGGCCCTGAGGGAGCATCTTCCCCTGGGATGGCACCTGGGAGGGCCCCTTGGGGCGCCACCTCGCCTGGGAGAACGCCCGGCTGTGCCATGGCCTCTAGGAGTTCCTCCACATTCCCTAGAATGACCCCTGGAGACACCGCCACTGGAAGGTCCCCTCGCGGCGCCACCGTCCCTGGTAGAGCCCCTGGTGGCACTGCCCATCTTAAGGAGAACCTCTAGGTGCGATTTTGCCTCCGGGAGGTCCCTTGGCGGCAGTTAGTTTTCACTATTTAGAACTCTGAGAGATATGAAGTTAAATAATACACCACCCATCGCATTTCCAGTGTGATCGCATCCTGAGCAATGAAAAGGTGAATACATATCCAACAGGGAAACATAAGTTGGGGTGTTGTGCTGACTGGCTGGTCTGTTCTCCTATTGGCTGTAATTTGGTTCATTTTTCTTTTAATTCGCCAATCACAGTTAAGTAAGGGATTGCTGGACGTATGCAATTTGTAGGACATCACGATAGAGCCCCTGGGAATGCTGTCGCCCTGGGACAGCCTCTGGGGGCGCCATCGCCACTGCCTGGTCCCCTTTGGGTGCCACTAATCCAGGGGGGGTCCCTAAGTGGGTCACCGCCCCTGGAAAGGCCTCTGGAGGCACCAACACCCTTGGGAGAGCTCCTAAGAGTGCTAAGGCCCCAGGGAGGGCCCCTGGGGACATTTCCGCCACTGGAAGAGTCCATGACGCAGCATCTGCCTTTTGGAGGGCCCCTGGGGGCGCAGATCCCCCTGGGAGGGCCCCTGGGGCACCACCGCTGCTGGGAGAACACCTGGATGTGCCACGACTCTTGGAGATCCCGGCTGTCCCTAGGATGACACCTGGGGGCACCGCCAGTGGAATGTCCCCTGGCTGCGCCACAGCCCCTGGGAGAGCCTTAGGTGGCAATGCTGACCTTATGGAGGATCGGTACGAGCGCCGTTGCCTCTGGGAGGTCCACTGGCGGCAGTTAGTTTTTCACTAAATTGAACTCTGAGAGATATGACGTTAAATATATACACCACTCATAACATCTCCAGTCTGATGCATCCTGAACAATGACGTGGTGAATAAATATCCAACAGGAAAACATAAATTGGGGTGTTGTGCTGACTGGCTCGTCTGTTCTCCTATTGGCTGTAATTTGGTTCATTTTTCCTTTAATTCGCCAATCACAGTTAAGTAAGGGATTGCTGGACGTATGCAATTTATACGACATCACGATCGAGCCCCTGGGAACGTTGTCGCCTTGGGACCGCCCCTGGGGGCGCCATCGCCACAGCCTGGGCCCCTTTGGGTGCCACCACCCCAGGGGGGGTCCCAAGGGGCGCCAACGCCCCTGGAAAAGCCTCTGGAGGCACCAACGACTCTGGGAGAGCTCCGAGGGTCGCTGAGGCCCCAAGGAGGGCCCGTGGAGCCTTTGTTGCCACTGGCACGGTCCCTGAGGGAGGAGCTGCTCTTGGGATGGGCCCTGGGGGAGCAACTTTCCCAGGGATGGCACCTGGGAGGGCCCCTTGGGCAGCCACCTCTCCTGGGAGAACGCCTGGCTGTGCCATGGCCTCTAGGAGGGCCCCCACATTCCCTAGAATGACCCCTGGAAAAACCGCCACTGGAACGTCCCCTAGAGGCGCCACCTTCCCTGGTAGAGCCTCTGATGGCACTGCTGACCTTAAAGAGGACCCCTAGGTGTGCCTTTGCCTCTGGGAGGTCCCCTCGCAGTAGTTAGTTTTCACTATTTAGAACTCTGAGAGATATGAAGTTTAATAATACACCACCCATCGCATTTCCAGTGTGATCACAAACTGAGCAATGAAAAGGTGAATACATATCCAACAGGGAAACATAAGTTGGGGTGTTGTGCTGACTGGCTGGTCTGTTCTCCCATTGGCTAGAATTTGGTGCATTTTTTTCTAATCCACCAATCACAGTTAAGTAAGGGATTGCTGGACGTATGCAATATGAACGATATCACGATCAAGCTACTGGGCTCGCCGTCGCTTTGTGACGGCCCCTGGGGGCACCATTGCCCCTGGCAAGGAAGCTTGGGGTGCCACCGCACCAGGGAGAGTCCCTTGGGGCGCCACCGCTCCTGAAAAGGCCCATGAGGCACCAACACCCTTGGGAGAGATCCTAAGAACGCTGAGTCCCCAGGGAGGGCCCCAGGGGGCTTTTCCGCCACTGGAAAAGTCCATGACGGAGCATTTGCCCTTGGGAGGGCCCCAGGGGGCGCAGGTCCCCCTGGGAGGGCCCGTGGGGCACCACCGCTGCTGGGAGAACACTTGGATGTGCCACGCCTCTTGGAGATCCCCGCTGTCACTAGGATGACACCTGGGGCCACGGCCACTGGAATGTCCCCTGGCTGCACCACCGCCCCTGGGAGAGCCTTAGGTGGCAATGCTGACCTTAATGAGGATCGCTACGAGCGCCGTTGCCTCTGGGAAGTCCCCTGGCGGCAGTTAGTTTTTCACTAATTTGAACTCTGAGAGATATGACGTTAAATAAATACACCACCCATAACATTTCCAGTCTGATGCATCCTGAACAATGACATGGTGAATAAATATCCAACAGGAAAACATAAGTTGGGGTGTTGTGCTGACTGGCTCGTCTGTTCTCCTATTGGCTGTAATTTGGTTCATTTTTCTTTTAATCCACCAATCATAGTTAAGTAAGGGATTGCTGGATGTATGGAATTTGTACGCCATCACGATCGAGTCCCTGGGAACGCTGTCGCCCTGGGACAGCCCCTGGGGGCGCCATCGCCACTGTCTGGGCCCCTTTGGGTGCCACCACCCCAGGGAGGGGGTCCCTAAGGGCGCCACCGCCCCTGGAAAGGCCTCTGAAGGCATCAACGCACCTGGGAGAGCTCCTTCGGTTGCTGAGACCCCAGGGAGGGCCCCTGGAGGCTTTACCGCCACTGAAAGGGTCCCTGAGGGAGGAGCTGCCATTGGGGGGGCCCCTGGAGGAGCAGATTTTCCTGGAAGGGTCCTTGTGGGCGCCACCGCCCGTTGGAAAGGCCTCAGGAGGCACCAACGCTCCTGAGAGAGCTCCTAGGGTCGCTGAGGCCCCATGGAGGGCCCGTGGAGGCTTTGCTGCCACTGGCACGGTCCCTGAGGGAGGCGCCGCTGTTGGGAGGGCCCTGAAGGAGCATCTTTCCCTGGGATGGCACCTGGGAGGGCCCCTTGGGACGCCACCTCGCCTGGGAGAACGCCCGGCTGTGCCATGGCCTCTAGGAGTTCCCCCACATTCCCTAGAATGACCCCTGGAGACACCGCCACTGGAAGGTCCCCTCGCGGCGCCACCGTCCCTGGTAGAGCCCCTGGTGGCACTGCTCATCTTAAGGAGAACCTCTAGGTGCGACTTTGCCTCCGGGAGGTCCCTTGGCGGCAGTTAGTTTTCACTATTTAGAACTCTGAGAGATATGAAGTTAAATAATACACCACCCATCGCATTTCCAGTGTGATCGCATCCTGAGCAATGAATAGGTGAATACATATCCAACAGGGAAACATAAGTTGGGGTGTTGTGCTGACTGGCTGGTCTGTTCTCCTATTGGCTAGAATTTGGTGCGTTTTTTTTTTAATCCACCAATCACAGTTAAGTAAGCGATTGCAGGGACGTATGCAATAAGAACCACACCACGCTTAAACCCCTGGGAGCTCCGTCGCTTTCTGACGGCCCCTGGGGGCGCCATTGTCCCTGGCAGGGGCCCTTGGGGTACCACCGCCAGAGGGAGGGTCCCTCGCGGCGCCACTGCCCCTGAAAAGTCCTCTGGAAACACCAACACCCCTGGGAGGGCTCCTAGGATTGCTTAGGCCACAGGGAGGGCCCCTGGGGGCTTTTCTGCCGTTGGAAGAGTCCCTGAGGGAGCAGCTGCCCTCGAGAGAGCCCCTGGAGGCACAGGTCTCCCTAGAAGGGCCTCTGGGCACCACCGCTGTTGGGAGAATGCCTAGATGTGCCACCGCCTCATGGAGATCCCTGCTGTCCCTAAGATGACCAGTGGGGGCACCGCCACTGGAATGTCCCCTGGCTGCACCACCGCCCTGGGAGAGCCTCAGGTGGCAATGCTGACCTTATGGAGGATCGCTACGAGCGCCTTTGCCTCTGGGAGGTCCCCTGGCGGCAGTTAGTTTTTCACTAATTTGAACTCTGAGAGATATGACGTTAAATAAATACACCACCCATAACATTTCCAGTCTGATGCATCCTGAACAATGACGTGGTGAATAAATATCCAACAGGAAAACATAAGTTGGGGTGTTGTGCTGGCTGGCTCGTCTGTTCTCCTATTGGCTGTAATTTGGTTCATTTTTCTTTTAATCCGCCAATCACAGTTAAGTATGGGATTGCTGGACGTAGGCAATATTTACGACATCACGATCAAGCCCCTGGGAACGCTGGCGCCCTGGGACAGCCCCTGGGGGCGCCATCGCCACTGCCTGGGTCCCTTTGGGTGCCACCACCCCAGGGAGGGTCCCTAGGGGCGCCACCGCCCCTGGAAAGGCCTCTGGGGGAACCAACGCCCCTGGGAGATTTCCTATATTGACTGAGACCCCAGGGAGGGCCCCTGGAGGCTTTGACGCCACTGGAAGGTTCCCTGAGGAAGGAGCTGTCCTTGGGAGGGCCCCTGGGGGAGCGGTTTTCCCTGGGAGGGCCCCAGGGGGCACCACCGCTTATGAAAAGGACTCTAGAGGCACCAACGCCCCTGGGAGAGCTCTTAGGGTCGCTGACACCCCAGGGAGGGCCCCTGGAGGCTTTGCCGCCACGGGAAGGGTCCCTGACGGAGGAGCTGCCCTTGGGAGGACCCCTAGGGTAGCAGCTTTCCCTGGGAGGGCCCCTGGGGTTGCCCCCGCCTCCGGTAAGGCCTCTGGAGGCAACAACGCTCCTGGGATTGCTCCTAGGTTCACTGCGGCCCCAGGGAGGGCCCCTAGAGGCTTTGCTGCCACTGGAACAATCCCTGAGGGATGAGCTGCTCTTGGGAAGGCCCCTGGGGAACCATCTTCCCCTGGGAGGGCCCTTGTGGGTTTTGCCGCCACTGGAACGGTCTCTGAATGAGGAGTTGCTCTTGTGAGGGCCCCTGGGGGAGCATCTTTCCCTGGAAGGGCCCCTGGGAGGGCCTCTGGGAGGGCCTCTGGGGGCGCTACCACTCTTGGGAGAACTCCTGGCAGGGCCATGGCCTCTAGGAAGGCACCTGCATTCCATAGAATGATCCCTGGAGAAAAAGCCACTGGAAGGTCCCTTGGCGGCGCCACCGTCCCTGGTAGAGCCTCTGGTGGCACTGCTGACCTTTAGGAGGACCCCTGGTGCGCCTTTGCCTCTGGGAGGTCCCCTGGCGGTAGTTAGTTTTCACTATTTAGAACTCTGAGAGATATGAAGTTAAATAATACACTACCCATCGCATTTCCAGTGTGATCACATGCTGAGCAATGAAAAGGTGAATACATATCCAACAGGGAAACATAAGTTGGGGTGTTGTGCTGACTGGCTGGTCTGTTCTCCTATTGGCCAGAATTTGGTGAGTTTTTTTTTTAATCCACCAATCACATTTAAGTAAGGGATTGTAGGGACGTATGCTATTGCTATACGAAACACATCACGTTTAAACCCCTGGGAGCTCCGTCGCTTTCTTTCGGCCCCTGGGGTCGCCATTGCCCCTGGAAGGGCCCCTTGCGGTGCCACCGCCCGAGGGAGGGTCCCTCAGGGCGCCACCGCCCCTGAAAAGTCCTCTGGAGACACCAACACCCCTGAGTGAGCTCCTAGGAGTACTTAGGCCCCAGGGAGGGCCCCTGGGGGCTTTTCCGCCATTGGAAGAGTGCATGAGGGAGCAGCTGCCCTTGAGAGAGCCCCTGGGGGCACAGGTCCCCCTGGAAGGGCCCCTGGGGCACCACCGCTGTTGGGAGAATGCCTAGATGTACCACCGCCTCATGGAGATCCCTGCTGTCCCTAAGATGACCCGTGGGGGCACTGCCACTGGAATGTCCCCTGGCTGCACCACCGCCCCTGGGAGAGCCTCAGGTGGCAATGCTGACCTTATGGAGGATCGCTACGAGCACCGTTGCCTCTGGGAGGTCCCCTGGTGGCAGTTAGTTTTTCACTAATTTGAACTCTGAGAGATATGACGTTAAATAAATACACTACCCATAAAATTTCCAGTCTGATGCATCCTGAACAACGACATGGTGAATAAATATCCAACAGGAAAACATAAGTTGGGGTGTTGTGCTGACTGGCTCGTCTTTTCTCCTATTGGCTGTAATTTGGTTCATTTTTCTTTTAATCCGCCAATCACAGTGTGTGGCTATTGGGGGAGGCTTGCGGCCATTTGTAGTAGCAGTAATCGTAGTATAGTTATTGCCATATTCTTGTTTTATTGCCATATTTTTGTTGGTGTGTGTGTGTGAAAATGTATATAATCAGCAATTTCTTTCTCCAGACAGAAATTTAAAAAAAAAATAAAGACCAATAGTAAGAGAAACAATTGAGACCCTGCAATTGTGTGTAAATGAGGCAGAAAGTCAGATCACCAACCTGGGACTTGGTCACAATTTTCGTGTTGCCATATGGCAGCAGGGTCTACCATTAGACAACACATTATGCTTCCAATATCTTCGCAGGCGGTAGTACCTCCCTGTTTGGTAGCTGCCTGCTACCTTGCACTGAAGTAATAAGTTATAAATTTCTGCCTTTAGGTAATGTACATAATGACTAAATACCGCACCATAAAATAATTTTCCCCATAAAGATTTCCCCTCACTTAACAAGTGGTGGAGGTCAGACGACTCAATAACGTCCTGCCGAAGCCTCTGACCAGAGCCTTTTCTTCTTCAGTTGATTTCCTGGCCATCAACTTCACGGAGCCGCCATGGCGCGGCGTGGGGTGGCGCGGCGAAGCCCTGAAGGACAAGTTATCCCTGATGCAGAAGCTACCTCACATGTTTGGTCTGTACCCACACAAATTGCAGGAAATTGGCGGTAGTCAAACTTATCACTAACATCACATTAACAGATTAGTTTATATTGATGAAAATAAAGATAATTTAACCTATAAAGGTATAGTACACTTCTGAGTTTGAGATTCTGTAATATTTCATTTTAACATTTTTGTATTGCTTGAGGGTTATTTAAAATTACCAGCCAGAAGTATTCCTATTGAGAGGAGACTTATCTCGTTAGACAATCCAACTGATGTCTTAAACTGCAGGCCAGTCTTTGGCCCTGCCTCCTGCAGATATGTGAACATGGGTTGTGGCGTCAGTATGTAAACATGGGTTGTGGCGTCAGTATGTAAACATGGGTTGTGGCGTCATTATGCAAACATGGGTTGTGGCGTCATTATGTAAACATGGGTTGTGGCGCCAGTATGTAAATATGGGTTGTGGCGTCAGTATGTAAACATGGGTTGTGGCGTCATTACGTAAACATGGGTTGTGGCGTCAGTATGTAAACATGGGTTGTGGCGTCAGTATGTAAACATGGGTTGTGGCGTCATTATGCAAACATGGGTTGTGGCGTCAGTATGTAAACATGGGTTGTGGCGTTATTATGTAAACATGGGTTGTGGCGTTATTATGTAAACATGGGTTGTGGCGTCATTACGTAAACATGGGTTGTGGCGTCAGTATGTAAACATGGGTTGTGGCGTCAGTATGTAAACATGGGTTGTGGCGTCATTATGCAAACATGGGTTGTGGCGTCAGTATGTAAACATGGGTTGTGGCGTTATTATGTAAACATGGGTTGTGGCGTTATTATGTAAACATGGGTTGTGGCGTCATTATGCAAACATGGGTTGTGGCGTCAGTATGTAAACATGGGTTGTGGCGTTATTATGTAAACATGGGTTGTGGCGTTATTATGTAAACATGGGTTGTGGCGTTATTATGTAAACATGGGTTGTGGCGTCAGTATGTAAACATGGGTTGTGGCGTCAGTATGTAAACATGGGTTGTGGCGTCAGTATGTAAACATGGGTTGTGGCGTCATTATGCAAACATGGGTTGTGGCGTCAGTATGTAAACATGGGTTGTGGCGTTATTATGTAAACATGGGTTGTGGCGTTATTATGTAAACATGGGTTGTGGCGTCAGTATGTAAACATGGGTTGTGGCGTCAGTATGTAAACATGGGTTGTGGCGTCAGTATGTAAATATTTACTTTTCTTTATTATTCTTCATGTTGTTACTGACTATAATGCAGGGCGGTTGAAAATAAAGAACACATACACAGAATCCTTCCTTCTGTACACGAGCCCCAGTGACTTACTTTAGCTGCCTCACAGAATAATACGATGTACTGTACAGTATATAGCTGTTTGTTTAAGCATGCTGTAGTGTAGCAGGGTGGTGGTCAGCTTCACCCCGGGTAGCTGAAGGGTTACCCCAGCCTCTTGGGCAGGATGTTAGATCACTGTCACTAATGCACCCGATGACTTATTTATTTGTTACATACTGTACTGAACTGTACTGTACTGTACTGTACTGTGCTGTATGGGTCAGAGCACGAGCGAATTCATTACAGTACTGTACATATATATGGCGACTAAATTCTGCATCACAAAATATAATATATTCGATTGGTAAAGCATTTTAATAATTATGGATAAATGTGTCTTAATACAACAGAGGAATAAATCAGATGAAGCGAGTTGGTGCATGAGTGTATTCATTAAAAAATATTAGTGTCAAACTGTTTACAATCTGCCCCTCGGATAATGTATCAGGGAAGTGAATGGTCACAACTCAACACACACAAACACACTTAAGTTGATGATTAACATGGATGTAAACACAAGCGGGATGACATATAGTTCACAGCATCAACATATACATCAGATTCCCCAATAAGGTTTAAGAGCTGGGTGTTGCTCCCCACACCTCACGCCCAGCTACACAGGACCCTCTGCCGTCACAAAGGTTCATTTACTGTACTGGGATTTAAGGATATTTTATCAGTACATCTCTCTTTAATCACTTTATTAATAGAGGATGATAATAACAAGTTATATAATTCATGAAGTACTGGAACACCCAACTAGCCATAAGTGTTCCTCAGATTCACCACGTGGTTCCGAGTGACAGTCTCCAGAAGATGGTGTGACTTAGCACACACTGGGTCCTCCGAACAACTTCTCCCTAACTCTGAGCTTTTAAATAAACAAATTCCTATTAGAAGACTTTTGTTGACAATTTTCTGATATGGGTTTTAAGAGTTTTACAAGATCTTTGGTGAAGACAGAGATACGAGGTCTAGTGGTCGGCTCCTTCACCAGCGCCGATGGCTCCAACACGCTTCATGTCTTGGTCCTCTCGTGCACAGTGTTCAGTAACAGTCCCTCGACTTATATTTCCATTAAAAACATGTTCACTAATGAACATCTTAGTATCTGACACGGATGAACACTTCAGCAGTTGACACTGACACTGATGAACAGTTCCTCAGTAGCTGACACTGATGAACAGTTCCTCAGTAGCTGACACCGATGAACAGTTCCTCAGTAGCTGACACCGATGAACAGTTCCTCAGTCGCTGACACTGATGAACAGTTCCTCAGTAGCTGACACTGATGAACAGTTCCTCAGTAGCTGACACTGATGAGCAGTTCCTCAGTAGCTGACAGTGATGAGCAGTTCCTCAGTAGCTGACACTGATGAACAGTTCCTCAGTAGCTGACACTGATGAGCAGTTCCTCAGTAGCTGACACCGATGAACAGTTCCTCAGTAGCTGACACTGATGAACAGTTCCTCAGTAGCTGACACTGATGAGCAGTTCCTCAGTAGCTGACAATGATGAACAGTTCCTCAGTAGCTGACACTGATGAACAGTTCCTCAGTAGCTGACACTGATGAACAGTTCCTCAGTAGCTGACACTGATGAGCAGTTCCTCAGTAGCTGACAATGATGAACAGTTCCCAGGACAACTTTGTGTATCAAACCTTTTCCCAGCAGGTGACACCTTGACAAGTGTCGGTAGCCAGATAAACAGACTGATGATGTGTGGTGTGTGAAGTCATGAGACAAAAGTTGTATGGTTGAGGCCCTTGAACGAATGGTTCCTTGGTGAGTGGTTCTTTGGTAAGTGGTTCCAGAGCAACTGTATCAGTCAGCTCTTTGGACACCGATCTTTACTGACTGAGTGACTGACTGACTGACTTGGATAGTGTTTTGACTCGCCTGAACTGACGCCGCTTACGACTAAATCTTGGTTCGTTGCGAGTGACGTGGTATTACCTAGAGATTAATGGTATATCAGCAAACTTCCACGTGGCAGTTCTTCAGCAGCCCTTGGCCTTAGACAGATATAATTCTCACTCGTGGGGTCTGGTTGGGGCAGTGAAGAAGGGTGGCAGATGAGGGGTAGCACCACTGAATGAGAAACCACCCCACTCACCAGACAGTCACTGAATCACCCCACTCAGGAGATAGTCACTTGGTCACCCCACTCATCAGATAGTCACTTAATCACCCCACTCATCAGATAGTCACTTGGTTACCCCATTCACCAAGGAAACATCTGAGGGCTATTGGCGCTGTCAGAGAGCTGTGGTGTAAACTTTTGGCATCTTGCTTGAGTCTAACACAATCTTATCCATCTCCAAATCGACCATAAGCTGCTCCAGTGGCTCGATACCTAAAGAAATATTATTACATTTAAAACTTTCAATAGAAAACATCAAATGGATATCTTTTCCAAAACTACTAAAAGTTGTTGTTTAATCTAAGGACTGACGCGCCATAAAAAAATAAGGTCCTCTAGCCATGATGGATCTTAATGGCGCACTGCACTGTACATTCTCTCTCTTTAAGCCATTTGAGATACTGAATTGATTTTAAGTATGCTAAATCATTGGTAATTTTCTCCTATACTGTTTGGAGGAAGGTGATTTGATTCTTTCTTCCCGGGAGTTATGAGTTATGATGAGTTATTATGAGTTATGATGAGTTGTGAGTTTATGATGAGTTATGATGAGTTATGATGAGTTATAAGTTATGATGAGTTATGATGAGTTATGAGTTATGATGAGTTATGATGAGTTATGAGGAGCTATGAGTTATGATGAGTTATGAGTTATGAGTTATGATGAGTTGTGAGGCGCAACCAAACTCGAACATGTGCTGTGAAATGAGGAAGGTTATGAAGTACTTATGTGAGGGACTGACCTTGCTTGTTGGAGGGGTGTGAGGGACTGACCTTGCTTGTTGGAGGGTGTGAGGGACTGACCTTGCTTGTTGGAGGGTGTGAGGGACTGACCTTGCTTGTTGGAGGGTGTGAGGGACTGACCTTGCTTGTTGGAGGGTGTGAGGGACTGACCTTGCTTGTTGGAGGGGTGTGAGGGACTGACCTTGCTTGTTGGAGGGTGTGAGGGACTGACCTTGCTTGTTGGAGGGGTGTGAGGGACTGACCTTGCTTGTTGGAGGATGTGAGGGACTGACCTTGCTTGTTGGAGGGTGTGAGGGACTGACCTTGCTTGTTGGAGGGGTGTGAGGGACTGACCTTGCTTGTTGGAGGGTGTGAGGGACTGACCTTGCTTGTTGGAGGGGTGTGAGGGACTGACCTTGCTTGTTGGAGGGTGTGAGGGACTGACCTTGCTTGTTGGAGGGTGTGAGGGACTGACCTTGCTTGTTGGAGGGTGTGAGGGACTGACCTTGCTTGTTGGAGGGGTGTGAGGGACTGACCTTGCTTGTTGGAGGGGTGTGAGGGACTGACCTTGCTTGTTGGAGGGTGTGAGGGACTGACCTTGCTTGTTGGAGGGTGTGAGGGACTGACCTTGCTTGTTGGAGGGGTGTGAGGGACTGACCTTGCTTGTTGGAGGGGTGTGAGGGACTGACCTTGCTTGTTGGAGGGGTGTGAGGGACTGACCTTGCCTGTTGGAGGAGTGTGAGGGACTGACCTTGCTTGTTGGAGGGGTGTGAGGGACTGACCTTGCCTGTTGGAGGAGTGTGAGGGACTGACCTTGCTTGTTGGAGGGTGTGAGGGACTGACCTTGCTTGTTGGAGGGGTGTGAGGGACTGACCTTGCTTGTTGGAGGGTGTGAGGGTCTGACCTTGCTTGTTGGAGGGTGTGAGGGACTGACCTTGCTTGTTGGAGGGGTGTGAGGGACTGACCTTGCTTGTTGGAGGGGTGTGAGGGACTGACCTTGCTTGTTGGAGGGTGTGAGGGACTGACCTTGCTTGTTGGAGGGTGTGAGGGACTGACCTTGCTTGTTGGAGGGGTGTGAGGGACTGACCTTGCTTGTTGGAGGGTGTGAGGGACTGACCTTGCTTGTTGGAGGGTGTGAGGGACTGACCTTGCTTGTTGGAGGGGTGTGAGGGACTGACCTTGCCTGTTGGAGGAGTGTGAGGGACTGACCTTGCTTGTTGGAGGGGTGTGAGGGACTGACCTTGCTTGTTGGAGGGTGTGAGGGACTGACCTTGCTTGTTGGAGGGTGTGAGAGACTGACCTTGCTTGCTGGAGGGTGTGAGGGACTGACCTTGCTTGTTGGAGGGGTGTGAGGGACTGACCTTGCTTGTTGGAGGGTGTGAGGGACTGACCTTGCTTGTTGGAGGGGTGTGAGGGACTGACCTTGCTTGTTGGAGGGTGTGAGGGACTGACCTTGCTTGTTGGAGGGGTGTGAGGGACTGACCTTGCTTGTTGGAGGGGTGTGAGGGACTGACCTTGCTTGTTGGAGGGGTGTGAGGGACTGACCTTGCTTGTTGGAGGGTGTGAGGGACTGACCTTGCTTGTTGGAGGGTGTGAGGGACTGACCTTGCTTGTTGGAGGGTGTGAGGGACTGACCTTGCTTGTTGGAGGGGTGTGAGGGACTGACCTTGCTTGTTGGAGGGTGTGAGGGACTGACCTTGCTTGTTGGAGGGATGGTCACACTCGGCCTCAGAGAACTCAAGGGTGTGTCGCCGGCTGTAGGTACCGTCGCCCTCCACTCTCGGCCAGCCATCACCATATTCAGCACTGTAACACACACACATACACACACTCAGATCATTACAGATACAGTCACCATATTCAGCACTGTAACACACACACATACACACACACTCAGATCATTACAGATACAGTCACCATATTCAGAAGAGTAAAAGTATAGATTTGGGAAAAAACAGTTTCATTAGTAGTTGCTGTAATCTCTGTATATGATTAACATGAGTGAGAATACAGATTTAAGTAGTGTTTGCAGTAAATCCTGAGAGAGTATTGTTATGAAATCTGTGTCTTATTATATATATATATGAATGGAGATGGATAAAATAGCAGTGTATCCATTGATAGTTATTAAATACTTGTGTTATTACTGTACAGGTAGCTAAAACATCTTGGTGTTATCACTTAATAGTTATCACAACATAGAGTGTACTCCTTGAAGTTATTACTCGTATTAATGATCACAACAATAATATACCTCAAGTGTGATGCCTTAAAACTTGATTCACCCAAATCACTTGACCAATTATCTTTGATCATAAACAGTGGAGGTGCTACTCTGATCAACTACAAATATAAGCGGTAATAAAAATGTTAATAGTCTTTTAAAAGATATCGTGTAATATAGAGTAGTGTACTTACAGAGCCGCGATATACTGTACAAGTGATTGAGTAAGGCAACACTTCTTTCACAGATGGTGCTGAGTCAATGTGTGTGTGTGTGTGTGTGTGTGTGTGTGTGTGTTATGAAGAAAGAGCGATTTACCTGTTACTCTCTGTGGAAGACAGAGGTGGGGGTGGGGGTCCCTGTTTCTTGACTGGCCTGGCGTAGCTATAGTCAGGATCGCCGCGTGATGGTCGGTGGCTCTGCCTGGGTTGTGGTTCTTGGCCTCGGGAGCGACGATGGGAGGCTGATGTACCTCTGGCCTCGTCCGAACTCTCCTCATGACTCGTGGTTGACTCCGTCCTGGACCGTCCGCCGCCGACCATGTCTGCCACCGTCTGATAGTCTCCGTCTGTATATTAAATTTATCTGTTAGTTACATTTGAAACACTTTAGTGGCAGCGAAATTTCAATATTATATCTTGTATTAAAACTCAGATCATATATAATAAGGAGAGTCTGAGAGTAATATTTAATTAATGAATTATAATAACATCACACTTTTAAGAACCTCCATTAAACTAAGGCATGGATATTTGTTGTATCGTTAAATAACATTAATTATGCAGCAAAGTGACCGACTGACTGACCGGGTTTGAAGAGCGCAGGGACACGGAGGGCGCGGGTGTTGCCCAAGGAGGCACAGAAGGAGACAAGGTCAGGCTCAGCTGTGGTGTCTGACTCTGTGGTGATCTCGCTGCTTGTGGCCACACCTGGGGGGTGACACTCACCTGTTGGGTCACTCTCCTCACAACCTACCCCTCACACACACACACACACACACAGGTTGTGTGTGTGTGTGTGCATGACAGGTAGAGAACGAATACAGGTGGATCTGTCACACTAATATTACCAGGATACTCTATAACTATAAACACACAGTATGAGTCAATGGTAAGTGAAGGGTTATTAAATTGGCAACTGAAGAATAAAGATTACATGTGAATTGTACGAGAGAGATAAATGATAAAACAAATAACGGATAATTAGATAGAAACCTGATAAGTAAGTGAAAGAAGTGATGACGAACCCAGAGTAAAGGCTTCCACCAAAGAAACACAGAAAATAAAGATAATAAAGATATGATGAAGAGACAGAAATCAAGTACAGAAATCAAGGACAATTTTAACATCTGAGAGGGTAGAGGGAGGCGTTCAGGATACGTACCACACTTGTTCCTGCGGCCAGACTCCGGGGTGGTGGGTGTGTCGAGGCCGTGGGCATGGTAGGCTCGGACAAGCTCCTCGTGGTTGCTGCTTACTGATGTGACTGACGATCCACTGGCTTCCTTGCTGGTCGCTGGAGTACACACAACCCGCCTTAGTGTACGTACATGTGTAGGTGTCTGGTGTGTGGGTACTGATGTGGGGGTCTTGTGTGTGGGTACTGGTGTGGGGGTCTTGTGTGTGGGTATTGGTGTGGGGGTCTGGTGTGTGGGTGTTCTGCTGTATGTGTGTCTTGTGTGTGGGTACCAATGTGTGGATACTGGTGTATGAGTTTCAGGTGTGTAGGTACTGGTGTGTTGGTAATAATGTGTGGTAGGTACTGGTGTGTGGATGTTACGGGATATATCAAAACATACAGTAGTTAGTGCAGTAATGTGTGCCACTACCACGGCCGTCACCTGACTTCTCAACACTGCACCAAAACCAAGTCTGTGGAACATACAGGGACCCCCCCAGACCCCAATACTAGTAAGACCCAAAGCATGACCACAAGAGGGCAGTGTTTTGTTTTTAACGAGTCGGGATACAGACTCATCGCATCAACCCGGGAGCCGAGAGTTGAAAGAGATTCCTGAATAAACAACCTTAACATCTCCTTAGTTTGGCAGTCGAGGTGAGGGAAGTGGTAGCTAGCTGTTGTCACTACTCGTACTGCCTCTGAGTACTTGTAGGAGCTCCACAGTCTCTAGTTCTTAGGGCCGTACTGAAGAACGTGAAGTGCAGAGTATCCTCATAGGCTATCCCTACATGTTGGTATGGCTATGGATATTCGGAAGGACTAGATTACGTTTTACTGTAATGTTCCTGAGAAGCGGGAGGGAGCCCTCAGAGGAAGGCCAGTGAAAAACTACGTTGACAATTTATACATTTACTAACACTTATATGTAGTACGTGTTGGAATATAATCGATTTTTTATAATAATGAGAAATTTGGCCTGTACACCCGACGGTAGCGTTTCTCTACAGGACACCTTACACTCCACGTTCTTGAATAACCTCCTGAGTATATAAACAAGATGGAGTAGTACTATAAAATGGCAGGTAAGTACATATATGTGTGTTTACTCTATACAAGTAACTAAGAGACGGGGAGAATACACTAAAAAGCTTCTAAAGGTAACAGGTGAGAGAGGCAACAAAGGAGCAGGTGAGACGGACGGTAGAATTAAGATATTACGAGTAGATGGAACTATGAGCTGAGTGTTTGATGGTGAGAGGTGGATGAGTAGGTGGATGAGTAGGTGGATGAGTAATAGTAGGTATGTCAATAGTGTGTAGGCTATGTACAGTACGTGAGGGTCCAGGCTATGTACAGTACGTGAGGGTCCAGGCTATGTACGTATGACAGAAGGTCCAAAAACTACCAAAAGACTAGAAGATGGCATCCAGAGTTCTATAATTTAAAGAGAAAAATCATAAGACTATACATGAACATTATAGGAGAGAGAGAGAGAGAGAGAGAGAGAGAGAGAGAGAGAGAGAGAGAGAGAGAGAGAGAGAGAGAGAGAGAGAGAGAGGGCAATATATTATCCTGACATTATCTTAAGGGTTGAGAAACATAAACTCTGGATACAACTTAAAGGTAAGATAAATGACCTGTGCTTAAGAGCCATAAGTTGAGTGAAGACATAATACGAGGCACACAAGTAAGGAGGGATAAGTAAAAGTGATCTAATGTTAAGAAATACAAGACCAAGGTTTGTTTACCAAGTCTGGACACATTGAGAGAGAGGGGAATGAATTCTTGGTTAGTTTGTCTTTCATCAATCATGGGTCCAGTGTTAGTGCAAGAGGAAACACGAATAACGAGAGAAAACCTGTTATCGGCCATACTGGGGGAAGTCTACTCTCATCCGACCCAAGATTGAACCCGAAATATAGTGGTAAGAGGTACTTGAAGTCAGGGAGGAGAACCAAGAAGCAGTGTGTGCGTGTGTGTAAAGCGAGACAGTCAGGAAGGAGTTACACTTTCATCTCCATGTTAACCTTGGAGATTCTGGACCTGGCTAACTGCTGTAGTTTTTATTTGGTGAACACTACATGATGGTCACATGGACAGGTGAGTGAACCAATACTCACCTTTCTCGTTGACGGAGGGGCACCTGGACACGCCCTTGCTCTTGACGACCTTGCTGCACTTTTCGTAGGAGTGATCAGTTGGAGCGATACGAGAGGGCGTAGACAGGCCTGCAAAATGGCGCCCACTTCAGTATGCTGGCCAAATCCGGAGTGTCTTCTCGAAGGCCCTCAAAGATCGGCATGCAAGTTGTAGATGACAGTAGACAGTTGTTTAATAAGCGGGTGCAAAGTCTAGGTGGTGGTGGTAGTGGTGGTAGAGGAGGTTATGGTCGTACAGTGATGTGGTAGTAGAGGAGGTTATGGTCGTACAGTGATGTGGTGGTAGTGGTGGTAGAGGAGGTTATGGTCGTACAGCGATGTTGGTAGTGGTGGTAGAGGAGGCTATGGTCGTACAGCGATGTTGGTAGTGGTGGTAGAGGAGGTTATGGTCGTACAGCGATGTTGGTAGTGGTGGTAGAGGAGGTTATGGTCGTACAGCGATTTTGGTAGTGGTGGTAGATGGTCTTTGTTGGAAATAGTTAGGATGGATGGAAAAGTTCTTACAGGAGTCACCAGGACTCTCATGGTGCAGGAGGGAGGTAAGGGGGGAGGGGGGGGGAGGGACAGCGTGCTGGGGAGGCCAGATGGAGGGCAGGGGAGAGAAGAGGCACATCGGGCCTCAGTGCCACCTGTAAAGAGGCACAGGTACAAGGGGTGGAGGGGAGGGGGGGAGGGCATGAAGGGGGGCAGGAGGGGCACTGATGTCCCCCGTGCTGACCTCCGCGCTAAGTCGTGCCGTTCTAAATAATGCTAGAACTGTTGCCTTGAGTTGACTATCCATGCTTGAAAAGGGTTTGTAGTAGAAGCTGTTGGGGCGGTGCCAGTTGTGAGGAGGAGGAGGGGGAGGGGGTGGTGTGGTGGTAGTGTTAAGTGGTGGTGTTAGGCGTGTGGTGGTGGTGGTGTTAGGGTGTGGTGGTGGTGTTAGGGTGTGGTGGTGGTGTTAGGGTGTGGTGGTGGTGTTAGGGTGTGGTGCTGGTGTCAGGGTGAGGTGGCGGTGGTGGTAGTGTTAGGGGAGGTGGTATTATGGGGTGGTAGTGGTGGTGTTATGGGGAGGAGGGGGGTGTTGGGGAAGGAGGAGGTGTTGGGGAAGGTGGAGGTGGTGTTGGGGGAGGAGGTGGCAGGGGTGGGTGTGTGGGGGTGGGGGCTGCCCCACACTAGAGGTCGCCCGGACTCAGATACATCAGGTTACAATTAGACACTTGGGGACTTAACTTCTACTCTTAATAATGGAGGAAATGATCTTTATGGTAACTCTTAAATTCTCTTCTTAAGATAATGTTTATGTACATATGAAATAGTCTTTAGAATTCTTTGGTAAAAAAAATAAAAACATCTTGATAGTGTATGGCATAAAGTAGTGAGGCCGGTGGTGGGATGTGACGGCCTGCCAAGAGGGGACAGAACACGACCAACACCACACGGGGTAACTTGGGGCCCCACGGTGAGGGCTGGCCTGTGTAGGAGTAAAGAGAGAGAGAAACAGAGAGAGAGAAAGTGAGAGAGAGGTTGTTAGTAGCATGTGTGGGAGGGGGGGAGGAGGTGTTAGTGTGGAGGATCACGGTGATGCAGGGCGCAGTGTGGGCCACGCTGCGGACTCTCACCTACGTCAGGGGGCGCTGGACACTTTCTCTTGACGCGGCTGTAGGTCGAGTCCACCACGCTCGCCACCGGCTGTAGGAGGGAGGGCATCAGTCTCGAGGGTGGGTCAGCACGCTAGGTAAGGAAGCAAACACGAAACTAAAGCCACATCTTATTATCACCACAGTCACTAAAATAAAATAAAACACAGTGGTAATTCTCACAAGCATGCCAAGTATGTGCACCAGTTGACCCTTTTATAACATGTTTAGCTCATCTCTGTTAGTGTTGGTGAAGCTAAGTTGAAATAATGTACTTATTTTTTCATTACACTGGATTCTGCTAACAATTTTTTATTCAATTAAACTATGCTTGAAAATAGGCAAATAAATCTCTTTCTTATCATTTCATGTCTACTTCATCATTATTTGCATCATCATCATCATCATCATCATTACAGCTCTTATGAAAATTACCCCATAATTAACTTTAACACATGATAATTATAGCATCATGTTTCCTTAATGTTTTTTTTATATATTTTTTTATTTATTTTAAATTTCATCAAAGTTGTATTTAGTAAAACTGCAAAGTGAACAGTATATAAAAGTTGTTGTTTTGAGAGAGAGAGAGACAGAGAGAGAGAGAGAGAGAGAGAGAGAGAGAGAGAGAGAGAGAGAGAGAGAGAGCAAAAGGGTCAACTGTATCAACAAGAAAGACACACACTCAATGCTATAAACACATTAACATAACCAAACACATCGTCACACTGCAGCACTAACACAGTACAAGCTTTAATTGGGTGAAAAAATAAATAAAATGTTCACTGAAATGCCACAAAAATATATGCCCGAAATATCTATAACCATGGGGTCTTACCTGCCGCCACGAGAGAGAGACTAGGATGGCTGACACCTAGGATGGCTGACACCTAGGATGGCTGACAACTAGGATGGCTGACACCTAGGGTGGCTGACACCTAGGATGACTGACACCTAGGATGGCTGACACCTAGGATGGCTGACACCTAGGATGGCTGACACCTAGGGTGGCTGACACCTAGGGTGGCTGACACCTAGGATGACTGACACCTAAGATAACAGACACCTAGGATGACTGACACCTCGGATGACTGACACCTAGGATGACTGACACCTAGGATGGCTGACACCTAGGATGGCTGACACCTAAGATGACAGACACCTAGGATGACTGACATCTTAGATGACAGACACCTAGGATGGCTGACACCTAAGATGACAGACACCTAGGATGACTGACATCTAAGATGACAGACACCTAAGATGGCTGACACCTAAGATGACAGACACCTAGGATGACTGACACCTCGGATGGCTGACACCTAAGATGACAGACACCTAGGATGACTGACACCTAAGATGACAGACACCTAGGATGACTGACACCTCGGATGACTGACACCTAGGATGGCTGACACCTAGGATGGCTGACACCTAAGATGACAGACACCTAGGATGACTGACATCTTAGATGACAGACACCTAGGATGGCTGACACCTAAGATGACAGACACCTAGGATGACTGACATCTAAGATGACAGACACCTAAGATGGCTGACACCTAAGATGACAGACACCTAGGATGACTGACACCTCGGATGGCTGACACCTAGGATGACTGACACCTCGGATGGCAGACACCTAAGATGACAGACACCTAGGATGGCTGACACCTAGGATGGCTGACACCTAGGATGGCTGACACCTAAGATGACAGACACCTAGGATGGCTGACACCTAAGATGACAGACACCTAGGATGACTGACACCTCGGATGGCAGACACCTACAGTAGGTTAAATACTCATACTGTACAGTGATTTACTTTTGTTACAGTAATGAGTGTGTTCGGCCAGGTGTTGAGCCAGGTGTTCGGCCAGGTGTTCGGCCAGGTGTGTCACCCCCACACTCTACACTCACACAGGTAAACACATCTCTGACGACTATAACACCGTTAAACTATGGAACACTATTGATGCTAACGGTAATACTGCACAGTTGTGACTCAAGACACAGGCGAGCTAACAGTGTGTGTTTGTAATATAAGCAAACCTGTCTTCAGTTCTTCAATATAACAGCAACTATAAACACACATTATATTTCGGGTTATATTCTGTACTGTATATAACATGACTGACCTTGAGAGAAGGCAGGTCAGGTCAGGTCAGGTTGGGTGTGGCCTGACCTTAAACCTTAGTACAATACATGGAATGTGATCCAACAAAAAGACACACATGCATGTGTACATGGGATCTGACCCATTATCAAGACACACCCATGCAAATGTATATGTTGTACGTGCATAGCGTGTGCACAGAAACATAACGTGTACACATGACTGAGAGAGGGCTCTGTACAGTATCAAATAAGGGTCCTGTAATAAAGATAAATTCTCTTGGAGCATAAGTTAACTATAGTGCAGGTGTCACTTAAGGCGCCAGCGTCTGCTGTTCACTTTTGGCTTAGTTTTATAAGTAAGTCAGGGTAGACCGGCCACAGGCAACAGTCCAAGATTACCAACATTTTCAAGAACATTTCAGTCAGGAACAACGAGCGCTGGTCTGGCACCCATGGGACAGTCAGTATTCCTTTACTGTTCTGCTCTGCACCTCCAGTGACTTACTCTTCCCAAAATATAACATATAAAAAAATTACACATTAAAACCCTAAATTAAAGGAAATTCTGGTTATATCTCACAGACTGGGGTTGACTCCCACTCTCGGGCTAACGGTACAGGATGTGAGTGGTGTCTTCAGGTGAGGGTAACGCTCCACTGTATGCAGAACCCTGTATTTAAGTCTCTACTCCAGCAAATATATAACAATAATGATAACAATAACTCATTAGTTAGGTTGTCCCAGAACAAATATACTGCATAAAACATTGTACCAGGACAAACACAATATTAGTGTAACATTGCAGTAACACCTGAAATATAAAACACAATTAACATACATCTGTTATACCTGAACACTACCTAACATTGTGATGAACATGTTGTGCAATATAAAAACTTGATTATTGCACCTGAATAAAATACACACCTGTACAGTAAACGCCCCTACACCTGAAACATCTCAATTAGCGGCAGGTGTGTACAGTACCACCTACAATAACAGGTGAATTGTGACACCACCAGAGGAGTACTGACCGAGGGGAGGGGTGGAGGAGGGGGGGTTTTGTTCTCCCCAGGCATCCTGAAGGTGGCGTAGGGGGAGATCTCATCGTAGGAGCCCAGAGGGAGGGTGGAGGGCGTGTAGGCCTCCAGGATCTCCAGGCTGTGACCTCCCAGTAAGGTCTCCGACGTTAACCCAGAGTCAGGCGTAAGGTCGTTATGTACGTGGTTCACCTCTGAGGACCACACGGGGGAATGAGTGTGTGAGAGAGAGAGAGAGAGAGAGAGAGAGAGAGAGAGAGAGAGAGAGAGAGAGAGAGAGAGAGAGAGAGAGAGAGAGAGAGTCACTAACTACTGGTATATTCATTTTCTTCACAGTATATACACTTCATTCATATAGTACAACTCGTCTCCTTACCACCACAAAAACAATAAACACTAACAAACCATCACCTTTATAAGTCTGTGTATGTGTTCTGGTCCTCCTGCAGGTATAGGCAACAGCGACACAGACGGCGAGCAGCACAAGGATGCAGGCGACCACCACAGCCACCAGCACGTGAGAGTCTAGGTACCACGGAGCCACACCAATCGCATCGTGTACTATTAACTCAGGTGATAACGTGGCTGCCGATAAACACAGGCCTTTAATATTTAGCTATTCATTACGTAAACAACAATCTTAAAGTTCTAATGCTTATATGGGTTGATAAAGCTGAGAGAAGGTGAACAAGGTAGAGAATATCTTTATAATTAACAAAAAAATAATTAAACTGCGGTGGTGGTGGTGATGTACAAGTGACACATACCTCCCAGGTGGGTGAGGGTGGTGAAGGGGTAGGTGGCGACAGAGGAACCAGCAGAGTTATGGGCGGTGACTCTGAGGGTGTAGCGATGGGCGGGCTTCAGGTCAAGCACCACAAATTCCGTCGTGTTATCCCAGCGGACGTGATTCGACACCAGAGTCCAGGACGTCAACCCTCGCTCCTGTAGAAGTATAACGACACCTGCTGTAGTTGGTCTTGTTGTGGTCAAATAGAAATGACTTTTGTAAATTATCTAAGAGGAAGTGAGTTTAATGGTTACAATAAACATGACGAATATGACAGGAATGACAGCTACAATATTGCCTAGTACTCATGAAAGACTCACCTTGTATTCATGAAAGTCTCACCTTGTACTCTTGAAAGACTCACCTTGTACTCATGAAAGTCTCACCTTGTACTCATGAAAGACTCACCTAGTACTCATGAAAGACTCACCTTGTACTCATGAAAGACTCACCTTGTACTCATGAAAGTCTCACCTTGTACTCATGAAACACTCACCTTGTACTCATGAAAGACTCACCTTGTACTCATGAAAGTCTCACCTTGTACTCGACCACCATGGACGTAATGGGGCAGCCTCCATCTAGCCAGGCTGCCAGGTTGAGTGAGATGGAGGTAACGTTGACTCTCAGTAGTGAAGATTGGGCTGGCACTATCGGCTCTGTCAACACAACAACATTCATGAGACGAAAACACAGGTACAAGGTTAGGTTAGGTTCCCAGAAGAGGCAATAATGAACAGTATAGAAAACTATCAAGTAACTCACCGCGCCCTAGAGTCTTGGTGGGGATGGCGTCGCTGGGTTGAGACGCCCCGACGTGGTTGTAGGCGCTAACGTACACCTGGTAGCGGGTGCCACACTGGAGGCCCGTCAAGGTGTAGGAGTCAGCGTCTGGGGGCACCTCCACGCGTCGCCACTCGCCGAACTCCCTTTTCTCGTGTAGGTAATACCCTGTTGATGACACCTCTGTTACCACCCGTACTGCCACATACCACAAACACACATACAACATATCCACCTAAAAGTTACAACACACAAGATACCCGGCTGCAACATATTCACCTACAATATACTGTAACTTCCCCTGTAACTTCACTGTAACTTCCTCTGAAGACTCACATTTAGTTAGGGAATTACCAGATATTGTTCAGAGACATCGTCTGTCATAGTTCACTTCTCTGAGATGGGTGGACGGATACAGGCAGTTATATGTACAGATATATACATTTATACTTGTATCTACAGAGGCTGGCGGCCACTTGATCTGGGACTGAGGACTGTGAGCTTGAGAGCAGTGTTAGAGATGGTGTTTAGATCTGCTAGGACTGAAGGGGTCTATCAGGCTACTGCTCAGTGGTAGATCAGTAATGTGTGGTGTCCAGCTAGAGACTGACTAGGGTGGGCCTACCCCAGCTAACTGGCAATGACGTCACGAAGGATGATGCATGGGTCCAAGCTTCTACCAGTAGGAAGAGTTGGCAAGAACACCTGAATTAGTGTCAGCAGCGTTACTGAAACAGCTGTCTGGAAATGACCTCGTTAGAATCATCCTTAACTGACGTTGCAAATATCTAACTAATAATTTACATCAAATACTTGGAGGTCTTCTAGTGATAATAACTGTACCTAGTTATCAAGTAAGAGTCATTAATTGAATAAGTAATGAGCTTCAAAGGTGATATCGTCATATTGAGACACCTCTGGCGACAGTGTGTCCACCAGAGCAGGCTAAATGAATGCTGACTACAGGCTTGTTATGAAAGCACCCGACTCCTGTGGGTCAATAAAAAATGCATAATGAAAACTTATTCATCCATAGTGTATAATACTCTGGTTGATATACTGGTTACAGACTAAACTAGTCCAAACTGCTTACAACATACCCACATACAACATATACACATACAACATACTCCATACCCACATACAACATACACACGTACAACATACTCCATACCCACATACAACATACCCTCATACAACATACCCACATACAACATACCCACATACAACATACCCACATACAACATACCTACATACAACATACCCACATACAACATACCCTCATACAACATACCCACATACAACATACCCACATACAACATACCCACATACACCATACCCACATACAACATACTCCCATACTCCATACCCACACACAACATACCCACATACTCCATACCCACATACAACATACCCACACACAACATACCCACATACAACATACCCACATACAACATACCTACATACAACATACCCACATACAACATACCCTCATACAACATACCCACATACAACATACCCACATACAACATACCCACATACACCATACCCACATACAACATACCCTCATACAACATACCCACATACAACATACCCACATACAACATACCCACATACACCATACCCACATACAACATACTCCCATACTCCATACCCACACACAACATACCCACATACTCCATACCCACATGCAACATACCCACATACTCCATACCCACATACAACATACCCACATACACCATACCCACATACAACAGACCCACATACACCATACCCACATACAACATACCCACATACAACATACCTACATACAACATACCCACATACAACATACCCTCATACAACATACCCACATACAACATACCCACATACAACATACCCACATACACCATACCCACATACAACATACCCTCATACAACATACCCACATACAACATACCCACATACAACATACCCACATACACCATACCCACATACAACATACTCCCATACTCCATACCCACACACAACATACCCACATACTCCATACCCACATGCAACATACCCACATACACCATACCCACATACAACAGACCCACATACACCATACCCACATACAACATACTCCCCACTATAGCATCCTCCCACCAGCCTTAATGTCAACTCTTAATTCTCCTCTATATTTTTTTACTTAAGAATTCATCATAAGGACTTTCTTCCGTCAACTTCCTTATCTGAATTTTTAAAAAGACTTATATGAGTCTTGACGATAAGACTCTTAAGTGTATTCATTATGTTATGGCAACAACAACAACAAAACACACACACACACACATGCACACACACACGCACACACACACATACACACACACACATACTATTCTTATCCATTTGTGTTACTATGAGACTACTTGGTTACAGTGTCACTATCAACTACCAGATATTTTAGCTCTACAATACTGCCCACGTTAAAGTGAGTCAGGTAGAGCCGTTCTCACATCACCAGTTACTATGAGAACGAAAAAATAACAGTGATTCATTTTCTCTGAATTTGAATCCAGATAAAAGCTCACTTGATTTTCACACTTTAATTATTATCAGTAAAAACCTCAAATGAATGTAGAGTCTTAGTGAAATTTGGAAGCCATATTGGATGTTATTTTTATGCTTTAGTTTAAGTCAGACAGATAGAGGTAAACTTTATATATCCAGCAATGAGGAAAGTTGACGTGTGGAGCTTTTAGAATCATGACCTGCCTGACGAAGAGGTGCCTTACCTAGGATGGGAGCACCACCAGCGTTGGGCGTCCTCCACCTCACTGTCAGGGTCGTGGCCGTCACATCAGACACGTACACAAGTGGTGGTGATGGTGGCACTGTGGGAGGAGGGTTATTATGGCACTGTGGGAGGAGGGTTATTATGGCACTGTGGGAGGAGGGTTATTATGGCACTGTGGGAGGAGGGTTATTATGGCACTGTGGGAGGAGGGTTATTATGGCACTGTGGGAGGAGGCTTATTATGGCACTGTGGGAGGAGGGTTATTATGGCACTGTGGGAGGAGGCTTATTATGGCACTGTAGAGGAGGCTTATTATGGTACTGTAGAGGAGGCTTATTATGGCACTGTGGGAGGAGGGTTATTATGGCACTGTGGGAGGAGGGTTATTATGGCACTGTGGGAGGAGGCTTATTATGGCACTGTGGGAGGAGGGTTATTATGGCACTGTGGGAGGAGGGTAATTATGGCACTGTGGGAGGAGGCTTATTATGGCACTGTGGGAGGAGGGTTATTATGGCACTGTGGGAGGAGGCTTATTATGGCACTGTGGGAGGAGGCTTATTATGGCACTGTGGGGGAGAGAGTTAACATGGCACTATAGTAAACAAGTGCCAAATGGTGGCACTGAGGAAGCGTTAATATTAAAACCTGAGCATTTAGGTGGCACTGTCTTCACTACAACAAAGGAACTTCCATTAAAATTAGTTTCTTATGACTGAACTTACTTATGATATGAACCTACTTAACATATGAACTTAATTATGATATGAACCTACTTAAGATATGAACTTAATTATGATATGAACCTACTTAACATATGAACTAACTTATGATATGAACCTACTTAACATATGAACTAACTTATGATATGAACCTACTTATGACAAACGAACATACTGTTGTACTTCTGAAGGTGGTCATCCTAACTCTCAGTGGTGTGATGTTATGACACAACAAACTGCGTCGTCTGGCATCAACATACAACATAACACAGTTTGAAGTTGGTTACATTAAACAGTTCAAAATCAAAAAACAAATATGAATAATTTTCGAAGGGACATTATCGAAAATAAAAATTAAAATAGGTAAATTCTCCATAGTTTTCATACTTGGAACGCTATATTAATTCTTATATAGGGAAATAGAGCAAAAAAAAAAAAGTAATTATCTACAGCATTTACGTCGGGACACTATTTTTTTTTTTTTTACTTTTTTTTTCACGCAACATAATACAAGTTCGCGGGGGAATACATTGTTTACTTCTTGTCCAGTCAATCAGAGGAAGTTTGGATGTCCACGTGATTCTAGTGAGCATACAGAAGTTCTCGAGTTTGATTTGTGCAGTTGGAAGATGGTGCCTGTCTGTGAAGGTTGCTTGGTGGGAGACTGGCGTGTAATGCAGCGAGTATTTGAGAAACAAGCCGCAGCTGTTGACATCCTTAGGTCTCACGGTGTATTCAGTAAAGTGTCCAAGGTGTAGTTCAGACTGTCTGTATCGTCAAGACCTTCACCTATATGTTATTTAATTTAAGTTTGGGTTAGGTAAGGGGTTAGGTTATATTTATATACCGAGGGGGGGGGGGGTATGTCAGGTCCTTCTGGTTTCTTTGGTTAGGTTAGGTTTCGTCAGGATTTTTTTTCCTCGCGTTTTTACCCCACAATTTCCCTCTACTTCAAAGCTCTGTCCACTTTGTGCAACCAATATTGTCGGAGGGAGGGGGGGGGGGGGGTGGAGGCATATCTCCACAAGTACTCATTTCTGACGGAAATGAAGGTCAAATTCGTATGAAATACACACACACAAAATGTTTTCCATAGTAATTTCCGTGCATGGCAACTAGGGAGTATTTACCCATTAACAGGTCGTTTTCTTTGGTCAAACTTGTCTGAAAGTGTAAAAAGACTATTTCCAACTTTTAAATCCCAAATAGTCTTAGTGAGGCCAGACCTAACTAGTAAAGTTTATCTCGAAAATACATCCAGTAAATATTGTATCTAGTGTGACGTAATAGAGACTGAGGAGCCGTAAAAACACATAACTAGTGATTTGTAAACAGGCCTTAAGAAAACACCACACTGTCGACAGCCACAAGGATGCACCACTTACCTCCCTGGTCCCTGGATGCTGCATGCAATAAAGAAAGGCATCATGTGACACAATGACCACTGGGTCACCGAAGCTCATGTCAGGTCAGGCTGGAAAATCAACCTCAGATATTATGGCCAAGTGACATTCCGTACATAGACTAGTTCAGGTCTGACAGTCTTTACCGACGCCCTTGAATGACTTAAGATATTTACATTAGCTAAAACTCTTTCGTGGATGAGATCAGTCCAAGCTTGTGTAAATATCACAATTTATCTTAGAGTTTACGTTATCATACTATTAAATACTCTGTAAGGGGTTAAGGCTGTCACACGTGATCTATTCTGAATCCAGGTAATTAGTGGCTTTACAGAGATAACGACCAAGACGAAAGCTTTATATCAAAATGCATCTTTAGAGAACACTTATAACATACCTTGGGATTTTATTTACAAAATTTTATACAAACTTAATGATTAAAACTTTACAAATTTGAGAAAAAAAATTATCATCACTACCTAGAGTACTTAACCACCATCCACTCGTTACTTATTTTAAAACAGACAACTACAAATTAACACGAAACAATATGAAAATTACAAATGAAAAATAAATACATACAAAGTTAATGGAACGCTTTATGTACTGCAGGTGATATCTTAGTTTTTCATTTGTTTTATTAATTTTTAACTCAATTTTCCTCCAGGACTCAGGAGTTTAATGTAGGACAAAGCCAAGTCATCCAGTGGTGACAATTATCATAGAAAACGAAGGATCAAAGAAAACTTAACAGGGATAACTTTATCTTGTAATAAAATATTCTCATTATGTTACCATCATTATTCACGACCATCATCAATCATTACTCATTATCATCATCATCATCATGCGGAATTAACTAATCATTTGGTCTTGTTTTTGTTTGAAGTATGAGGCTAATGATACTCACTCACTCACTCACTCACTCACTTTCACACACACACACACACACACACACACCACACACACACTCTGAAAGGTATTAATTTATCATGTTTAGTCAGGCTTAACTCTTTTATAACTGAACACAATGCACTGTATGCAGAGGAAGAGGAGGAGGAAGAGGGGGAGGAGGAAGAGGGGTAGGAGGAAGAGGGGGAGGAGGAAGAGGGGTAGGAGGAGGAGGAAGAGGGGGAGGAGGAAGAGGAGTAGGAGGAGGAGGAAGAGGGGGAGGAGGAAGAGGGGGAGGAGGAAGAGGGGGAGGAGGAAGAGGGGTAGGAGGAAGAGGGGGAGGAGGAAGAGGGGTAGGAGGAGGAGGAAGAGGGGTAGGAGGAAGAGGGGTAGGAGGAAGAGGGGTAGGAGGAGGAGGAAGAGGGGGAGGAGAGAATATGGTTATGGAGTTGGAGTAAATGAGAGAGTTAACGAAAAGAAGTAGTAAAACGAACAAGAGGAGAAGAGAAGGGGAGTTAAGAGGAGGAGGAGGAGGAGCTTAGAGGGAAAGAGATAGTAAAGGAAGAAGAGGAAATGAGGAGGAGGAGGAGAAGGAGGAGAAGCAGGAGGAGGAGTAGGAGCAGGAGGAGGAGGAGAAGCAGGAGGAGGAGTAGAAGCAGGAGGAGGAGGAGTAGGAGAAGAAGGAGTAGGAAAAGCAACAGGACGAAGAGGAGGAGGAGGAGAAACAGGAGAAAAACAAGAGACGGTAAGAGAAGCAGGGGGAGGAGGAGGAGGAGACGCAGTACCTTGGACAGTGACGGCGTAGGTGATGGAGTCAGAGCCATGGAGGTTGGTCGTGGTGCAGGTATAGTTGCCAGCGTCTTGGGCCTTTACATCAGTCACCAACACACTGCCGTCTGGGTACTCCTTAACGCGAGGTTCATTCCCACCTAGAGGCTTCCCGCTACCACAGACAACCACAGTGTTAATGGGGTGTCATGGGGGGTGTAATGGGGGCATTAGGTGGTGTAATAGGTCATGGGGAAGAAGCCATTGTGACATTTATAAACAGTGGGAGAAAACGTGGCATGGGTATTGTGGGTCTAGTGTTGACAGGAGTGGGTTACTTACTTAAAGGTCCAGGTGCGTGTGGGTGTGGGGTTCCCTACTACTCTGCACGCCAGGCGAAGCTCTTCTCCCCACACGGCGATCTGTAAGGTTGTTAATGCGTTACATTCTGTGGTATACTTTGTTATCATCAGCCTTTGTGTTTTCCTCACCTCCTACAACGTCTATTGTTATTCTGTGCCCTGTGTGAACTCTTATTAATTGCTCACTTCTGCTGAAACGCCAAAAAGGAGTTTATTTTATGTGGGATCACTGTCTGTCTGTCTGTCTGTTTGCTTATCTGTCTACTCGTCCGTTTTAGTTTGTTTTTTCCGTTTGGCTGCTCGTCTGCCTGTCTAATCGTCTGTCTGTCTATTCGTCCGTCTACTTGGTATCATCCTGAGGGTAAAACAATATACAGTAGACCATTTTTGTGACCACGGACCATCAACTCACCGTCTTGTCGGAGAATGAAGCGATGGCGGCGGGAGCATCAGATCGAGGACGCTGGGTGACGCGGGTACCCGGAGGTCCTTCACCCACCAGCGTCGACGCCCTCACCGTGAACCCAAAGGTGGTGGTGGGGGCGAGGCCAGCCACCAGGTACTGTCGTTCAGAGCCCGACACCACCCACGACCGGCCTCCACTCTCGCTGCCCACACCTCCGCCACCCTCCCACGACGACCCCGGTGAGCTGCGGGACCCCGGCACCGCCCACGACGTCGCCGCCCCAACCTGAAACTCACAAAGGACCGTCAACCGATAGACCTCAGCTGGTGACCTTCAACTGACTTACGTATAATCTGTCGACCAAAACACAGTGACACACATTATGACACCCCCACACACACACCTACATTCTTCCCACACACCTACACCCCCAGACACACCCAGATTCCCCCTCCACACACAAGGTGACTGAAATGAAAGAACACACAGAAGACTCTCCCATTATTCAGCCGCTCTTACAGTACACACTCCTCCCACCACAGCCTCACCACACCACACTCCTCCCACCACAGCCTCACCACACTCCCCCTCCCACCACAGCCTCACCACACCACACTCCTCCCACCACAGCCTCACCTCACCACAAGGTCAAAAGAGTGTTATTTCACTCACCTGGATAAGTTTAACCTAAATGTCAATAAGGCTTTGAGGGGGGGAGGAGGGGGTCCAGATACAGTGATAAATCTACTGTATTCTATTTCAGTAAGGTTAATGAAGTACAGATATTATGATACACCTGTTGTCTCTATGTCAGTTACAGCTGCTGCTCCATTAACCTAATCTAACCTCACCTAACCTAACCTAAACTAACCTGAGGGGCGGAAGAGGGAGGGTGTGGATACTTACCTGCTGGTCGGGTTGGTCCAGGTGAACAGTGTACTTAGTGATGACACCATTAGGAGCCTTGGGGGGCCGCCACGCCACCAACACACTCTGACTGTCCACTGCCAACGCCTTCACCGACTCCACAGGTCCCGGGACTGTTCAACAAAGACCATTACCTTAATTATTTTTAACTATAGAGAATTATTTTAACATGACACCATAGTTTACCATGACACCATAGTTCACCATTAATGTTAAGTAGAAAATTCATCTTCCATATTTCTGACACACACACACACACACACACACACACACACACACACACACACACACACACACACACACACACTTGACTGGAAGGACCATGTAAATAACACAGTCAAGGCAGCCTCGTACCGTCTCTACATGCAACGACGACTTAGGTCACTTGGGACACCCACGCCAGAGCTGAGGACCATCTACAACGCCTTTATTCTCCCCAAACTAACGTATGCGTCACCAGCCCGGTCGTCTTCTCTCAACTCCACCCAACAACGTCAGCTAGAGAAGGTACAGAAAAGGGCCTGCAGAATCATGCTCGGCGCAGAATACTCCGGCTACACCAACGCTCTCTCCACCCTGGAAATGCCATCCCCCAGTGACCTCCACCACCAAGCACTGGAAAGGTTTGGCCGTGGACTACTGCACCACCCTCGTCATCGCCACCTCCTGCCACCTGCAGCCCCCCACCCACCTCGTGCAGTCCGCCACTACAACAAAATTCAGCCCATAAGAGCCCGCACCGATAGATATAAGAACAGCACCATCCCATCTATTGTTAAAATAATAAACAACTCCTGATTTAAGTACTGTACAGCCCTGTAAATGTATTCAATGCATATTATATCATTATGTCTAAATCAAATGTAAGTCTGTATATTTTCAGCCACCGGCTGCAACTCTGTTAATAAACCGTTTATTATTATTACTATTATTACACACACTCACTCTTTCACTCACACACACACACACACACACACACACTCACCATCCTCCTCAGTGACGCAGTAGACGGGGTTGGATCGCACGCCGTCACCTCTCCTGGTGTGGGCGGTGACGGTGAGGCTGTAGTTGGTGTACTGGTCTAACCCCATCAACGACGTGGACAAACTCGTTACTGGTTTCTCCTTCAGGTCGTCTGGATCTACGGGTAAATGAAGACAGATGAAACAAGAATTCTGGGTTAGGTTAGGTTAGGTTCCTTCTTATTCGTGTTTATATTTTCTCACAGACTCACAACTTGAACTTCAAAATATTTTAGAATTTGAGGAATTTGAACTTCAGAGAGAGAGAGAGAGAGAGAGAGAGAGAGAGAGACTACCATACTCACGGAAGAACCTGGCGGGGTGTACAGGGCGGTAGATGACCTTGTAGCCCTGCAGGACGCCGTGAAGGGCGGTGGGGGGCGGCGGCGTCCACCTCACCAGGAGGGACGTGGACGACAAGCTGGTACACAGGACGTCCCGGGGCGCCTCGCTGGGCACTGTTGGTACAAGGACGCCATGTTAAGGTCCTGCCTCACACACTGTCCTGGGGCTTACAGAACCTTCTTTGTTAATGATGAATCCTTAATGTATACTGACCATGATAATGTATACTGATCATGACAATGTATACTGACTAACTTCACCATACTGCGCCTCACCATCCTCCTCGGTGGCAGCGGTAACAGGCGGGGTCCGGGGTCCGGCACCGGCAGAGTTGAAGGCCTGGACGGTGATGACATAGCTGGTAAACTTCTGCAGGTCCTTCAGCGTCGCCTCCGGGCGGTAGAGGGCGGCGGCGGAGGGCTCCAGGTTCTGGTAGCGGTAAGGCTCGGAGGAGTTGGTCACCTTGTACCCGACGTAGTAACCCAGACCAGGGCGGTGTGACATGACAGTCTCTGGGGGCTAAGGGGCACAGGGAGTGGGTAAGGTCAATACAGTAAAACCTCCAAATAGCGGATTTCAATATCATGGACTAACCTCTTACATATAATCCGTTAGAAAGAGGTTTTGTACATAATGGACAACCCTCTGTCATATAGTCCGTTAGAAGGAGGTTTTACATATAACGGACTTTGATCTAACGGACTAACTCCTCACTTGCAGTCCGTTAAATAAAGGTATCACAGAATATATTAATGGTAGTTTATAATGAGTATGGCGGCTGTGTTTACCTGCCAGGTGACTCGGAGACTAGTGGAGGAGATGGGGATGACCCTCACGTTGGTGGGTGGCAGGGTGGGCGGCTCGTGGGCGGTGGTCACCCTCACTTCCGGGCTGGGTTGAGACGTACCCACGGAGTTGACGCCCACCACTCTTACCAGGTAGGCATGGGCGGGGGCTAAGCCAGAGATATGGGCCACAGGGGTCGCCACTTCTACCGTCTTGATTCTGCCCACGTTCATCCACGAGTCTGTTCATAATATTAATATATATTTGTTTATGTTACACTTTGTTGTTATGTACTGAGCTGCCTCGACACTCAGGCTTCAACTGTCCATCATAAAGTCAATTTCTAACCCAACCCAACCCAGCCCAGCCCAACCTAACCCAACCCAACCCCCATCACAGTGCCCCTACATAAAACACATAAGGAGGAGGGCGGGGGGGGGGGGGGGGGTGGTTGCCTCTCCCCCTAAAAAAAATAAATCCCTCCAGACTAACAATACCCGGAGTAGCAGAGGAAGAGGAAACAAGGGTGGCTAGTCGTTGATCATGGTGACACAGGAAGCTTTTAACTCCAGCCAGTGTGTGTGTGTGTGTGTGTGTGTGTGTGTGGTGTTAGAGGCCGCAGTGCAGTGTTTGAGTATCATCACTGCTGGTCCAACATAACTGAGCCCTTACTCAACACAGTGCTTACATTGAGCTCCATGACGCATAGTTTACATGGGGGCTTCGTGTTGTGTGTAATTACAGGTCAGGTTCTGTTAATTTATACCTGTACTGTTCATGATGTACAGTTAACCAAAGATACACTGACCCCCATCCTTCCTCTCGTACTCATTATTATATCTGGCAATACTTGATGTAGTGAGGTTGTATGTAAAGATGATAGTGATTGGTGGATCTGATTTCTGCTATATCACTGTCAGGATAAATAGTGAACACCACCAAAGGTAACATTTTGATAATAATAAACTGTTCATTATTATTTTAGATCATTACAAGTTTTCAAATGTTTATATATTTGTTGAAATGATGAAAAATTTGTTATTATTGAATTAACATCTCGACTATAAACACAGCTGCTACAAGATTCTCACATCAAATTTTCTTCATTATTTAATAAAAAATATACAAACGTTGGGAAAATTGTCATGATATTAAATAACGATTAATATAATAAAAAATTACCTTTAAATTGTTGAATATTTATACTGACAGAGATAAAGAAGATGGCTCATATCATAGCCGCCATTACATACTGCACACCTGGATGACTTACCTGTACTATAGAGACTTACCTGTACTGCATGACTCACCTGTACTGTATGACTCACCTGTACTGTATGACTCACCTGTACTGTTTGACTCACCTGTACTGTATGACTCACCTGTACTGTATGACTCACCTGTACTGTTTGACTCACCTGTACTGTATGACTCACCTGTACTGCATGACTCACCTGTACTGTTTGACTCACCTGTACTGTTTGACTCACCTGTACTGTATGACTCACCTGTACTGCATGACTCACCTGTACTGTATGACTCACCTGTACTGTTTGACTCACCTGTACTGTATGACTCACCTGTACTGTATGACTCACCTGTACTGCATGACTCACCTGTACTGTATGACTCACCTGTACTGCATGACTCACCTGTACTGTTTGACTCACCTGTACTGTATGACTCACCTGTACTGCATGACTCACCTGTACTGTATGACTCACCTGTACTGTTTGACTCACCTGTACTGTTTGACTCACCTGTACTGTATGACTCACCTGTACTGTTTGACTCACCTGTACTGCATGACTCACCTGTACTGTATGACTCACCTGTACTGTTTGACTCACCTGTACTGTATGACTCACCTGTACTGTATGACTCACCTGTACTGTTTGACTCACCTGTACTGTATGACTCACCTGTACTGCATGACTCACCTGTACTGTTTGACTCACCTGTATTGTATGACTCACCTGTACTGTATGACTCACCTGTACTGCATGACTCACCTGTACTGTTTGACTCACCTGTACTGTTTGACTCACCTGTACTGTATGACTCACCTGTACTGCATGACTCACCTGTACTGTATGACTCACCTGTACTGTATGACTCACCTGTACTGTATGACTCACCTGTACTGTATGACTCACCTGTACTGTATGACTCACCTGTACTGTATGACTCACCTGTACTGCATGACTCACCTGTACTGTATGACTCACCTGTACTGTATGACTCACCTGTACTGTATGACTCACCTGTACTGCATGACTCACCTGTACTGTTTGACTCACCTGTACTGTATGACTCACCTGTACTGTATGACTCACCTGTACTGTATGACTCACCTGTACTGTATGACTCACCTGTACTGTATGACTCACCTGTACTGTATGACTCACCTGTACTGTATGACTCACCTGTACTGCATGACTCACCTGTACTGTATGACTCACCTGTACTGTATGACTCACCTGTACTGTATGACTCACCTGTACTGTATGACTCACCTGTACTGTTTGACTCACCTGTACTGTATGACTCACCTGTACTGCATGACTCACCTGTACTGTTTGACTCACCTATACTGTATGACTCACCTGTACTGTATGACTCACCTGTACTGCATGACTCACCTGTACTGTTTGACTCACCTGTACTGTTTGACTCACCTGTACTGTATGACTCACCTGTACTGCATGACTCACCTGTACTGTTTGACTCACCTGTACTGTATGACTCACCTGTACTGTATGACTCACCTGTACTGTTTGACTCACCTGTACTGTTGATAACGAGGATCCTGTAGATAGAGATACGAGAGTTGCCGTCGTGGGTAGGTAAGCCCCAGGTGAGGTTGACGGTACGAGACCCACTGTCCACTACTCGCGGCGCCCCTGGTGTACCTGGCACCTCTGTCAGGACAAACAACTATACTGTCTATCCGCCTCTGTCAACATTTATACGTCACTACACTATATCACTATATTATCAATGACTATAGTACAACAGACGTCACACACACCCACACACACTATACACACACACACACACACACACACACACACCCTGCACTATAAGGTTGATCTTCTTGGTGTCGTTGCCGTAGACGTTGGAGGCGAGGCAGAAGAAGACCTTAGAGTCATGGCGGGTCCTGGTGGTCACCGTCAGTACCGACCTGAACCCTTGGACGCCGCCAGTACCTCGGGATGACTCGCTGCCTGACGATGACGATGAGGTAGAAGCATTTAACACCGTCTCCTTGATACTCAGTCCTCCACTACTCACATCATTTGCAATCTGTTGAATATAATCATACACAATATACAAGAGAAATATACCGTATACACTATATTTCTTGACTATAATCCATAAACATTAAACCGAATTAAAGAAAAAACGGGTTTGGATTATTTATTCCTTAGTTTAAATCGCTGAAGATAATCCTCTGGGATTTTTACTCAACATTGTATTTAATCATAAAGGGCACAAAAAAATCACCCATTTTAATTCTTTTTTTTTTTTACTTTTCATTCAGATTATCAAAGACTAACGTAGGTGATTTTTATGTGTGAATAGATTTAAAAGTGTGTGTGTGTGTGTGTGTGTGTGTGTGTGTGTGTGTGTGTGTGTGTGTACATTTTCAGCTACGTCACTGTGTAAACATCTGTACGTGTTTGTTTATTTCTAAGCATCATTCACTGCTAATGTTTAAAAGAGATATGAAAACTCCATAGAAATTATACCTGTTATAGAATTAATTCATCGTCGTCAAAGGGTTAAATCATCGTCGTCAAAGGGTTAAAACATCTTCGTCAAAGGGTTAAAACATCGTCGTCAAAGGGTTAAATCATCGTCGTCAAAAGGTTAAATCGTCGTCGTCAAAGGGTTAAATCATCGTCGTCAAAGGGTTAAAACATCGTCGTCAAAGGGTTAAAACTCCAATATATATTCTACAGGTCACCGCCGTGTGTTCAGAGATCGAGGACCTACCCTGGCAGGAGGGTCGCCAGAGGACCAGATGGTGGTGATGGGGAGGTCGCCACGGGCCTCACACACCAGCTGGCTGCGTCGTCCTGCCGTCACAGTCGCGTTCTCCTGCTGCTCCGAGAACTGTGGCGGCACTGAGGGTAGAGAGGGAGGTGCTCTGGTTAAGACAGGTGGAGAGAAACGAAGGAAAACGTGAACTGGTAATAGTAAAGCAAACAACGATAACTTAACCTGTACAAGAACATGATGTAAATATGTTTTAAGTCCTGGAGGGTTAAACCATCATCCTGAAAGGGTTCAATCATAGTTGTCAAATGATTAAACCAGCTTCCCAAAAGGGTTAAATCATCATCCCCCAAAGGGTTAAACCATAGTCCTCAAATGATTAAACCAGCGTCCCAAAAGGGTTATATCATCAAAGCTCCAACCAAGTCCAGTAGTTGTTGTGTGTTTGAGCCTCGTAAAATAACATATGACTGGGGGTAAGTATGCCTGTATGTCTGTATGCCTGTATGTCTGTATGCCTGTATGTCTGTATGCCTGTATGCCTGTATGCCTGTATGTCTGTATGCCTGTATGTCTGTATGCCTGTATGCCTGTATGTCTGTATGCCTGTATGTCTCGCCATCAAGAGATTATTGACAACAGACGTAACGAAGGAAGGTCGTGTCTACCCTTGACGGTGACGGTGACGGACTTGGAGAGGTCAGAGCCGACCCCGTTGGTGGCGCTGCAGAGGAACTCTCCGCCCTGGTCCCTCCTGATCCCCCGCACCGTCAGGCTGCTGTTCCTCTCCACTCTGTAACACATGAAGCGGGGTTGTTTACGTTGTGACAGATATGACGCACGTGACAACACTGACTGACTCTGCTGTCACCAAGCACCCACGCACGCACGCACTTATAACATTAAATAAAGATGGACCTGTAAAGATACACTCTCGCATTGACTCAGACTACATATATACACACACACATATAAGTTATACACTGTCATACAGGTACAGTATTAGGGGTAGGTCATGTAGCTGCTGGCCACAACTGTTCTGTGTTATAACAACCTCACTGTTATACAAGATGGTGAACAAGTGAACAACAACATATGGTGTTAAAATAAAGTTCTTATTATGTTATTGTCTTAGGCTCCTACTGGCTGGTGTTAACGAGGAAGAAAGAGAACATCTGTACCTGACGTTGTCGCCGAGGGTGGTGACGGGACGATACTGCCTGGGTACAGCGCCCTCAGCCCTGCGCCAGGTGATAGTGGGCGTGGGTGACCCGTGGGCGGTGCAGGGTAGGACCAGCTCAGCCCCCACCACCACCGACACGTCCTCAGGCTCCACCTTCCATGATGGCGCCACTGTAACACACCACAACTCTCTCTTAACTCACGGTCACTTAACTAATCCATTCAGCTGTATATCCGTGTGTGTGTGTGTGTGTGTGTGTCACCCGGCCGTGTACAGTACGTAAGAGACCAAGACCAACCTTTCACAACCAGGTGGACGGTCTGGGCGTCCGAGGCGACGGCGTTGGTGGCCGTACAGGTATACTTGCCGCCATCCTCCTGACGCAGTGAGGTAAACAGTAAGACGCTCGTGTACTCATCCAGCGACCTGCACCAAACACAACCAACTGATTACCCGTTAGGACCCAAATATCGCATCTGGTCACACCTGTACACATTAATAGTCCCAACTGATGGTATAAAATATTGTGAGGAGAAAAAATAATAAGAAAATGTTTTAAGCTCGTTCTTGAGTTTACCAAAGGGAAGATTAATGCATCAGAACACTCAGTCAAATCTGTAGGTGTTCCAGTGTCTCTCCACCACCAGCTTGAGTAGAGACACATCCCACTGGCGATGTTCCTCCTCAGTAAGGTGGAGCTGCTCACAGTGTCTTAGTTGTGTTCGTTACTGAATATAAATGAGTTTCCTGATCAATACTTCCATTATCTTTATCAAATTAGGTGTTAGTACATTTTAACTCCATATGTGTTACACCTGTTAGATGATTTACCTGTACACCTAGATACTGCAATGGTGTTCCTCTGTAGTGTATAAGTGATTATTCTTTATTTGTTTAGTCTGGGGACAACCTCTGAGGGAGTAGATAAACGGCACGACATATCTACCGTAGACAAGTAAACACCGGGACAACGTAGGAAGTAGCAAGACCTACCTGACGGAGATGAATCCTGGAGGCAGTGAGGGAGAGGACCTGGTTAACGGAGATAGGAGGAGGGAGAAGACCTACCTGACGGAGATAGTAGGTCCTGGGGAGAGTGAGGGAGAGGACCTGGTGAACGGAGATAGGAGGAGGGAGAAGACCTACCTGACGGAGATAGTAGGTCCTTGGGAGAGTGAGGGAGAGGACCTGGTGAACGGAGATAGGAGGAGGGAGAAGACCTACCTGACGGAGATAGTAGGTCCTGGGGAGAGTGGTCGGCCGTCGTGGGTCCAGGCGAAGGATAGAGGCAGGTCACCGCGCTCCACCACACACATGATCCGGGCACGGGACTTGGCGGGGAACCCAGAGCCGAGGGAGATCATTCTCTTGTCTATCTGAGGCGGCACTGTAGGGAGGGTGAGGGGGAGGGTCAGGGTACATGGCTCCACTCCATCACGTACACACTCAATCACGTACATACTCCATCACGTACATACACCATCACGTACACACTCCATCACGTACACACTCCATCACGTACATACACCATCACGTACACACTCCATCACGTACACACACCATTACGTACATACACCATCACGTACACACTCCATTACGTACATACTCCATCACGTGCACACTCCATCACGTACACATTCCATCACGTACATACACCATCACGTACACACTCCATCACGTACACACTCCATCACGTACACACTCCATCACGTACATACACCATCACGTACACACTCCATCACGTACACACTCCATCACATACATACACTCCATCACGTACACACTCCATCACGTACACACTCCATCACGCACATACACCATCACGTACACACTCCATCACGTACACACTCCATCACGTACACACTCCATCACGTACGCACACCATTACGTACATACTCCATCACGTACACACTCCATCACGTACACACTCCATCACGTACACACTCCATCACGTACATACACACCATCACGTACACACTCCATCACGCACATACACCATCACGTACACACTCCATCACGTACACACTCCATCACGTACACACACCCACACCATATATCACCCATTAATAGATTCACATCGTCCCGACTTCTCTTTAATTCACCCACAAAATCTGTAATTGGTTCATAATTGTTCATGAATGTGTCTTCCTCCCCAGCCCAGGTGTGTCTTTCTCCCCAGCCCAGGTGTGTCTTTCTCCCCAGCCCAGGTGTGTCTTTCTCCCCACCAACAGCAGGGGGAGACTGACCCATGACGTTGACTTGCAGCTTGGCCCTGGCGGTGTTCTCTCCGGCCGAGGCGACACAGGTGTACTGGCCGCCGTCTGCCTCACGAGACACCTGCCGTACTACCAGCGTCCCGTTGGCCAGTACCTCCTGTCGCTCTGACACTGGCAGCACCACGCCTGTGAGGGAGGGAGAGGGAGGGAGGGGGAGGGAGAGGGAGGGAGGGGAAGGGAGAGGGAGGGAGGGGAAGGGAGGGGAAGGGAGAGGGAGGGAGAGGTAGGGAGATGGAGGGAGAGGAAGGGAGGAAGACAAGTTGAGATTAGAATCAAGTAATGTATACATGTATGGAGGGAAGGAGGACACTGGTTTACACTGTACCTCAACTTATGGAAACATGACCTTAAATTGTTCAATATAACAGAAGACAACCTCCGCCGCTCCTCTAGCACTCAGTAAGTCAACACTGGGACATAATCATCAGGTTGACGAGTGAACTTGGCGGATAACCCGAGTGACTGAGGCAGCACCTACCGCTCTTCTCCCAATAGATGGAGTCTATAGGGAAGCCGGCCACCACACAGTGGAACTTGGCTGTCCTGCCGGCCACCACGCTCACGGGGCTCATGGGACGGATGGTTGGGGGGCCCCGCACGTTGAGGCGCCCCGTGTGCTCTACATGTCCCGCGCGGTTCTCTGCCAGACACGTCCACTGGCCGCCGTCTTCCACCCTCACGCTGGTAATGTTGAGGTGACTCTCTACCTGGTCCCCGTCCACCTGAGGAACACTCCGGGTCAGCAGTAGTCCACACTGAGAGGTTACAGTCCTCACTTACCAACACTAACACCTCTCTCTTATACACCTTCAGTACTGTAAGTAACACACTTATCTGGGGAGGGAAGTCAACACACACTACCCGAGGCTCCCCTTGTCCACCTCTCCTTACACGTCACCACGCCCCCCTTCCCCCTCCTCCCTCCCGGTGGGGTTAATCTGGACTTTGATGTCTTGTTCTCCTGGCTAGACACTCATTGTTCTTTCCTGCTGCAGGAGGATGTCCCCCCCCCCCCCCCTCAGGGAGGAAGTCTCTCGCGCTTCCCTGCATTTTGGTTCAACAAAGCGATCATCCTTCCTTAAAGTGAGGTGCGAGGAAAGGGGAGGGGGGGGGGGACCTCCTCATGGGCAGCACTCCCTTGACCAATTAATGGTCGGCACACACACACACACACACACGCACGTCATACATCAGCTGTACTCCCCCCCCCCCCCCCAGTACAGTGATGGTGACGCACCTTTTGGTCGAACTTGATCCTGGGGTCCGCGGTGATGGCTGGTCGTCCCCTCATGGTCCAGGAGAGAGCTGGGGGCGGTGACCCCTGCACCTTACACACCAGAGTCACCCGGGCCCCTGGGGACACCACCTGGGGCCCGCTAGTGTCCACCAGCTGCGGCGCCGCGTCTGTAACACATACGTTATTCTGAGACACAACTACAAACACAGATTTAAGCCTCCAGTATAGAGCAAAATTCTTATAAGATGGAAGTGTTGCCTGAATGTTGCCTGAACCTTGATAAGAAACACAAATAAAAACACGTTAACTTAATCATTGACTCGTGACTCACCAGGTTGCTTGACAGTCTTCCCGCACACAACCTCACGTCCTCCAACGGTATATAGCTGAGAGGCTCAAACTGTGACCCTATAAACGACGTACAGTAACGCGGAATGTTTATATCTCGTGTTATTAAGTCCTTTACAGCCATAAGACATACAGTTGTCTGAAGAGTAATGGCTCTTACTAGATCACTACACCTCCCTCACACACACCGACTCCCTCACGCACTTTACTGGCGCCCTTATGAATCCTTTCCTACAGAAGTTGTAGTTATGTCTCACTGTGTATGACTGTTGTCTGTGAGTATGACTGTACATATGGGACACAGTGATGGCATCTGTACGTCCGTGTGTACCTCCGTCTCACCTGTAGCTTCTTCTTGTGTTCCCCGGACTACTTGTTTAAATCTACAGGTGAAGTGATTAATTTTGACCCCAGTAGGACACACATCTTAGGACACACGTCTTAGGACACACGTCTTAGGGCACACGTCTTAGGACACACGTCTTAGGGCACACGTCTTAGGACACACGTCTTAGGACACACGTCTTAGGGCACACGTCTTAGGACACACGTCTTAGGGCACACGTCTTAGGACACACGTCTTAGGACACACGTCTTAGGACACATCCCACAACCACACCTCGCAGTTTATCTCTTCCTCTGTACATGGACACGGGCCGTCCATACCTCCTGTCCTAAGTGTCAGTGATTCAGGTCTAGGGTACCCCGAGTTGACCCAACTGTAAATGGACACCTAACATTACAGGTGGGGAGGAAAATGATGGTGGTAATGATGGTGATTGAGTACAGTGCCACCAACACTATTTCCTACTGTACCGAAAAACAAAAGTTTAATTTAGAGTGTGTTCTTCTGCCTGGCCTCTGATGGGTCACCACACACCTCCAGGGCCATTCACTCGTTACTCCCACAGGATTGATTAACTTTATCTAACATTAATATAATCTCCCATAACTCAACCCTGGGTAACATTTATTATCTTCTAGTAACAGTAAATCCCAAGTAAACATTGTCATCATACGGATACCCTGACACACGCTACCACCTGCTGCTGTACACAAGACCCTGACGGCGAGTTTTCTGACGAATTGGCCAACACGTTTCCAGGAGAGTCACAAGAGACGTGTGGGGAGTTCCTGTAGAAGTCACAGCACAGGTGGGTGAAGGAGGTGTAAGTTGGTAGCTGCTGAGATTTTGGACCAGGGACATGAGGTAGGTGGTTGAGGTTCCTGGTATATTGACAAGAATTATTTAAAACAAGACAATAAATATAAATAAATTTGTAGTTTAGGTGTTGGTAGTTAACGAGAACACCTGTGGAGTGTAGTACTGTTTGGTGTGTACGAGACAGTGTAAGGCAGGTGTGCAGGTAGACGGACGGACGGGTGAGCTGATAGATGTAGAGGCGGGCAGCATCATTAAGGACCGCCACCGCCCCCACCTCACGACGCCCAAAACCAACTCAACAGACAAATGAAATTGTTTCCCCCACAGAAGAGTCGAGTTCAATGTATCGGGGTTTCGGGCATCATATCATTATTATACGAGGTCCTCCATCCTAATGATATGATCCCCGATATAAGGAACTCCACCCTCCCCCACCCTCGCCCCGCCCCCCACCTTCGCCCCGCCCCCTACACCCCCCGTCCCACTAGCCTGCATGGCCCCCCTAACCTACCGTCCCCTTTACACCCTCTATCCCTACTCACTGCCATTACAGAAGAACACTCCCTACTTAAAATAACAGAATAAATATAGTCACCCCTTTCCTGTTCCAGTTCCCAGCAACAGAGAGAGAGAGAGAGAGAGAGAGAGAGAGAGAGAGAGAGAGAGAGAGAGAGAGAGAGAGAGAGAGAGAGAGAGAGAGAGTTAATGTAACACCCACCTCCTCCTCCTCTTGTTGGGGGGAACAAAAACAAGTGGAAAATGTATGCAAATAGCCGATCCTTTTCCTCCTTGCTGGAACACATATTCGCTCTCCCCTTAAGTAAACAACGTTGAAATAGCCAACTGTACGGCCTGGACGGTGGACAGCCGCCTCTTTTAGCTCGAGGAACATGGGACGGGCAGGTCGTAGCTGGGCGGTGGCGGGGGTAGAGTCCTTCACCACAGTGTTGCTCTCACAGACCTGAGATAATTTTCCCATCAAGGGCGCTCCTCGCCTCGTTGGTGAAGTGACGTAGGGTTGAGGGA
>CAUDMG010002812.1:485000-502500 GCA_958450375.1 Homarus gammarus | reverse complement strand
GGTGGTGTTATAGTAGCCAGGTGGTGGTGTTATAGTAGCCAGCTGGTGGTGTTATAGTAGCCAGCTGGTGGTGTTATAGTAGCCAGGTGGTGGTGTTATAGTAGCTAGCTGGTGGTGTTATAGTAGCCAGGTGGTGGTGTTATAGTAGCCAGGTGGTGGTGTTATAGTAGCTAGCTGGTGGTGTTATAGTAGCCAGGTGGTGGTGTTATAGTAGCCAGGTGGTGGTGTTATAGTAGCCAGCTGGTGGTGTTATAGTAGCCAGCTGGTGGTGTTATAGTAGCCAGCTGGTGGTGTTATAGTAGCCAGGTGGTGGTGTTATAGTAGCTAGCTGGTGGTGTTATAGTAGGCAGGTGGTGGTGTTATAGTAGCCAGGTGGTGGTGTTATAGTAGCTAGCTGGTGGTGTTATAGTAGCCAGGTGGTGGTGTTATAGTAGCCAGGTGGTGGTGTTATAGTAGCCAGCTGGTGGTGTTACAGTAGCTAGCTGGTGGTGTTATAGTAGGCAGCTGGTGGTGTTATAGTAGCCAGCTGGTGGTGTTATAGTAGCCAGGTGGTGGTGTTATAGTAGCCAGCTGGTGGTGTTATAGTAGCCAGGTGGTGGTGTTATAGTAGCCAGGTGGTGGTGTTATAGTAGCCAGGTGGTGGTGTTATAGTAGCCAGGTGGTGGTGTTATAGTAGCCAGCTGGTGGTGTTATAGTAGCTAGGTGGTGGTGTTATAGTAGCTAGCTGGTGGTGTTATAGTAGGCAGGTGGTGGTGTTATAGTAGCCAGGTGGTGGTGTTATAGTAGCCAGCTGGTGGTGTTATAGTAGCCAGGTGGTGGTGTTATAGTAGCCAGCTGGTGGTGTTATAGTAGCCAGCTGGTGGTGTTATAGTAGCCAGGTGGTGGTGTTATAGTAGCCAGGTGGTGGTGTTATAGTAGCCAGGTGGTGGTGTTATAGTAGCCAGGTGGTGGTGTTATAGTAGCCAGGTGGTGGTGTTATAGTAGCCAGGTGGTGGTGTTATAGTAGCCAGCTGGTGGTGTTATAGTAGCCAGCTGGTGGTGTTATAGTAGCCAGCTGGTAGTGTTATAGTAGCCAGGTGGTGGTGTTATAGTAGCCAGGTGGTGGTGTTATAGTAGCCAGGTGGTGGTGTTATAGTAGCCAGCTGGTGGTGTTATAGTAGCCAGCTGGTGGTGTTATAGTAGTGAGCAAGGAGGAGGAGGAGGAGGACATCCCCCACCTCAGCGGCTCACAACAACACCTGAGACGCTGTCCTGATGAATATGTTATGGACGGCCACCACGCTTACACGTCTCCACCACTGTCTGCCACTACCACCACTGTCTGCCACTACACCTTCACCACTGTCTGCCACTACACCTCCACCACTACTACTGCCACCACTACCACCACTGTTTGCCACTACACCTCCACCACTACTACTGCCTCCACACTACCACCACAAACACTGCTAACGCTACACCTACCACAACTACCAGCACCACACTACCAATCACCACACCACCAACCACACTACCCAAGGGAGGTCTCCGAAGCTTACGACTTGACGAAAATTGTTGAAGAATCTCAGAGGACTTGAGACTCTCCTTGTAAGGTAATTCAAGATTCATCCTACGACCACACGACATTTTGGGAGCAACAGTTATCGTTGTTTTGAGGATTTCTTACGAGTTATTGATGTTTATTTGGATTTATGGCGAGTTATTGATGTTTTTGATGATTTCTTACGCGTTATTGATGATTATTTGGATTTATGGCGAGTTATTGATGTTTCGTTGGATTTATGGCGAGTTATTGATGTTTCGTTGGATTTATGGCGAGTTATTGATGTTTCGTTGGATTTATGGCGAGTTATTGATGTTTCGTTGGATTTATGGCGAGTTATTGATGTTTCGTTGGATTTATGGCGAGTTATTGATGTTGTTGAGGATTTATTAGGAGTTATTAATGATTATTTGAATTTATGGCGAGTTATTGATGTGTATTTGGATTTATGGCGAGTTATTGATGTGTATTTGGATTTATGGCGAGTTGTTGATGTGTATTTGGATTTATGGCGAGTTATTGATGTTTTTGTTGGATTTATGGCGAGTTGTTGATGTTTTTTGAAGAATTTTTACGAGTTATTGATGTTTATTTGGATTTATTACGAGTTATTGATATTTAGTTGGATTTATGGTGAGTTATGACCCATATTGATCCAACAGATCCCGGTACTGACACAACACATCCCGGTACTGACCAAACACATCCCGGTACCGACCCAATACATCCCGGTACTGACCCAACACAAACCGGTACTGTCCCAACACATCCCGGTACTGACCCAACACAACCCGGTACTGACCCAACACAACCCTGTACTGACCCAACACAACCCGGTACTGACCTAACACATCCCAATACTGACCCAACACAACCCGGTACTGACCTAACACATCCCAATACTGACCCAACACAACCCGGTACTGACCCAACACAACCCGGTACTGACCTCCGAGTTTGAGCTGAGCCGAGCCTTGAGCCGAGCCCTCCAAGTTAGACACAAGACATTGGTACATTCCCCGGTCGCCTCGCTGTACCTTCTCCACGACCACAGTTCGTTGACCCACCAACCGGATACGACCCCCCACCTGTAGCGGCTCACCGTCCTGTAAAACACACGTTAGGTTAGGTTAGGTTAGGTTAGGTTATAGAGATTAATGACACTTTAATCATAGATACCAACGTAAGTATAAGTAGATATTATAAGTTGACATTTATAAGTATAGTACACAGATTACTACCATGGTGTAATTAAGAGCTTTAAGTACAGATAAATTCAGTACTGTAATGGTTGTAGTACAGGTTACAGTAATACATTGGTGGTGTTGCCTTAACATATACACATCATTACACTTTGATATGTAAATACAAAGGACAATAAAAATCGTTCAACCATTTTTTTTTTAATGTGTTCATTGTGGGAAGCTTTTGATGACGTGCAAATAGATATGTGTTTTGTGGGTGTGTGTGTTTGTGTGTGTGTGTGTGTGTGTGTGTGTGTGTGTGATTAATGAGTAAATAATGAGTCACTTTCAGTTTATGGTGTAGGATGGTGAAGGATATATGGTAATGGTTCATGGTAGGATAGTGAAGGATATATAGTAATGGTTCCTTTGTGGTGTAGGATGGTAAAGGATACATGACTGTTCCTCCTACATCCTACAACACCTACAATCCTACCCGCCCTTTTTGTTTACCTTGAGCCACGTGATGGTATCCTGCGGGAATCCTTCTGGGGAGCAGTTGAAGGTGGCCACCCCGCCCACGTCCACCGTCTGCACCTGGGGGCTGATGTGGGCGGTGAGGGGCGCCCATACCTCCAGCGTGGTGTGGGTTCTCTCGGAGCCCACACTGCTCGACACCACACACACATACCTGTAACACAACACAACAACTGGCCCGTCAACCACAGTGAGGACGAGGAGGAGGAGGTCAAGAAGAAGAAGAAGCAACAGAATGAACGAACGAGAGAGAGAGAGAGAGAGAGAGAGAGAGAGAGAGAGAGAGCACAACAAATAATGTACTGTAAACATGACTTCACACGCACACACACACACACACACACACACATAAATACTACATTTAAAGTCATGTCTATAGAAATCCACTCTACAAAATAATATAAATCCCTCTACAAAAATAATCCATACACTTATCCATGGACAGCAACTGTATATCCACGACCCAATCCACGGAGTCCTCTACAGACCCTAACGGATATTGCACACTAAAATTCAGTGTTATGTGTGTGGGGGCTGGTGGAAGGGGGCTGTCTCAGGTAGGGGGGGGGGGGAGGGTGAAATAGCTGACACATGTTTGGGCTGACGAAAGGCAAGAAGAGTCTACCTCCTACACCTCCAAGATTGCCTCATTCACCCCCCCCTCCCCTCCCTTCCCTTCCCTTAGTCACTGTACCTCCCCTTCCCTTAGTCACTGTACCTCCCTTCCCCCTTAGTCACTGTACCTCCCCCTCCCTTAGTCACTGTACCTCCCCCCTCCCCACTGTCACTTTACATCCCCTGGTAGTCACTCAACCTATCCACCTAACTCTCAGTCACTCAACCCACCTTGGTCACTCTACCTCCCCCCCCCCCATCCCCCACTGTCACTCTACAACCCCACGTCACTCTCCCCCCTCCGGTCACTCACTCCGTCACTCCAGTAAAATACCTCCATCCAGCAGTGAGAGAACTTGCCGTCATTCTCAAGTCCAAACAAAACAATGGTGTATTTCTGTATATAGTGAGCAGTTTGTATGTTAATGTTATGCCTTTATGGCTTTGGTCAACCCCAGACATACCATTATGGCTTAGCGGGGAGAGGAGTGTGATGTCTGGTCCACCACCGAGCGTCCTAACATTGGTAGAGTACAAGGTGAGGGGTTGGCACTACTAGCCGGTCTCTGGCACCTAGTGAGTGAGAGGTTGGCACTACTAGCAGGTCTCTGGCACCTAGTGAGTGAGAGGTTGGCACTACTAGCCGGTCTCTGGCACCTAGTGAATGGGAGGTTGGCACTACTAGCCGGTCCCTGGCACCTAGTGAATGGGAGGTTGGCACTACTAGGTGGTCCCTGGCACCTAGTGAATGTTGTAGTCCACGGCCAGAGAGAGCCTCGCCTCCCGGCCACCAGACAGCCTCGCTCCTCGGCCACCAGAGAGCCTCGCTCCCTGTCACAGGTGCCGGACCCTTGATTTCTGTCGGTCCCTGGAGAAGTCCTGGACTTCAGACACATCCTGACCCCAGACCCTGGCCCCTCCACACCAGTCCCCACTCAATAAACAGGTCCCGGGTCTTAAACTGCCCTTAGCCCCCAAAAGACAGCTCCTGGTCCCCAGACAGACGGCCCTTGGCCCCCAAGGTCTACACACACACACACACTGCAGTTGGTAAAAGTCAGTAATAATGTCACCTCCTCAGTCTTCACACACACACTAAATTGTTTACTTAACGTCAGGTCACATCAGGTGCGACAGGGTTATGAAATTCCTACCTGCCAGCGTCTGCGGCGGTGACCTGTCGTATGAGGAGCGACCCGCCCACCTGCTGGATGCGTCCGTCTTGCACCACGGCCACTTCCACCTTCCCGGAGATCCGGTGCCACCTGGCGGGTCACACACACCTTCTCAACATGTTTCCGACTTGCTGGCTAAAGTCCAGTCATGTCACTATTATCTCAACATTTTTCATTCAAGAAGCTTTATATAAAGATGACTACAAACACACATACTGCACACACACATATATATATATATATATATATATATATATATATATATATATATATATATATATATATATATATATATATATATATATATATATACACACACTGGTACAATATTTAATGATATCGTACAATGTTTGAGTAAAAAATATAGTTAACTGGCAGATTTTAGTTTATTCAAACACACAATTGGTGTAATAAGCAGAACAAAAATGTTGTTTCCGTCCCGCCCGTGTTGACGGGATGTGCAAATTTCAAAGGTGTCATCAATTTGATATTAAATTTGGGAAAGTGGAAACTGGCTGACACAGAGAGTGACAGATATGTGATACTGGAAATTAATGAATTAGTTCAAAACAATATGAACAATGGCGGTGAAATTATTAAAAATAATTATATTTGATGAAGCCATGTTGGACTACTGACCAGGTCTGCCACTAACTGTTGACTGTGTAGTGCTTGTGGGTGTGTACTGACTGTGTAGTGCTTGTGGGTGTGTACTGACTGTCTGGTGCTTGTGGGTGTGTACTGACTGTGTAGTGCTTGTGGGTGTGTACTGACTGTGTAGTGCTTGTGGGTGTGTACTGACTGTGTAGTGCTTGTGGGTGTGTACTGACTGTCTGGTGCTTGTGGGTGTGTACTGACTGTCTGGTGCTTGTGGGTGTGTACTGACTGTGTAGTGCTTGTGGGTGTGTACTGACTGTCTGGTGCTTGTGGGTTTGTACTGACTGTCTGGTGCTTGTGGGTGTGTACTGACTGTGTAGTGCTTGTGGGTGTGTACTGACTGTCTGGTACTTGTGGGTGTGTACTGACTGTCTGGTGCTTGTGGGTGTGTACTGACTGTGTAGTGCTTGTGGGTGTGTACTGACTGTGTAGTGCTTGTGGGTGTGTACTGACTGTGTAGTGCTTGTGGGTGTGTACTGACTGTCTGGTGCTTGTGGGTGTGTACTGACTGTCTGGTGCTTGTGTGTGTGTACTGACTGTCTGGTGCTTGTGGGTGTGTACTGACTGTCTGGTGCTTGTGGGTGTGTACTGACTGTGTAGTGCTTGTGGGTGTGTACTGACTGTCTGGTGCTTGTGGGTGTGTACTGACTGTCTGGTGCTTGTGGGTGTGTACTGATTGTGTAGTGCTTGTGAGTGTGTACTGACTGTCTGGTGCTTGTGAGTGTGTACTGACTGCGTAGTGCTTGTGAGTGTGTACTGACTGAGTAGTGCTTGTGAGTGTGTACTGACTGTCTGGTGCTTGTGGGTGTGTACTGACTGCGTAGTGCTTGTCGGTGTGTACTGACTGTGTAGTGCTTGTGAGTGTGTACTGACTGTGTAGTGCTTATGGGTGTGTACTGACTGTCTGGTGCTTGTGGGTGTGTACTGACTGGTGACTGTTGACTCCTATAATGAAGTTCAAGTATTATCAATGTGAAAATAAACTGTTAAAGACTGTTTTGAATATGAAGACAGAGTGTTAGCATAAAGAGACTGTTAGCGTGAAGAATGACTGTTATTATGAAGACAGTGAAGACAGACAGAAAAGAGACTGTTAGTATGGAGACAGACGGTTAGAAGAGACTGTTATTAAGAAGACAAACAGTTAGAAGAACGACTGTTATCATGAAGACAAAATTATGAAGAAAAAACACCATGACTAGAGATAACTGACTGGTACTGCGGGATGGGGAAGCCCTGGGCAGCACAGGGCAGCTCAACGGTGTGTCTGATGGAGGCAGTGACGGTGGAGCGAGAGTCGGTGATCCTTGGAGGGACGGAAGACCTTGGTTCGTTCACCATCAACCTGGAAGGAAACGTATTGAGATTTTTTGTTAAAGGACAAGATAATTTTTTTGCTGATACACTGAAAGAAAAATCCAGTTGATAAATTCAAAGAAAATCTGGGTAATTGAAAGAAAAATTCGGTTGATAAATTGAAAGAAAAATCCAGGTAATTGAAAGAAAAATCCAGATGATAAATTTAAAGACAAATTCAGATAATAAATTGAAAGAAGAATCTGGTTAAAAATTGAAAATCTGGTTGATAAATTGAAAGGAAATCCGCCCCAGTTGTGAGTTAGAGCGTGTGGTAAGGGCGTCTTCCAGGCTAAAGCCAAGAGTTAAGGTATTGGGAATGTAATACTTGTCTTGAGCAGTGGTATATACGCCCCTGTGCCACCAACACTCACCACCACACACAAGACCAGTGTACAGAGCCAAAATAAAACGATGGTAGTAGTAGTAGTAGTAATGGTAGTAGTAGTAATATTAGTAAAATTTGAAACAACTGAGGTCAAGCAAGCGGCGTACGCTGATGACCTAACAGGAGCAGGAAAAGTGGAGGACATCAAAAAGTGGTGGGACCTGATAACCTTCACGAGGCCCACAAATAGGGTACCACCCAAACGCCAGCATGTCCTTCCTCATTGTGAAGCCAGAACAGCATGAATGGGCAATGGAGGTGTTCAGTGGAAGTGAAGTCAAAATAAGAATGGATGGCCAAAGACACCTAGGCGCAGTAATTGGCACGACGGACTTGAAGACCGAGTACGTAACGGGAAAGGTGAATGAGTGGGTTAGGGAAATCCAAGCTCTGTCTGAGATTGACACAGAGCCACATGCGGCTTTTGCAGCATTCACCCATGGAGTCAAGCATCACTGGAACTACCTGATGCGCACTGTCCCTGATATTGGTCCCCTCCTCCACCCTCTGGAAGAAGCCATCAGCGTCAATATCATTCCCAAATTAGTGAAACACCCTCACTTAACCCCAGCAGAAAGATCACTCCTTGCACTACCACCGAGACTGGGAGGAATGAGATTGACCAATCCAGAGGAGATTGCTGCCACCGAACATCAAAACTCAGTTCAGCTCACGGCAGCCCTCACGGACCACATAATAGCCCAGAACGCAACAGGGGAGGTGGATACCAGTGAAGTAAACAAGATTAGAAGGTCCATTACGACAGAACGACAGCACGGCCAAGGTGATAAGTTGCAGCAACTGTTGCTGCAAGTACCAGAGAATTTGAAAAAAAGTAGCTATAGTGCAGGAGGTGGGCGCCTCGAACTGGTTAACTACGTTAACGATAAGGGCAAATGGTTTCAGTTTCAATAAACAAGAATTTACAGATGCCAATGCTCTAAGGTATGGTAGGCCAGTAGAAGGTTTGCCCTCCTAATGTGTCTGTGGCTCTTCCTATGACGTCGATCACGCCAAAGTGTGCAAGAAAGGGGGCTTCATATGCATGAGGCATGACGAAGCAAAGGATCTCACAGCAAATATGTTGAATGAAATCTGCCGTGATGTCAGGGTGGAACCGACCCTCCTTCCATTGGGCGGTGAGATTTTCCAGCATAGGACTTCAAACACATCCAACGAAGCCCTTGTTGACGTCAGTGCTCGAGGATTCTGGACGCGGGGACAGCGAGCCTTCTTCACATCAGGAATTTGTTATCCCATGGCCGCCTGTCACCGTAACTTAACTCTCGATGCTGCACACAGGAAGAAGGAGAACGACAAGATAAGGGCATACGGGGAGAGAATTCAGAACGTTGATCAAGGCAGCTTCACTCCTCTAGTGTTCACAACCTCTGGTGGGATGGGACCAAGTGCAAGATGTTTCTACGCCAGACTCGAGGAGGTGATCTCCGAACAGAAGCAGCAGCCCAGAAGTTATGTTACAGCCTGGATGAGATGTCGAGTGTCCTTCTCTCTCCTTAGGTCGGCTTTGCTCTGCCTCAGGGGAATGAGAGCATCGGCCCCAAAGCCGACAACAGTCGCAGATGTTGACTATGAGGCTACAGTCACTGAATGCTGCATAGATCTGCGGCTCAACTAACTCAACACAGCAGGATAGCTACTTATGTATTAGGATATTTAATATTAAGGTACTAAAATGGTGGCGAAGGAATGACTATTGGGGGAGGCTGGCGGTCTTAAAAAAAGTAGTAAAGGTAGTAGGAGAAGTAGTAGTAGTGTTAGTAGTAAAAGTAGTAAAAGTAGGTATAGCAGTAGTAGGAGTATAGTAGGAGTATTAGTAGTGGTAGCGACCTGTTAACCTGGGTGACCTGTTAACCTGGGTGACCTCTTAACCTGGGTGACCTGTGGATGACGTAGGCTGATAGAGTACTGACCTGCCAGCGACGGCGGAGATGGTCGTCTCATCAGTCAGGACGTGTTGAGTCTCACAGTGATAGGACTGGAACTCATCCGCCTTAGTGACGTGACGGATGTGAAGCTCACCTGTCCCGAACACTGAGTACCGTCCCCCTGTAACACGGTGACGTCATCATTGTTATTATTATTATTATTATTATTATTGTTATTATTACTACTAACACCCAGTACTCACCTGAACGAAAAATAGACAATATTCGTATTATTGTGGAGGCGTCCCGAGCAACGAGGGCCTAACTTCCCACACAATGCTAACAACATATTTATTGTTATTATTATCACCCCGTCCCGTCCTGGAGATGTTGGCACTTACCAATCGGAATCCTCTTCACATTGCCACCGACCATTCAGGATTCTCCCTCATTGCCATTGACCAATCAGGATCCTCCCACACTGGCATCGACCAATCAATATCCTCTCCACATTACCCTCAACCAATCAGCATCCTCCCTCAGTGCCTTCTACCAATCAGCACCTAGTTCACACTCCTTAAGTATTCAAGAGATGTCCTTTTCAGCGCCTGTAGGGTGAGGCGAGCGAATACTAGTGAGGCGAGCGAATACTAGTGAGGCGAGCGACCATGTCCTTGCAGGGTGAGGCGACCAACCATGTCCTAATATACTCACGAGACACTACCACCAACCCCCCAGTACACCCTTTAGTTAAGAGGGATTTTGAAGCAGTGTCCATGCTGTCATAGTCTGCCAGCCTCACTAAACTACTGCGGCGTCTCCTGTCACTGCTAACGATCGTGGACTGTCGCTGAGTAAACCATAATTTCACAGCACAAAATAATTTTCTCTTGAGTTATTCTTGTGTTAAAGGAAATCAGAAATGGCTGGGAAGTGTGTGATGCTCTCTCTCTCTCTCTCTCTCTCTCTCTCTCTCTCACACACACACACACACACCTCGTCAAGGCTATACATACAGAGTGAGAAGCGAGGAATCTTAAGGCGTCAACTGGCAGAATCCAAGACGTTCATGATGGCAATGTGAGTCAGGACAAATCATACCCGGGGGAAGAGAGAGAGAGAGAGAGAGAGAGAGAGAGAGAGAGAGAGAGACTTGCTAATTCCTACCATTGGGTGACAAGTGTGGCAGAGAAAGCGAAAGAAAATACTGTAGGTGTAGTGTGAGGGAGGGAAGGAAGGAGAGCCTCGCCACCTCCTGCAGCTAAGGGATAAACATGAAAGTTCTCTCAACCTTGTACACGTTTTGTTTACTTGGCTGCTTCTCACGCTGCCTCCCAGGAAAGTTAGAACCACATACTGGCAGAGGGGGAGGAGGGGTGAGGGGGAAGAGGGGTGAGGGGGAGGAGGGCTGACGTGAGAGGGGTGAGGGAGAGGAGGGCTGACGTGAGAGGGGTGAGGGAGAGGAGGGCTGACGTGAGAGGGGTAAGGGGGAGGAAGGCTGACGTGAGAGGGGTGAGGGGGAGGAGGGGTGAGGGAGAGGAGGGCTGACGTGAGAGGGGTGAGGGGGAGGAGGGCTGACGTGAGAGGGGTGAGGGAGAGGAGGGCTGACGTGAGAGGGGTGAGGGAGAGGAGGGCTGACGTGAGAGGGGTGAGGGAGAGGAGGGCTGACGTGAGAGGGGTAAGGGGGAGGAGGGCTGACTTAATAGGGATGAGGGAGAGGAGGGCTGACGTGAGAGGGGTGAGGGGGAGGAGGGCTGACGTGAGAGGGATAAAGGGGAGGAGGGCTGACGTTAGAGGGGTGAGGGAGAGGAGGGCTGATGTGAGAGGGATAAGGAGGAGGAGGGCTGACGTGAGAGGGGTGAGGGGGAGGAGGGCTGACGTGAGAGGGGTGAGGGAGAGGAGGGCTGACGTGAGAGGGATAAGGGGGAGGAGGGCTGACGTGAGAGGGGTAAGGGGGAGGAGGGCTGACGTGAGAGGGATACGGGGGAGGAGGGCTGACGTGAGAGGGATGAGGGGGAGGAGGGCTGACGTGAGAGGGATACGGGGGAGGAGGGCTGACGTGAGAGGGATACGGGGGAGGAGGGCTGACGTGAGAGGGATAAGGGGGAGGTTATTTTGTGGATGGTGTTTGAGAATTAATTTTAAGGTTTTGGTTGAGAGTGTTACGCCGTCTCTTAATTTACCTTAATATCCAGGTTCTAGTCGTAACCAAACAAAAAAAAGTGAAGTAAATTAAAAGGGAATAAAAATAAATAAATTAACCTTTAAGAATATAATTAATTCAATATTAACACAATAAAGAGCCTCGTAGGCTGTCACAACAATTTGATTCACCATCGAAACTTTTAAGACACAAATGATACTAAACATCGAAACATCAAAAGAATAAAAATTTACTAATGTGAAACAACACTGAATTACTTAAATGTAACTAAGCAAATACTGATGGACATAAATAGAGACATAAATAGGTACTCACATAGATATACCACATTGGTGGCGACAAGAACAACACAAATATATTAAGTATAAGTAACAGGTGACGGGTGTCACTCAAAGGATGTGGACTGTACGACAAGAGGACTGAACTAACTCCGTCAGTTGGTGGACTACTATATATATGGCCTTTTCCCGCCTGTGCGACCCGCCGGTGGGTCGTTTAACGATGCAGATGGTCGTTAGAGAACAAAGAATGCTTGTTACAATACTAAATGAATAAATAAGATGGTGCTTGAACAAATAATAACAGTTAAAACCTTAACAGCACAGGGTAAGGTGACTAGATTATATAATAGTAAATATAACACATCATTACAGGAATAATATGGAACAACATGGAAGGATGTTATAAAAAATAATAGAAAAATACGACATGGTCATAACAAGAGGAAGAGAAGTGTCAACAGCTGCTGACGTGGGGCGTCTCTCAGGCCAACAGTCAACATATAGAGATAGAGTGTGTGTGTGTGTGTGTGTGTGTAAAAATACCTTGTCAACGTACCCATAGACTCAGTGATCACAAGAACTGACCCATCAACCATAGGTGAGTGTATCAACTGCCTCAGAGGAACACCTAACCTGACCTAACCATCCCATTCCTCACCTCCCTTCTCCTCATCCTCCCATTCCTGACCCTCCTCCTCATCCACCTCCTCATAAGAACATAAGAAAGTGGGATACTGCAGGAGGCCGACTGGCCCATACAGGGCAGATCCCTTTCACACCCATCCCAGCACTTCCATGTGCCTATCCAACTTCGTCTTGAAGCTCCCTAGCGTCCCCGATCCTACTATAGCACTCGGTAGCCTATTCCACATATCCACAACTCTATTACCAAACCAGTGCTTGCCTATATCCTTTCTGAATCGGAATTTATCTAATTTAAAGCCATTTGTTCTAGTTATTTCGTTATTACTGAGCTTCAGAACATCTTCCATTTTACCCTTGTTAATCCCACTTACCCACTTGTACACCTCTATCATATCTCCCCTAACTCTACGCCTCTCTAATGAATGCAAGCCTAAGCTTTTCAGTCTTTCTTCATATGGAAGGTTTCTAATATTATGGATCATTTTTGTCATTCTTCTTTGTACTCTCTCCAAAGAATCTATGTCCATTCTATAATAAGGACACCAGAACTGAACCGCAGTTCTGTTACTCACAGACCTAGATATGAACCCAAGAATCCTGTTTGCCTTGTTGCGAACGCTAATACATTGTTTTCTAGGTTTCAAGTCGTTGCCAACAAATACACCTAGATCTTTTTCACAATCTGAGTTTTCTATTTCCGTGTTACCTAGTTTATACTTAACGTTTGTATTCGTCTTCCCTATCTGTAGTACCTTGCATTTATCAGTATCAAAATTCATTTGCCAGTCTACTGACCACTCATGTAAGGTATCTAGATCTCTTTGAAGGTGTTCAAAGTCACTGTCTGAATTTATCACTCTCCCCATTTTGGTATCATCTGCAAATTTACTAATCCTACTAGTTATGCCTAAATCAAGATCATTAATGAATATAACAAACAGCAGAGGGCCTAATACAGATCCCTGGGGAACTCCGCTTTTGACCGCACCCCAGTCTGACTTTAATCCATTTATGCTGACTCTTTGTTTCCTACCAGTTAACCATGACCTAATCCATTTTAAAAATGATCCACCTATTCCATGTGCTTCTACCTTCCTTATCAATCTCTCATGAGGGACTCTATCGAATGCTTTACTGAAATCTAAATAAATTATATCATATGACTTATCATTATCTACCGCTTCAAATACTTCTGAGAAAAAGCTAAGCAAATTTGTGAGACAAGAACGTCCCTAGATGAACCCGTGCTGAGAAGAATGAATTAAGTTGAATGTTTCAAGGTGGCTTCTGATTTTTGTAGCAATAATTGACTCTAGCAACTTGCCTATGATTGACGTGAGACTAATGGGACGGTAATTTGATGCAATTGATTTATCACCCTTTTTGAAAATCGGAACTACATTTGCAAGTTTCCAGGCTTCTGGCACTAGGCCCGATTCTAATGACTTATTAAATAAAACTGGTAATGGATTACTCAACTCATCTCTACATTCTTTTAATATTCTAGCATATACCTCGTCTGGACCAGGCGATTTATGAGGCTTCAGTTTGTTAATTACTTTAAGCACATCGTTACTAGTAATATTGATATTCATCAACATATTTTCTATACTGTCGTTATATACCTTATGAACTTCTGGAAACTGTGCTCGGTTTTCATTTGTGAATACGGAGCGAAAATGACTATTTAACGTACTACACATTTCTAACTCATCATCAGTCATTTCTCCTGTCGTAGTTTTAAGGGGACCTATTGTATCTCTAACCTTTGTTTTATACAGTTGATAAAAAGCTTTGGGGTTATTTTTCGATTCGTTTGCTACCTTGATTTCATAATTTCTCTTTGCTTTCCTAATTTCTGTTTTTACCTGTCTTGTTAGGTTCTGATAGTAACCAAGTAAGTGATTTTCGCCTTTCTTAACTTTTCTATATACTCCTTTCTTTTTCCCTAGAAGATCTAAGAGTCTATTATTCATCCATTTTGGTTGGTTCCGTATCGATCTGAATTTTCTTTTAGGGATGTGTTTATTTTGAGCATTATTGATTTTCGCAATAAATTGTTCATAAGTAGCTGCTAAATTAAATTCGGGGTTCTCCCGTCCTAAGCTGACAGTTTCCGGAGGTGTGGGGGGGATTAATCTTTTGACCATAGGGTCATCCCTTAGGTCTCTCCTTAAGCTACCGTAATTAGCCTTCCTAAAATCCGGGATCAAGGCCGAATTTTCCTTCTTCCTGCCATTCCATATTATGTTAAAATATATGGCTTTATGATCACTGTTTCCTAGTTCGTCTCCAATCCCAACATCTTTTACTAGATTTTCATTATTACTGAGAACTAAATCGAGGATATTATTTCCTCATCCACACCAACACCCACCTGTCAACACATCAGAGACGATCCGCTCGCCGTTGCCTCTGACCCAGGAAGTGACGCTGACGTAGTCCCTGACGAAGGAGGGCACGTGACACTTGATGACCGCGGTGTTGCCGCTGATCACGAATTCATCATAAACTTGAACCTCGTAATACTGACGTACCACTGTGGGAGAGAGAGAGACAAGGGGTGAGATAGTGGGAGAGAGAGAGACAAGGGGTGAGATAGTGGGAGAGAGAGAGACAAGGGGTGAGATAGTGGGAGAGAGAGAGACAAGGGGTGAGATAGTGGGAGAGAGAGAGACAAGGGGTGAGATAGTGGGAGAGAGACAAGGGGTGAGATAGTGGGAGAGAGAGAGAGAGACAAGGGGTGAGATAGTGGGAGAGAGAGAGACAAGGGGTGAGATAGTGGGAGAGAGAGAGAGAGACAAGGGGTGAGATAGTGGGAGAGAGAGACAAGGGGTGAGATAGTGGGAGACAGAGAGAGACAACACGATAAAAATAATTAATAATAAGTGAGACTGGAGTGGGAGATGGTACTCAGATTAATAATAATAATAATAATAATAATAATAATAATAATAATAATAAGTCACACCGGTACACAGTTCAACATAATTAATAGACAATACAGGTAAACGGTACAAGTAGGCTGAGACAGTACAGGTAAACTTGATCAATGATAGCTGACAGGTGTTTAATGTTCAAGAGGCTCATTTGCTTAGGCCTACACTTGGTCTCTCAGTAATAAGATGTATACAGGTAAAACAACAACAACAACAACCATTACCACCACAAACCACCCCCCCCCCGCATGACACACACACATACACACACACACACACACACACAAAATATTCATGCTGGTATACATAATTAAAAATGGTGAAAATCATCAGTAATTTCTATGAATTATATTGAGTTAAGGAGAAGCTGTCGTTTATTGCAGCTCCACGGGTCATGCTGTTCTGTCGGTCTGTTCAGTTAGTCTGTCGGTCTGTCGGTCTGTTCAGTTAGTCTGTCGGTCTGTCGGTCTGTTCAGTTAGTCTGTCGGTCTGTCAGTCTGTTCAGTTAGTCTGTCGGTCTGTTCAGTTAGTCAGTCGGTCTGTCGGTCTGTTCAGTTAGTCTGTCGGTCTGTTCAGTTAGTCAGTCGGTCTGTCGGTCTGTTCAGTTAGTCTGTCGGTCTGTTCAGTTAGTCTGTCGGTCTGTTCAGTTAGTCTGTCGGTCTGTCGGTCTGTTCAGTTAGTCTGTCGGTCTGTCGGTCTGTTCAGTTAGTCTGTCGGTCTGTTCAGTCGGTCTGTCGGTCTGTTCAGTTAGTCTGTCGGTCTGTCGGTCTGTTCAGTTAGTCTGTCGGTCTGTTCAGTTAGTCTGTCGGTCTGTCGGTCTGTTCAGTTAGTCTGTCGGTCTGTCGGTCTGTTCAGTTAGTCTGTCGGTCTGTCGGTCTGTCGGTCTGTTCAGTTAGTCTGTCGGTCTGTTCAGTTAGTCTGTCGGTCTGTCGGTCGCTTTGTCAACTATGAGTTTATTATTAATCTGAACTTATCTTTGCAACTTTACTTAAGACAAATTTGGTAGGTCAGGTTAGGTTAGGTTAGGCTAGGCTAGGCTAGGTTAGGTTAGGCTAGGCTAGGCTAGGTTAGGTTAGGTTAGGTAAGGTTAGGTTAGGCTAGGTTAGGTTAGGTAAGGTTAGGTTAGGTTAGGTTAGGCTAGGCTAGGTTAGGTAAGGTTAGGTTAGGTTAGGCTAGGCTAGGTTAGGTTAGGTTAGGCTAGGCTAGGTTAGGTTAGGCTAGGCTAGGTTAGGTTAGGCTAGGCTAGGCTAGGTTAGGTTAGGCTAGGCTAGGTTAGGTTAGGTTAGGCTAGGCTAGGCTAGGTTAGGTTAGGTTAGGCTAGGCTAGGCTAGGCTACGTTAGGTTAGGTAAGGTAAGGTTAGGTTAGGTAAGGTTAGGTTAGGTTAGGTTAGGTTAGGCTAGGCTAGATTAGGTTAGGTAAGGTTAGGTTAGGTAAGGTTAGGTTAGGTAAGGTTAGGTTAGGCTAGGCTAGATTAGGCTAGGCTAGGCTAGGCTAGGTTAGGTAAGGTTAGGTTAGGTTAGGTTAGGTTAGGCTAGGCTAGGCTAGGCTAGGTTAGGTTAGGTTAGGTTTGGCTAGGCTAGGTTAGGTTAGGTAAGGTTAGGTTAGGTTTGGCTAGGCTAGGTTAGGCTAGGCTAGGTTAGGTTAGGCTAGGCTAGATTAGGTTAGGTTAGGTTAGGCTAGGTTAGGCTAGGCTAGGTTAGGCTAGGCTAGGTTAGGCTAGGCTAGGTTAGGTTAGGTTAGGTTAGGTTAGGTTAGGCTTGGCTAGGTTAGGCTAGGTTAGGTTAGGTTAGGTTAGGTTAGGTTAGGTTAGACTCATAGAAAACCAAGACTAACAAAAACCATGAAGAAAAAACAAAACAAGAAAAAGAACAACAACAACAACAACAACAAGTCGTAACATTAAATAAAAACAACTACATAAATTTAAATATATTGACATGATACAATAGGAACAAAAAATATTTAACGATAAAACATTTTGAGAGACGCGCGAGGGAGGTCAGTTCAGTTCAGGTCAGGTCAGGTCAGGTCGGGTCAGGTCAGGTCAGGTCAAGTCGGGTCAGGTCAGGTCAAGTCGGGCCAGGTCAGGTCAGGTCAGATCAGGTTAGGTCAGGTCAGGTCAAGTC
>CAUDMG010002812.1:465000-475000 GCA_958450375.1 Homarus gammarus | reverse complement strand
TGACACAACACCTGTAGTATGATAACAGGTGTTGGGGGTGATGACATAACACCTGTAGTATGATAACAGGTGTTGGGGTGATGACACAACACCTGTAGTATGATAACACAGGTGTTGGGGTGATGACATAACACCTGCAGCATGATAACACAGGTGTTGGGGTGATGACACAACACCTGTAGTATGATAACAGGTGTTTGGGGTGATGGCATAACACCTGTAGTATGATAACAGGTGTTGGGGTGATGACATAACACCTGCAGCATGATAACACAGGTGTTGGGGTGATGACACAACACCTGTAGTATGATAACAGGTGTTGGAGTGAAAATAAACATGTGTTACATAATGAAATATCAACAAATACCGAATCTTTGGTGAAGGAAGAGAGGAGAGGGGAGAGGAGAGGGGAGATTAAAGGGAGGGGAGAGAGGGGTGTTAGAGGGGAGAGGGAAGAAAGGAGTGTTACAGGGGAGAGGGGTGTTAGAGGGGAAAGATCTAGTCTGCCCTTAAACCAGCCAACACAGCCGCCCTGTCGATAATTATTGGAGAAATTCCTTCCCTTGGACCACGCTTGTATGGTGGGGGAGAGAGCGAGGGATGTTGGTGATGGTGAGGGAGAGAAGGAGGGGTGTTGGTGATGGTGGGGGAGAGAGGGAGGGGTGTTGGTGATGGTGGGGGAGAGAGGGAGGGGTGTTGGTGATGGTGGGGGAGAGAAGGAGGGGTGTTGGTGATGGTGAGGGAGAGAAGGAGGGGTGTTGGTGATGGTGGGGGAGAGAGGGAGGGGTGTTGGTGATGGTGGGGGAGAGAAGGAGGGGTGTTGGTGATGGTGAGGGAGAGAGGGAGGGGTGTTGGTGATGGTGGGGGAGAGAGGAAGGGGTGTTGGTGATGGTGAGGGAGAGAGGGAGGGGTGTTGGTGATGGTGAGGGAGAGAAGGAGGGGTGTTGGTGATGGTGGGGGAGAGAAGGAGGGGTGTTGGTGATGGTGAGGGAGAGAAGGAGGGGTGTTGGTGATGGTGGGGGAGAGAGGGAGGGGCGTTGGTGATGGTGGGGGAGAGAAGTTTAAAATATTAAACATTTCTCAAATGAAACACACACACTCACACACACACACACACACACACAGACACACACACACACATTTATAAGTTTTCATTTTATTACTGACATCAACAACAATTAAAAGTTTATCGACTTTTATCGTCAGCGTGTGTGTGTGTGTGTGTGTGTGTGTGTGTGTGTGTGTGTACTTGACCTACACAGGATATATAAAACATTCTTTAGGTCAATTTATTATGTAAATTATTAAAGTAAATTAAACTGTTTCGTAGAGTTTGGGTAAATACTTGATAACTAACCTAACCTAACCTAACCTAACCTAACCTAACCTAACCAAACCTAACCTAACCTCTATAGAATGTTGTGAGGGTACCAGGTGTAGACTCGACCACCACAGGTACAGAACAAGTCCAGGTACCATCAAGAGGCAGTGGCCACCCAGTACCTGTTAACGATGGATAAAAGTGAATGGATACGACAGGTGGTGTGGCTAGTAAGCTGACAGGTGGTGTGGCTAGTAAGCTGACAGGTGGTGTGGGTAGTAAGCTGATAGGTGGTGTGAATAGTAAGCTGACAGGTGGTGTGGCTAGTAAGCTGACAGGTGGTGTGGGTAGTAAACTGACAGGTGGTGTGGCTAGTAAGCTGACAGGTAGTGTGACAAGTAAGCTGACAGGTAATGTGTGTAGTAGGCTGACAACAACAATAACAGTGATGGCAGTGTAGGCTGACAACACCCACCATGTAATAAAATATACTACACACAGTTGTCAACAAATACTAACTACAACAAACTGTGAGGAGGAAACTGTCATAAATAAGTGACAACTACAACAAACTGTTCAGGCAATTAGTTACGACACCTGATGAAACTAGTGGCAGTGTGGTGGTGTAGTGGGTGTGGGGTGGTGTAGTGGGTGTAGTGGCAGTGTGGTGGGTGTGGGATGGTGTAGTGGCAGTGTGGTGGGTGTGGGATGGTGTAGTGGCAGTGTGGTGGGTGTGGGATGGTGTAGTGGCAGTGTGGTGGATGTGGGATGGTGTAGTGGCAGTGTGGTGGGTGTGGGATGGTGTAGTGGCAGTGTGGTGGGTGGGGTGGTGTAGTGGCAGTGTGGTGGGTGTGGGATGGTGTAGTGGCAGTGTGGTGGGTGTGGGATGGTGTAGTGGCAGTGTGGTGGGTGTGGGATGGTGTAGTGGCAGTGTGGTGGGTGGGGTGGTGTAGTGGCAGTGTGGTGGGTGTGGGATGGTGTAGTGGCAGTGTGGTGGGTGGGATGGTGTAGTGGCAGTGTGGTGGGTGTGGGATGGTGTGGGATGGCAGTGTGGTGGTGTGGGGCGGCAGTGTGGGGTGGCAGGCAGGCAGAGTGGGGTGGCATATAGAGAGGCGGAGTATGATAAAAAAAATTGAGGGTTTGTTGAAAGAGGAGGAGGAAGAGGGAGAGGAAGAGAAGAAGGGAGAGGAGGAGGAGGAGAGAGGATGAAGGAGTGGGAGAGGGAGGGCAGGAGAGGAGGACAGGTAAGGGCTGGAGAAGGCCTCGGTAAGCCCTTCAGATTGGCAAATAAGAACAAGGTAATCAATCGACCTCAGACACGGGAATGAATAATAAAATCAACACACACACTTAGTTCTTTATCACCTCCCCCCCAGCCCTCAGGTGTGGTTGCTTGATGAGGGCTGGTGAGGGCTGATGAGGGCTGATGGGGGTTGGTGAGGGCTGGGGGGGAGGTGGTGAGGGCTGGGGGGGAGGTGATGAGGGCTGATGAGGTGTAGGTGGGGGCTGGTGAGGGCTGGGGGGGAGGTGATGAGGGCTGGTGAGGGCTGGTGAGGTGTAGGTGGGGGGCTGATGATGGCTAATGAGGGTATGTAATGGCTGATGGGGGAAGGTGAGGGCGGATGATGATGGTAAAAAGAAGAGAAGAAGAAGAAGAAGAAGAAGGAAGAGGAAGAAGAGGAGGAGGAGGAGGGAGGAGGAGGAGGAGGTGCGTGGGTGATAAAAGTAGAGAGAGAGAGAGAGAGAGAGAGAGAGAGAGAGAGAGAGAGAGAGAGAGAGAGAGAGAGAGAGAGAGAGATGAAAGATTATGGCAGCAAAAGAGTGGATGAAGGGGGAGGGGAGAGAGGAAATGGGTGAACGCATGAGGAAGGGAAAGCGATGAGAATAATGAGGGGAGGTAGGGAGAAAGAGATGGAAAATTTGAACACGAGAGGGAAGAGAAAGAGTGGAGGAGGGGAGGTGGTGGTACAGTGACGGTACAGTGAAGGTGGTGGTACAGTGACGGTACAGTGAAGGTGTTGGTACAGTGACGATGGTGGTACAGTGACGGTGGTGGTACAGTAACGGTGGTGGTACAGTGACGGTGGTGGTACAGTGACGGTGGTGGTACAGTGACGGTACAGTGAAGGTGGTGGTACAGTGACGGTGGTGGTACAGTGACGGTGGTGGTGGTACAATAACGGTATAGTGAAGGTGTTGGTACAGTGACGGTGGTGGTACAGTGACGGTACAGTGAAGGTGTTGGTACAGTGAAGGTGTTGGTACAGTGACGGTGGTGGTACAGTGACGGTGGTGGTACAGTGACATTGGTGGTACAGTGACGGTGGTGGTGGTACAGTGACGGTACAGTGAAGGTGTTGGTATAGTGACGGTGGTGGTACAGTGACGGTGGTGGTACAGTGACATTGGTGGTACAGTGACGGTGGTGGTGGTACAGTGACGGTACAGTGAAGGTGTTGGTACAGTGACGGTGGTGGTACAGTGACGGTGGTGGTACAGTGACATTGGTGGTACAGTGACGGTGGTGGTGGTACAGTGACGGTACAGTGAAGGTGTTGGTACAGTGACGGTGGTGGTACAGTGACATTGGTGGTACAGTGACGGTGGTGGTACAGTGACGATGGTGGTGGTACAGTGACGGTACAGTGAAGGTGTTGGTACAGTGACGGTGGTGGTATAGTGACGGTGGTGGTACAGTGACGGTGGTGGTACAGCCAACAGACAAAAGGCGTGGGGGTATGGCAGCTAGGCGTGAGTGGGGGTATGGCAGCTAGGCGTGAGTGGGGGTATGGCAGCTAGGCGTGAGTGGGGGTATGGCAGCTAGGGGTGAGTGGGGGTATGGCAGCTAGGCGTGAGTGGGGGTATGGCAGCTAGGCGTGAGTGGGGGTATGGCAGCTAGGCGCGAGTGGGGGTATGGCAGCTAGGCGTGAGTGGGGGTATGGCAGCTAGGGGTGAGTGGGGGTATGGCAGCTAGGCGTGAGTGGGGGTATGGCAGCTAGGCGTGAGTGGGGGTATGGCAGCTAGGCGTGAGTGGGGGTATGGCAGCTAGGCGTGAGTGGGGGTATGGCAGCTAGGCGTGAGTGGGGGTATGGCAGCTAGGCGTGAGTGGGGGGTATGGCAGCTAGGCGTGAGTGGGGGTATGGCAGCTAGGCGTGAGTGGGGGTATGGCAGCTAGGCGTGAGTGGGGGTATGGTAGCAAGGCGTGAGTGGGGGTATGGCAGCTAGGCGTGAGTGGGGGTATGGCAGCTAGGCGTGAGTGGGGGTATGGCAGCTAGGCGAGAGTAGGGGCGTGGCAGATAGGCGTGAGTGGGCGTGTGTCAGCTCTAAGTGAGTGGACGTGTGTCAGCAAGGAGTGAGTGGGAGTGTGTCAGCTTGGAGTGAGTGGGCGTGTCAGCTCCCCTGCTGATGGATACGCCCAATGCACTTTATTAAGGATAAGTTCATTACGCTCAGGCAGTAGAGACAGGTGTGGTGGGGAGGAGGGTGTGGTGGGGAGGAGGGAGTGGTGGGGAGGAGGGTGTGGTGGGGAGGAGGGTGTGGTGGGGAGAAGGGTGCGGTGGGGAGAAGGGTGCGGTGGGGAGGAGGGTGTGGTGGGGAGGAGGGTGTGGTTGGGAGGAGGGTGTGGTGGGGAGGAGGGTGTGGTGGGGAGGAAGGTGTGGTGGGGAGGAAGGTGTGGTGGGGAGGAGGGTGTGGTGGGGAGGAAGGTGTGGTGGGGAGGAGGGTGTGGTGGGGAGGAGGGTGTGGTGGGGAGGAGGGTGTGGTGGGAAGAAGGGTGTGGTGGGGAGGAGGGTGTGGTGGGGAGGAGGGTGTGGTGGGGAGGAGGGTGTGGTGGGAGGAGGGTGTGGTGGGGAGGAGGGTGTGGTGGGGAGGAGGGTCGTGGAGGGGGGCAGGAGGGTCGTGGAGGGAGCAGGAGGGTAGTAGAGGGGCGCAGGAGGGTCGTGGAGGGGGGCAGGAGGGTCGTGGAGGGGGGCAGGAGGGTCGTGGAGGGGGCAGGAGGGTCGTGGAGGGGGCAGGAGGGTCATGGAGGGGGGAAGGAGGGTCGTGGAGGGGGCAGGAGGGTCATGGAGGGGGGCAGGAGGGTCGTGGAGGGGGGCAGGAGGGTCGTGGAGGGGGCAGGAGGGTCGTGGAGGGGGGCAGGAGGGTCGTGGAGGGGGGTAGGAGGGTCGTGGGGGGCAGGAGGGTCGTGGGGGGCAGGAGGGTCGTGGAGGGGGGCAGGAGGGTCGTGGAGGGGCTCTATTGTATGTGGTCTGCATCTTGTCAGCTTTCAATACAAGTTGAGGATGAGTCTACGGATACCCCTCCCCCTCACTCCTTCCTTCCTTCTCCCTCCTTCCTTCCTTCTCCCTCCTTCATTCCTTCTCTCCTTCTTTCCCCCACTCCTTCCTTCCCTCACTCCTTCCTTCCCTCACTCCTTCCTTCCTTCTCTCCTTCCTTCCCTCACTCCTTCCTTCCTTCTCCCTCCTTCCTGCCTTTTCTCCTTCCTTCCCTCACTCCTTCCTTCCTTCTCTCTCCTTCCTTCCTTCTCTCCTTCCTTCCCTCACTCCTTCCTTCCTTCTCCCTCCTTCCTTCCTTCTCTCCTTCCTTCCCTCACTCCTTCCCTCTTTTTATCCCTCCATTCCCTCTTCTCCTCCCCAGTCCTTCCCTCCCTCCCTCCCTCACCTCCCTACCCTCCCTCCCTCCCTTCCTACCCTCCCTCCCTCCCTACCCTCCCTCCCTCCCTCCCTCCCTTCCTATCCTCCCTCCCTCCCTCCCTACCCTCCCTCCCTCCCTCCTTACCCTCCCTCCCTCCCTCCCTCCTTACCCTCCCTCCCTCCCTCCCTCCTTACCCTCCCTCCCTCCCTCCCTCCCTCCCTACCCTCCCTCCTTCCCTCTGAATGGAATCCAGTTTTTTAGGTTCTGTCTTAGAATATCTTCAGATCCTCCTCCTCCTATTGTGTGGCAGCCCCCACCACCTGATAGGCAGCCCCCACCACCTGATAGGCAGCCCTCACCACCTGATAGGCAGCCCTCACCACCTGGTAGGCAGCCCTCACCACCTGGTAGGCAGCCCTCACCACCTGATAGGCAGCCCTCACCACCTGATAGGCAGCCCTCACCACCTGATAGGCAGCCCTCACCACCTGGTAGGCAGCCCTCACCACCTGGTAGGCAGCCCTCACCACCTGGTAGGCAGCCCTCACCACCTTACCCACACAACACACCCACACAACACACCCACACAACACACCCACACAACACACCCACACAACACAACACACCCACACAACACACCCACACAACACACCCACACAACACAACACACCCACACAACACACCCACACAACACACCCACACTCCCTCATGTGGTAATTACGGTCATAAGCACAGGTCACAGGTCACAGGTCACAGGTCACAGGTCCTCCCCCACCAGGTAATACTCTCACCCGGCTGAGAATCTCACCTGTAAACACCTGTCGAGATTATCATATAAATGGGTTTGAGTGTGTGTGTGTGTGTGTGTGTGTGTGACAGGTGTGATAGTGACAGGTGTGATAGTGACAAGTGTGAGTTTAACAGGTGTGAGTGTGACAGGTGTGTGAGTTTAACAGGTGTGAGTGTGACAGGTGTGTGAGTGTGACAGGTGTGATAGTGACAGGTGTGAGTGTGACAGGTGTGAGTGTAACAGATGTGAGTTAGACAGGTGTGAGAGTGACAGGTGTGAGTGTGACAGGTGTGAGTGTAACAGATGTGAGTTAGACAGGTGTGAGAGTGACAGGTGTGAGTGTGACAGGTGTGTGAGTGTGACAGGTGTGTGAGTTAGACAGGTGTGATAGTGACAGGTGTGAGTGTGACAGGTGTGTGAGTGTGACAGGTGTGTGAGTTAGACAGGTGTGATAGTGACAGGTGTGAGTGTCTTTCTTAGATCACATCTCCTTCATTCTCTCTCTCTCTCTCTCTCTCTCTCTCTCTCTCTCTCTCTCTCTCTCTCCTGTCTTCCCCCTCTTCCAATTACTCTCAGATCGTCTTCATCTCTCTTCCTCACCTCTTAACTCTCACTTTCTTGACGATTTCCTCTTCCTTCTCCCCTTATTCGTCCTCTTTTATTTCTCTTGGCTGAAGAGAGAGAGAGAGAGAGAGAGAGAGAGAGAGAGAGAGAGAGAGAGAGAGAGAGAGAGAGAGAGAGAGAGGTGTTAGGGGAGGGAAAGGAGGGAGGGGAGGGAGAGGAGGGAATGGGGGGGGGGGGTAAGGGAAGGGAGGGAGAGGTGTCAGGGAGGGGACCAGAAGGTTGGCAGGCGGGTGTCGGCAATAATCTCCCAGGATGACATGACCCCCCCAACCCCCTTCACCTCACCCCCACCTCATCCCCACCCTCACCTCACCCCCACCTCACCCCCACCATCCTAACTCCACCAAAAGTTGTCAAATTCTGCTCTGTGGGGGTTAGGGTCATGGTCAGGTCACCGTGGTCATGGGTCATAGGTCATGTAGTTATGGTCAGGTCACGTGGTTCATATCATACAGACGGACTGATAGGATTTCCACACACACACACACACACACACACACAAACACACAAACAAACACACACACACACACACACACACAAGCACACACACACACACAAACAACTCCTTGAAGAACCACCAGCAGCAGCAGCCACCAGCCTTCCTACTACACCCTGAGATCTTCAAAGGCTCGTCTGATGACCCGGATGAACACACATAACTACCACCAGACTTAAACACAAGAGTAATGTAGGAGTAATATAAATTCTCTACGTGTTAATTTTTTGTCGTAGATGGTGACAGGTTAAGGTAGAGTCTCAGTGTAGTGATGATCCTGGTTTGATAATGATGTGTTTCTGATGAGGTTAATTAATGGTTACGAGGATTTAACTTAACGTAAGAACCTTTGAGAATCTGGGTACTGGTCTTAGGAGGTGTGTGTGTGTGTGTGTCATTGAGAGAGAATTACCAGGTGAGGTTCAGATGGTGGTGTTGTGAGCGGCAGGTGGTGTTGTGAGCGGCAGGTGGTGTTGTGAGTGGCAGGTGGTGTTGTGAGCGGCAGGTGGTGTTGTGAGTGGCAGGTGGTGTTGTGAGCGGCAGGTGGTGTTGTGAGCGGCAGGTGGTGTTGTGAGTGGCAGGTGGTGTTGTGAGCGGCAGCTGGTGTTGTGAGTGGCAGGTGGTGTTGTGAGCGGCAGGTGGTGTTGTGAGTGGCAGGTGGTGTTGTGAGCGGCAGGTGGTGTTGTGCCACCCTCTGATAGTGCCACCCTCTGATAGTACAAACCTCTGATAGTGCCACCTTCTGATAGTACAACCCTCTGATAGTGCCACCCTCTGATAGTACAACCCTCTGATAGTGCCACCCTCTGATAGTATAACCCTCTGATAGTGCCACCTTCTGATAGTGCTACCCTCTGATAGTACAACCCTCTGATAGTACAACCCTCTGATAGTGCCACCTTCTGATAGTACAACCCTCTGATAGTGCCACCCTCTGATAGTGCCACCTTCTGATAGTGCCACCCTCTGATAGTACCCTCTGATAGTCCCGGCCCCAGGTTCTGTAGCGACGCTCTCCATTTACAGAAATTATATCTTGGTATGACGAGAGAAAAATGTAAAATATTTATTTATGAAAAAAATAATGAATTCATTGCCATTAGGGAAAAAAAACATCACTTTTCCTCTAGAGTTTCAACGACGCAGAAAACTGATTCACGTTACTCTTATGGCGATGAAAATATATTCCACTTCTTTACAACATATTAAATCATTTTCACTCTACCATATTGAAAACCGATTTTTATTTCTCTTCGTCAATTTTTTTATTATTATTCTTGTGTGTCTTAAATAGATGGATTTTTTTTTTACACTGGGTGAAGATAATTAACGTTTGGGAGTTCTGACTCATTCACTCACTGTGTTCACAACTATACGACACGGAGTTACCTTCAGTTAAGACTCTCAGTTTGGGTCAAGACAGACAGATAGATAGACAGACAGAAAGACAAAGGACAGATAAAAGATAGACAGACAAACAGACAGAAACAAGCCAGACAGACAGACAGACACAAGCCAAACACCACAGACCATGACAATACAAGCGATACAAACTTTCCATTACAAGCACTTACCTGTTGAGGCCAAGTTACCTGAGCAAGCAAGCAACGACCTCTTACCACTTACAACTTACAACTTACCACTTACAACTTACAACTTACCACTTACCACTTACAACTTACCACTTACAACTTACCACTTACAACTTACCATTTACAACTTACCACTTATATCTTACCACTTACCACTTACAACTTACCATTTACCACTTACAACTTACCACTTACCACTTACAACTTACCACTTACAACTTACCACTTACAACTTACCACTTACCTCTTACAACTTACCACTTACAACTTACCACTTACAACTTACCACTTACCACTTACAACTTACCACTTACAACTTACCACCTACAACTTACCGCTTACCACTTACAACTTATCACTTACCACTTACAACTTACCATTTACCACTTACCACTTACCACTTACAACTTACCACTTACAGCTTACCACTTAAATCAGTGCTTGAGGCTAACAGTGACCACCTCTATATATCGGTCACCTGGTAATACTGTATAGCTGCACCACTTATTGTACACTCTTAGCTATAGTGATACCTTCTTTATAGC
>CAUDMG010002812.1:452500-462500 GCA_958450375.1 Homarus gammarus | reverse complement strand
GAGAGAGGGAGAGGGAGGGAGAGAGAGGGAGGGAGAGTGGCAGGAAAGATGAGAAGGGTGAGTGAGAAACGAGAGAGAGAGAGAGAGAGAGAGAGAGAGAGAGAGAGAGAGAGACGTAAATCATAATCAAGGGTGGACAAGTAAAGCCTCGCCAGGACACACACACACACACACACACACACACACACACACACACATACAGAAACGTTTTGTCTCTCTCTCTCTCTCTCTCTCTCTCTCTCTCTCTCTCTCTCTCTCTCCCCTCTCTCTCTCTCTCAGGACCGTGATTCACAAGTCAATGATCGCAGCTTTTTTCCGTCACCTTTTTCACCTTTTTTTTGGATCAGCTTGAAATTCGTGAGAGTATGACGAGGGAAACTGACTCTTGTTCTAAAGTTGAGTGTGTGTGTGAGGCCTCAGTCCCGAGAGAGAGAGAGAGAGAGAGAGAGAGAGAGAGAGAGAGAGAGAGAGAGAGAGAGTTCGCCACCGACAGAGCATGAGAATTGGTCAAGTGAAGCGAGAACCTGTCGTCGGGTCGGCTGGGTCCTGCCCCTGAACGTCATTTGATCCCTCGCTCTATATGTCCCCGACGAGAAAGAATTTAAGGAGACGTTTTATATAGAGTCTCCTCGTGTTGACTGAGGTGCTGGGCGGCCATGAATATTACTTTATTATTATATGTAAGTAAATACTCTTGTGTGTATTATATGTAGATAAATATTGTACTGTTGTGTGTGTATTATATGTGTACGTAAATTTATTTACAGAATCATTAGACACGGGAGTTGTGTCAGACTTGTGGAAACAGGCAAATGTAGTACCCATATTCTAAAAGGGAGACAGAGCATCAGCGTCAAATTACCGGCCGATCAGTTTGACGTCAGTAGTGGGGAAATTTCTTGAATCAATTATAGCAGATAGCATCCGATCGCATTTAAAGAAAAGCAAATTAATCTGCGACTCTCAACATGGGTTTACAAAGGGAAAATCTTGTCTAACAAATCTGTTGACGTTTTTTAGGAAAGTCTTCGAGGTAGTAGATAATGACGAAAATTACGATGTTATTTACTTAGACTTTAGCAAAGCGTTTAACAGAGTACCGCATCAGAGGTTTCTGAGAAAAGTTAAGGCTCATGGTATCGAGGGGAAAGCTTTAAATTGGATAAAATCATGGCTCACCGATAGAACAGAGGGTCAGCGTAGATGGTGTTAAATCTGAGTGGGGCCGTGTAACCAGTGGGGTTCCCCAGGGGTCAGTACTAGGCCCACTCTTGTTCATAATCTACATAAACGATCTTGATACTGGGATCAGCAGTGACATAAGCAAGTTTGCGGATGACACCAAAATAGGGCGGCAGATTAATTCAGGGCAGGATGCAAATGCACTACAGAAGGATTTAAATAAACTGCAGGAGTAGTCAGAAATGGCAAATGGAATTCAACACCAGCAAGTGCAGCGTACTTAATATTGGAAGAACAAATACTGTCAATGTATACAGCCTTAACAACATCAACCTAGAGAAGTCGACTTGTGAAAGAGACTTAGGGGTACTTGTAAGTCCGGACCTATGGCCTAGAAAACAGTGCGTTAATGTTCGAAATAAGGCAAACAGAGTATTGGGTTTTATATCTAGAAGTGTAAGTAATAAGAGTGCAGAGGTCTTATTGCAACTATATCTTGCGCTAGTCAGGCCGCACCTCGATTATGCGGTTCAGTTCTGGTGCCCCTATTATAGAATGGATATCAATTCACTGGAGTCGGTGCAGCGAAGAATGACGAAAATGATTCCGGGACTTAGAAATCTTCCATATCAAGATAGATTAAAGAAACTAAACTTGCATTAGGTTTAGGAGGAAGATAGGAAGGAACTGGTTCACAAATAGGGTGGTGGACGAGTGGAACAAGCTTAGCAACTTTGTAGTAAGTGCTGGAACGCTGGAAAGTTTCAAAGGGAGGCTGGATCGATTCATGGATGATAGAGTGTGGTTGTAACTCTCGACAGGAGCTGCCATGCACAGGCCAACCGGCCTATTGCAGACTCCTTATTTTCTTATGTTCTTATGTACATACTCTTGTGTGTGTATTATATGTAAGTGAATACTCCTGTGTGTGTATTATATGTAGGTAATACTCTTGCGTGAATATGTTCATTTCTTCTTCATTTAATATACATGGTATTTTTTTTTTTACGGGAATTAGCCCACCCAGGCACAGGTCACTGACCCACATCGGGGCCTGGGGGGCGAAAATGTAATAATAATAATAATAATAATAATAATAATAATAATAATAATAATAATAATAATAATAATAATAATAAAGAACCATAAAGAAATACAAAATGAAAAAAAGATCAAAAGTGATAAACGATATATGTATGTTGTGTTGTCAATAGTAAGAGAAACAATTGAGACCCTGCAATTGGGTGTAAATGAAGCAGAAAGTCAGATCACCAACCTGAGACTTGGTCACAATTTTCGTGATGCCATATGGCAGCAAAATCTACCATAGACAACACATTATGCCGCCAATATCTTCCCAGGCTGTAATACCTCCCTGTTTGGTAGCTGCCTACTACCTACTACCTTAATAATTGAGGTAATATTATTGCCAGTACAGGTATTACCACAGGTCACACACACACACACACACACACACACACACACACACTACTACTACTACTACTACTACTACTTTGCTGTCACTCGGAATCAAGTATGACGATCATCCAGCTATGATACAATGATATGAGTTATTAAGGATGTCACCTAGGTTAGTGAGTTTTGAGGTGACTAAAGAGGCCGATACGGGGCCGGCAGAGTCGTACAAATTCGTTGCACATGTGGAGGGCTACATCTAGTGCGGGAGGGGCGGTGGTAGCGTCTGCCTCGGTTTGCAGTCGGGCCAGCTCGAAAGTACCGACACCTTCTCGTGTGGTGCTCCTCCAAGCGTAAGGGTGTGGAGTAATCGTCTCCCAGGTGAGGGGGTCGATTTGGTACTTTTTCAGGTTTGTCTTAAGACTTTCATTATACCTTTTCAGTTGCCCGCCGGCGTTACGTTTACTATTCGTTGGGTGGCTATAAAGTAGCTGCTTTGGCAGTCTACTGTCGTCCATGCCCTGTAACACACACACACACACACACACACACACTTCAAGCACAAACGAAAAAAGTAACTCCTTAAAATAGGAATGTAGGAACTTGGAATAATCAGAAATGACTCGATTGGAATAGGAATCGGGAATAGCAAGAATCACTGAGAACCGGAATCTTGCCTTAGTAATTATTCCTCCCAGGGCTGGCAGCGTTGTCGGTCCCCAGCAGCGGGTACACGAGGGTGGTGTGTGGATGTGGGGGGATGTGGATTTGTTCTTGATGTGGATGTAAGTGTGAAAGGATGTGGATGTGATCTTGGTGTGGGTGTGAATGTGGGCGTGGATAGGGTGTTGATACGATGTTGGTGTGTACGTGGGTGTGGATGTGGGAGTGGATGTGGTGTTGGTGTGGATGTGGTGTTGGTGTGGATGTGGTGTTGGTGTGGATGTGGTGTTGGTGTGGATGTGTTCTGGGTGTGAATGAGTTGTGGATGTGGTGTAAGTGTGGATGTGTTCTTGGTGTGGATGAGTTATGGGTGTGACGTAGGTGTGGATATAGTCATGGTATGGGTGTTGGTGTGGATGTGGGTTCTCTTTAACCTTTCTTCCTCCTCTCACATAATCAAAACATAAGAACACAAGAATAAAGGAAACTTCAGCGGGCCTATTGGCCCATACTGGGCAGTCCCATTTACACCCAACCCCTATTGCTCATATATCCATCCAACCTATGTTTGAAGCTATCCAGCGTATTCGATTTAATGACGATATTTGGTAACTTGTTCCACTCATCCACTACTCTATTTCCAAACCAATGTTTACCGATTTCGCGCCTAAATCTAAATTTGTCTAATTTAAAACCGTTGTTACAAGTTCGCTCCTGGTTGGATAGTTTGAGTACCTTTGTAATGTCCCCTTTGTTTAGCCCTGACTTCCATTTATACACCTCTATCAGGTCGCCCCTCACTCTACGTCTCTCGAGGGAGTGCAAATTAAGATGCTTTAACCTGTCTCTGTACTCAAGATTCCTAATGCCCGGGATTAGTCTTGTCATTCTTCTCTGAATTCGTTCTAGGGATTCTATATCCATTTTGTAATACGGTGACCAGAATTGAACTGCGTAATCCAAGTGAGATCTCACAAGCGCAAAATATAGTTTTAGGATGACCTCGCTAGTCTTGTAGCTAACACTCCTTTGGATGAGCAAATACACATTGTTTACTTGGCTTAAGATTCCTACTTATCATTACTCCTGAAGCTTTCTCGCAGTCGGATTTCTCAATGCATCGTTGTTCATCTGGTAACTGGTTTCCCTGTTTACATCTCCTACACTGAGTACTTTACATTTGTCCACATTGAATTTCATTTGCCATTTTTCGGACCATTCGAAAAATTTGTTTAGATCTTCCTGTAGTTTTGCAGAGTCCTCGTCAGATTTAATTACACGCCCTATTTTAGTGTCATCAGCAAATTTACTTCTGTTGCTGTCTATGCCGATATCTATGTCGTTTATGTATATAATAAATAATAATGGTCCACGTAATGAGCCTTAGGAAACTACACTAGTGACGCTCCTCCAATCGGATTTAGTGCAGCTAATGCTCACTCGCTGTTTCCTGTCCTGTAACCACGCTCTAATCCATTTTAGAATACCTCCTTTAATGCCATGAGCCTCCACTTTTCTTATTAGTCTTTCGTGGGGGACTCTGTCGAAGGCTTTGCTAAAGTCGAGATATACCAAATCATAATTGTGCCCCTCGTCCACCGATTCGAAAACAGATGAAAAGAATGTTAATAGATTAGTTAGACATGAACGTCCGCTTGTGAAGTCACGTTGGGAATCATTGATCAGCTTGTGCTTCTCCAGGTGATTTCAAATAGAGTTTGTAATGATTGCTTCCAGTAATTTGCCTACAATTGATGTTAGACTGATTGGTCAGTAGTTAGAGGACAGTGATCTATACCCCTTCTTGAAAATCGGTATTAGATTCGCTATCCTCCAAGATTCTGGTACTACACCCGTTTTTAAGGACATGTTAAACAACTTTGCTAAGGGAATACTTAGTTCTTCCTTACATTCCTTTAATACTCTGGCAAATATCTCATCGGGACCAGCTGACTTATAAGACTTTAGTTTGTCTATTTGCTTACTAACATCGTTACTAGTCACTACTATCTCGCTTAATTCATTTTCTTCACTATCTCTGTATAGAGTCGAAGCCTCGGGTATCATGTTTAAATTTTCGATGGAGAAAACTGTTGAAAAATATTTATTCAGATTATTGCTCATTTCTCCGTCGTTATCAGTTAGCTCGCCGGTATCTGACTGTATTGGTTTAATCTTATCTCGTGTTTTAGTTTGATACATTTGATAGAATCCCTTGGGGTTTGACTTCGCCTCCCTTGCTATCCTCAGCTCATTATTCCTCTTTGCTTTTCTTATCTCGGTCTTAACCCTACCGGCCAATACCTTATAGTAATCTCAGAGGTAAACTTCACCAAGATTTATTCTCCTACCTACAGTCTTCCTTTGTCCAATAATATTTTTTAAATAATTATTTATCCATTTGGGGTCATTGTTGATTGAACTGAGTTTTTTGTATGGTATGTTCTGCCTTTGTGCACTAAGTAACTCATTATTTAAATTGTTGTGGAACTCGGCAACCTCAGATCTCGTTATCAGGTCATCCTCAACCGTCAGGTCTCCAGGTAGGGTGAGGTCGCCCTCTGTGGGTACATTGTGTGAGGTCACCTCATGTGAGGTCATGTAATTCACCCCCAAGCGTGATACCCCTTCTATCAGCTGCCTCTTCAAACTATTAAAGTTTACCCTTCTGAAATCTGGAACTTTAGTGGAAATTTTCCTTACGGCTGCCCTGAAATTCTAACTGGAATCTAATTTCTTTGTGATCGCTGTTAGCAAGTTCGTTCTCTACCTCGTCATTGCTAATGAGGTTTTCTCTGTTCGACAGAACTAAATCGAGTATATTATTACCCCGGGTGGGTTCGGTTATATGTTGACTTAGGAAACAGTCCTGGATTGTTTCAAGAAAATCTCTGATTCTGAGTTACTCGTAAGGTCAACACAATCTATTTGGCTAAAGTTAAAGTCGCCTACTATACAGACTTTGTTGTGTATGGAAGCCCTGCGCATTTCATCCCAAATAAGTCGCTCATTAACTCTATCAAGACCAGGAGGTCTATATATTGCTCCTGTGATTAATTTTTCCCTACCATCGATTAATTCTATCCAAATTGTTTCTGTATTCCGCTCAATTGTTATTTCCTTATTTATTTCACACTTCAGATTATCCCTGACATAGATTGCTACTTCGCCTCCTTTCCTAATCTGCCTATCGGTATGGAATAATTTTTGACCTGCAATTTGGTATTCGACAGCTAACTCACGTGAGTCTAGGTTTATCCATGTTTCAGTGAATGCTATTATATCGATTTTTCGGTACATACCAACGCCCTGATTTCATCCATTTTGTTTCTCATACTTCTACTGTTTGTGTAGTAGACATTTAGGTTAGTCGTGTTCTAAGTCCTCTCTTTGTAGCATTTAGTTTTAAACTCCCTACCTAATTTAGTTTTGTCATAATTCCTAGCACTATTTCCCTGTAACCTTTCACTTTGTTTACCCGTGCCCACTGCCGTCTCCTCCACCCCCGTGCTCTTATGTTCTCCTAGCAGTTTAAAGACTTCGACATCTTTTGAACTGCCCTCTTGAGAGAGCCAGCCAGGGTTGCCACCCCATCCCTAGCATAAAGGTCCCTTCTGCCGTAGAAATTGTCCCAGTTGTCAATGAATGGGACTGATATTGACTCGCAATATCTGTCAAGACGGCCGTTGACACCAACTGCCCTTGACAACCATTTATTGCCAACTCTCCTTCTAGGCAGGACACTACATATGATAGGGATCCCTTCCTTCAACCTAATACGTTTTATAGCTGTCTTGAACTTATCAAGAAGCTCCTCACTCCTACACCGGACATTATCATTGCCTCCTGCACTGAGGCAAATAATGGGTTTGTTCTCATTACCAGACAAGATATTGTCCAATGTCCATCCTGTCAACTATATCCCCCCACCCCACCTCCTGGCAAACACACCCTCATTCTATTTTTATTTTTACCACAAAAAGCCCTGTCCAGATACCGTACCTGGGAATCGCCAACAATTATGGTTTTCGTACCTTCCTTGTCAGCCTTGTCCCTGACGATACTAACGTCCAATTCATCTATCAAAGGACTGAAAGAGTTGGTACACTTAGCTGTTGTTGTCGTATCCTTGGCGTGTTTTTTCACCACCAGTTTGGTCGTCCCTCTCCTTACAACCTTCCATTCGCCTGAGTTTTCGTTATCCACGGGCTTTCCTTGTCTAGTTTCTTCCTTCATCCTCGCTATCACTTCCTTTAATTTCAAGATTTCTTCCTTGGCCCTCTCTAACTCGACCCTCTGAAGGACACAGCCCTGTTCACAAGTAGCACTACCCATTACTGACAATTAATCCCCGGGAGCTAAGCCTGCCGTGACCTTTCCTCCAGTGAGGTCAGGACACCAATCCTCATCTCCCCTCCGTCCCCCCTTCATCCCTCCTCACCTACCTTCCCTTGCCTCGTCTTTCTAATCCCTCCCTGACTTCTTTAATCCCTTCTCACCTCCCTCTCCTTCCCTCCTCACCCCCTACCTCTTCACCCTCCCTCCCTCCCTCCCTCTCCTCACCTCCTCCCAGAACTCTTCACTTTAAAACACCAATTTTAACTTGTGATTAGTTCTCTCTGTCGACCTACACAATGGAGAGGTATTTAAACACTTGGCTGACCATGTGAGGGGCGTCTCTCTCTCTCTCTCTCTCTCTCTCTCCTCTCTCTCTCTCAGCCCCTCATGTCACTCACACACATATAATCAGACATTCACGTACGCAAGCAAATATGCATACACGCAAGTCAAAACATACTTAAAAGCAAAATCTCACGCACGTAAGAAAACATGAACGCACGTAATTACACACACACACACACACACACACACACACACACACACACATCCGTGACCACCGAAGGGACAAGATGTACCTGACGCTCCTCTGGGAAGCCAGGTCAACTGTTATGTTGGCCCATACCAACTCCCTCCCCTGAACCCTCCTCCCCACCGGAATGTCAACAAGTTCTCGCCAGAAGTTACTATTTCATTTAGGAAAGGAATGGAACCAGTGGTGAACAGTGGTGAACAGTGGTGAACAGTGCTCAAGTCAGTGAAAAACAACTCAACAGTAACAGCTGAGTCGTACCCAAGCTAACCTTCACACAGTGAGGTCCTGTGACACCAGACCACAGGTGTCCCCATGATGCTACGACACCACGTAGTGAATGAGTTGCTACAGCATCATGTGATGCCCCTCATAACACCATCTGTGAGGGAATTACTACACCATATGATGCCCCTCATAACACCATCTGTGAGGTAACTACTACACCACGTGATGCCCCTCATAACACCATCTGTGAGGGAATTACTACACCATGTGATGCCCCTCATAACACCATCTGGGAGGGAGTTACTACACCACGTGATGCCCCTCATAACACCATCTGTGAGGGAATTACTACACCATGTGATGCCCCTCATAACACCATCTGGGAGGGAGTTACTACACCACGTGTTTGCTGTTCCACACCTACATTAATCTGTATGTTCACTTTATGTTCCTTTACCTTTCTCTAGAGGCAAAGAAGACAAAACCACGTAAGTAAGATGACTCGCCAGCAAGTATGTAAAAATATATGCACATACATACTCACTCAAACACGAAACCACACACTCAAACACTCACGTAAACACACACACACACACACACACACACACACACACAAATATTTCATCACTCCTTCTCTTCTTTTAATGTTGATTCTCAAAGGTTATGGATCTCTCTCTCTCTTTCTCTCTCTTACATAAGAAAATAAGGAGTCTGCAATAGGCCGGTTGGCCTGTGCATGGCTGCTCCTGTCGAGAGTTACTACCACTCTCTATCATCCATGAATCTATCTAGCCTCCTTTTAAAACTTTCCAGAGTTCCAGCACTTACTACAAAGTTGGTAAGCTTGTTCCACTCGTCTACCACCCTATTTGTGAACCAGTTCCTTCCTATCTCCCTCCTAAACCTAAACTTATCCAACTTAAACCCGTTGCTCCGAGTCCTATCCTGCTCGGATATTATAAGAACTTTATCTATATCCCCTTTATTGATTCCTTTCACCCACTTAAATACTTCTATCATATCTCCCCGCACTCTTCGTCTTTCTAGGGAATGCAAGTTAAGTTTCTTTAACCTATCCTGATATGGACGGTTTCTAAGTCCCGGAATCATTTTCGTCATTCTTCGCTGCACCGACTCTAATGAATTGATATCCATTCTATAATAGGGGCACCAGAACTGAACCGCATAATCGAGGTGCGGCCTGACTAGCGCAAGATATAGTTGCAATAAGACCTCTGCACTCTTATTACTTACACTTATATTTCCTCCCTCCCTCTCTCTATCCCTCACTCTCACCCTCCCTCTCTCCCTCCCTCTCTCTGTCCCTCACTCTCACCCTCCCTCCGTCCCTCCGTCCCTCTCTCTGTCCCTCACTCTCACCCTCCCTCCCTCTCTCTGTCCCTCACTCTCACCCTCCCTTCCTCCATCTCTCTCTCCCTTCCTCTCTCTCACCCTAGTATCCTCGTCAGTACATCACGCTTCAGAGAGCTTCAACCAGTCGGCAGCACACACACACACACACACACACACACGAGTCTCCCAACATGCGTACAGAAACTCCTTCAATTCACGAACACGAGTCCCCAATATTACGTACATGACAGTCCGTGATGGCAGGAGGCCGAGTCCGTCCACACCACT
>CAUDMG010002812.1:415000-447500 GCA_958450375.1 Homarus gammarus | reverse complement strand
TCCTTTTGGCGGAAACTTTGTGTCACCGCCTCCACCATCTCCTCCAACAACGCCTCCACCATCTCCTCCAACACCGCTTCCACCATCTCCTTCAACACCGCCACCACCATCTCCTCCAACACCGCCACCACCATCTCCTCCAACAACGCCACCACCATCTCCTCCAACAACGCCTCCACCATTTCCTCCATCACAAATCACCAACACTAAGTAGTACACGGTTCACCAGTAGTTTGTGTGTGTGTGTGTGTGTGTGTATGTGTGTGTATGTGTGTGTGTATGTGTGTGTGTGTGTGTGTGTGTGTGTTCAGGCGCCTAGGAGTGTGTTAAGGCCTCATATGAGTGTGTTAAAGCCAGTGGAGTGTGTGTGTGATGAGGTCAGGTCACGAGTCAAAGGTCAACCTCACAGCTCATAGGCAAATTCCTAAGAAGAATAGTATAAATGCTGCCGAGACAGGAAGGAAGGAAGGAAGGAAGGAAGGAAGGAAGGGAAGGAGGGAGGGAGGAAGGAAGGAAGGAAGGAAGGAAGGAAGGGAGGGAGGAAGGAAGGAAGGAAGGAAGGGAGGGAGGAAGGAAGGAAGGAAGGAAGGAAGGAAGGGAGGAAGGAAGGAAGGAAGGAAGGAAGGAAGGAAGGAAGGGAGGGAGGAAGGAAGGAAGGAAGGAAGGAAGGAAGGAAGGAAGGAAGGGAGGGAGGGAGGAAGGAAGGAAGGAAGGAAGGGAGGGAGGGAGGAAGGGAGGAAGGAAGGGAGGGAGGGAGGAAGGAAGGAAGGAAGGAAGGGAGGGAGGGAGGGAGGGAGGGAGGAAGGGAGGAAGGAAGGAAGGAAGGAAGGAAGGATGGAAGGGAGGGAGGGAGGAAGGAAGGAAGGAAGGAAGGGAGGGAGGGAGGAAGGAAGGAAGGAAGGAAGGGAGGGAGGGAGGAAGGAAGGAAGGAAGGAAGGAAGGAAGGAAAGAAGGAAGAAAAGAAGGAAGGAGGGAAGGAAGGAAGGATATAAAGAGCAGAAGAGGAAGAACAGAGGAAAGAAAATATATGATAAAGAATTAGGAAATAATGAAGAAACAGTGAGAGGAATGAGGGAGGGGAGGGGGAGGAGAAGAAGAGGGGGTGAGGGAGAGGAGGGGGAGGTGAGGAAGAGGGGGTGAGGGAGAGGAGGGGGAGGTGAGGAAGAGGGGGTGAGGGAGGGGAGGGGGAGGTGAGGAAGAGGGGGTGAGGGAGGGGAGGGGGAGGAGAAGAAGAGGGGGTGAGGGAGAGGAGGGGGAGGTGAGGAAGAGGGGGTGAGGAAGGGGAGGGGGAGGTGAGGAAGAGGGGGTGAGGGAGAGGAGGGGGAGGTGAGGAAGAGGGGGTGAGGAAGGGGAGGGGGAGGTGAGGAAGAGGGGGTGAGGGAGAGGAGGGGGAGGTGAGGAAGAGGGGGTGAGGGAGGGGAGGGGGAGGTGAGGAAGAGGGGGTGAGGGAGGGGAGGGGGAGGAGAAGAAGAGGGGGTGAGGGAGAGGAGGGGGAGGTGAGGAAGAGGGGGTGAGGGAGGGGAGGGGGAGGTGAGGAAGAGGGGGGTGAGGGAGGGGAGGGGGAGGAGAAGAAGAGGGGGTGAGGGAGAGGAGGGGGAGGTGAGGAAGAGGGGGGTGAGGGAGAGGGAGGGTGAGGTGAGGAAGAGGGGGTGAGGGAGAGGAGGGGGAGGTGAGGAAGAGGGGGTGAGGGAGAGGAGGGGGAGGTGAGGAAGAGGGGGTGAGGGAGGGGAGGGGGAGGTGAGGAAGAGGGGGTGAGGGAGAGGAGGGGGAGGTGAGGAAGAGGGGGTGTGGGAGTGGAGGGGGAGGTGAGGAAGAGGGGGTGAGGGAGGGGAGGGGGAGGAGAAGAAGAGGGGGTGAGGGAGGGGAGGGGGAGGTGAGGAAGAGGGGGTGAGGGAGGGGAGGGGGAGGTGAGGAAGAGGGGGTGAGGGAGGGGAGGGGGAGGAGAAGAAGAGGGGGTGAGGGAGAGGAGGGGGAGGTGAGGAAGAGGGGGTGAGGGAGGGGAGGGGGAGGTGAGGAAGAGGGGGTGAGGGAGAGGAGGGGGAGGTGAGGAAGAGGGGGTGAGGGAGGGGAGGGGGAGGTGAGGAAGAGGGGGTGAGGGAGGGGAGGGGGAGGTGAGGAAGAGGGGGTGAGGGAGGGGAGGGGGAGGTGAGGAAGAGGGGGTGAGGGAGGGGAGGGGGAGGTGAGGAAGAGGGGGTGAGGGAGAGGAGGGGGAGGTGAGGAAGAGGGGGTGAGGGAGAGGAGGGGGAGGTGAGGAAGAGGGGGTGAGGGAGGGGAGGGGGAGGTGAGGAAGAGGGGGTGAGGGAGAGGAGGGGGAGGTGAGGAAGAGGGGGTGAGGGAGGGGAGGGAGAGGTGAGGAAGAGGGGGTGAGGGAGGGGAGGGGGAGGTGAGGAAGAGGGGGTGAGGGAGGGGAGGGGGAGGTGAGGAAGAGGGGGTGAGGGAGGGGAGGGGGAGGTGTGGAAGTGGGGGTGAGGGAGAGGAGGGGGAGGTGAGGAAGAGGGGGTGAGGGAGAGGAGGGGGAGGTGAGGAAGAGGGGGTGAGGGAGGGGAGGGGGAGGTGAGGAAGAGGGGGTGAGGGAGAGGAGGGGGAGGTGAGGAAGAGGGGGTGAGGGAGGGGAGGGGGAGGTGAGGAAGAGGGGGGTGAGGGAGGGGAGGGGGAGGTGAGGAAGAGGGGGTGAGGGAGGGGAGGGGGAGGTGAGGAAGAGGGGGTGAGGGAGGGGAGGGGGAGGTGAGGAAGAGGGGGTGAGGGAGAGGAGGGGGAGGTGAGGAAGAGGGGGTGAGGGAGAGGAGGGGGAGGTGAGGAAGAGGGGGTGAGGGAGGGGAGGGGGAGGAGAAGAAGAGGGGGTGAGGGAGGGGAGGGGGAGGTGAGGAAGAGGGGGTGAGGGAGGGGAGGGTGAGGGAGAGGAGGGGGAGGTGAGGAAGAGGGGGGAGGGAGGGGAGGGGGAGGTGAGGAAGAGGGGGTGAGGGAGGGGAGGGGGAGGTGAGGAAGAGGGGGTGAGGGAGGGGAGGGGGAGGTGAGGAAGAGGGGGTGAGGGAGGGGAGGGGGAGGTGAGGAAGAGGGGGTGAGGGAGAGGAGGGGGAGGTGAGGAAGAGGGGGTGAGGGAGAGTAGGGGGAGGTGAGGAAGAGGGGGTGAGGGAGGGGAGGGGGAGGTGAGGAAGAGGGGGTGAGGGAGAGGAGGGGGAGGTGAGGAAGAGGGGGTGAGGGAGGGGAGGGAGAGGTGAGGAAGAGGGGGTGAGGGAGGGGAGGGGGAGGTGAGGAAGAGGGGGTGAGGGAGGGGAGGGGGAGGTGAGGAAGAGGGGGTGAGGGAGGGGAGGGGAGGTGAGGAAGAGGGGGTGAGGGAGAGGAGGGGGAGGTGAGGAAGAGGGGGTGAGGGAGAGGAGGGGGAGGTGAGGAAGAGGGGGTGAGGGAGGGGAGGGAGAGGTGAGGAAGAGGGGGTGAGGGAGGGGAGGGGGAGGTGAGGAAGAGGGGGTGAGGGAGGGGAGGGGGAGGTGAGGAAGAGGGGGTGAGGGAGGGGAGGGGGAGGTGAGGAAGAGGGGGTGAGGGAGGGAGGGGGAGGTGAGGAAGAGGGGGTGAGGGAGAGGAGGGGGAGGTGAGGAAGAGGGGGTGAGGGAGGGGAGGGGGAGGTGAGGAAGAGGGGGTGAGGGAGAGGAGGGGGAGGTGAGGAAGAGGGGGTGAGGGCGGGGGAGGGGGAGGTGAGGAAGAGGGGTGAGGGAGGGGAGGGGGAGGTGAGGAAGAGGGGGTGAGGGAGGGGAGGGGGAGGTGAGGAAGAGGGGGTGAGGGAGAGGAGGGGGAGGTGAGGAAGAGGGGGGAGGGAGGGGAGGGGGAGGTGAGGAAGAGGGGGGTGAGGGAGGGGAGGGGGAGGGAGGAAGAGGGGGTGAGGGAGGGGAGGGGGAGGTGAGGAAGAGGGGGTGAGGGAGGGGAGGGGGAGGTGAGGAAGAGGGGGTGAGGGAGGGGAGGGGGAGGTGAGGAAGAGGGGGTGAGGGAGAGGAGGGGGAGGTGAGGAAGAGGGGGTGAGGGAGGGGAGGGGGAGGTGAGGAGAGGGGTGAGGGGGGGAGGGGGAGGTGAGGAGAGGGGTGAGGGGGGGAGGGGGAGGTGAGGAGAGGGGTGAGGGGGGGAGGGGGAGGTGAGGAAGAGGGGGTGAGGGAGAGGAGGGGGAGGTGAGGAAGAGGGGGTGAGGGAGGGGAGGGGGAGGTGAGGAAGAGGGGGTGAGGGAGGGGAGGGGGAGGTGAGGAGAGGGGGGAGGGGGAGGTGAGGAGAGGGGTGAGGGGGGGAGGGAGGTGAGGAGAGGGGTGAGGGGGGGAGGGGGAGGTGAGGAAGAGGGGGTGAGGGAGAGGAGGGGGAGGTGAGGAAGAGGGGGTGAGGGAGGGGAGGGGGAGGTGAGGAAGAGGGGGTGAGGGAGGGGAGGGGGAGGGGAGGGAGAGGGGGGTAGGGAGGTGGGGGGGAGGTGGTGAAGGGGGGGTGAGGGAGAGGAGGGGGAGGTGAGGAAGAGGGGGTGAGGGAGGGGAGGGGGAGGTGAGGAAGAGGGGGTGAGGGAGAGGAGGGGGAGGTGAGGAAGAGGGGGTGAGGGGAGAGGAGGGGGAGGTGAGGAAGAGGGGGTGAGGGAGGGAGGGGGAGGTGAGGAAGAGGGGGGGAGGGAGGAGGGGGGAGGTGAGGAGGAGGGGGGGAGGGAGGGGAGGGGGAGGGAGGAAGAGGGGGGGAGGGAGGGGAGGGGGAGGTGAGGAAGAGGGGGGAGGGAGGGGAGGGGGAGGGGAGGAAGAGGGGGTGAGGGAGGAGGAGGGGGAGGTGAGGAAGAGGGGGTGAGGGAGGGGAGGGGGAGGTGAGGAAGAGGGGGGGGGAGAGGAGGGGGAGGGAGGAAGAGGGGGTAGGGGAGGAGGGGGGAGGGAGGAGAGGGGGTGAGGGAGAGGAGGGGGAGGTGAGGAAGAGGGGGGAGGGAGGGGAGGGGGGGGGAGGAAGAGGGGGTGAGGGAGAGGAGGGGGAGGTGAGGAGAGGGGGTGAGGGAGGGAGGGGAGGGGGAAGGGGGGTGAGGGAGGGAGGGGGAGGGGGAAGAGGGGGTGGGGAGGAGGGGGGAGGGAGGGGAGGGGAGGGGGAGGGAGGGAGGGAGGGGGAGAGGAGGGGGGTGAGGAGGGGGGGGGAGGGAGGGAGGAGGAGGGGGTGAGGGAGAGGAGGGGGAGGGGGGAGGGGGAGGGAGGGGGGGGGGGGAGGAAGAGGGGGTGTGGGTGGGGAGGGGGAGGTGAGGAAGAGGGGGTGAGGGAGGGGAGGGGGAGGTGAGGAAGAGGGGGTGAGGGAGGGGAGGGGGAGGTGAGGAAGAGGGGGTGAGGGAGAGGAGGGGGAGGTGAGGAAGAGGGGGTGAGGGAGGGGAGGGGGAGGTGAGGAAGAGGGGGTGAGGGAGAGGAGGGGGAGGTGAGGAAGAGGGGGTGAGGGAGAGGAGGGGGAGGTGAGGAAGAGGGGGTGAGGGAGAGGAGGGGGAGGTGAGGAAGAGGGGGTGAGGGAGAGGAGGGGGAGGTGAGGAAGAGGGGGTGAGGGAGAGGAGGGGGAGGTGAGGAGAGGGGGTGAGGGAGAGGAGGGGGAGGTGAGGAAGAGGGGGTGAGGGAGAGGAGGGGGAGGTGAGGAAGAGGGGGTGAGGGAGAGGAGGGGGAGGTGAGGAAGAGGGGGTGAGGGAGAGGAGGGGGAGGTGAGGAAGAGGGGGTGAGGGAGGGGAGGGGGAGGTGAGGAAGAGGGAGTGAGGGAGGGGAGGGGGAGGTGAGGAAGAGGGGGTGAGGGAGGGGAGGGGGAGGTGAGGAAGAGGGGGTGAGGGAGGGGAGGGGGAGGTGAGGAAGAGGGGGTGAGGGAGGGGAGGGGGAAGAGAAGAAGAGAAACTGAAAGACAAGAGAAGGAGAGAAAGAAGGAAGAGAAAAAAGAATAAGACAGAATAAGAAGAACAAGAACAAGAGAAAAACAAAGAATTATAAAAACGAAAAAAAACACACATATTCAAGTCTATTTTCTGTGTGTGTGTGTGTGTGTGTGTGTGTAAGTAAACATAACGAGTCGGCATCAAACAAGCCAGTGCTCAAAGCGTCTTGTTTCCTGCCTTAACACACACACGTACGCCATTTCATTATCGACATTTCTTATTAAACACACACACACACACACACACACACACAGACACACACACACACACACAACATTCTTAAAAAAAAATATATTGTGTGTGTGTGTGTGGTAAATTAATGTTGGTGTAAATGTCTTCAAGAAATGTCCGTAATAAGAGAGAGAGAGAGAGAGAGACAGAGAGAGATCAAGTTTCTATCTCCCTCTCATCTCCCTCTCATTTCCCTCTCTTCTCCCTATTTCACCTTCCTCTCCACCAATATTCCTCTCCCTCACGTTACCCCTCAACTCCCTCTCCACCCCCACCATTCCTCCACCTCTCCACCACCTCCCCCTCAACTCCCTCTCCACCCCAAACCTTCCTTCACCTCTCCACCACCTCCCCCTCAACTCCCTCTCCACCCCCAACCTTCCTCCACCTCTCCACCACCTCCCCCTCAACTCCCTCTCCACCCCCAACAGTCCTCCACCTCTCCCTCATCTGCAGGAGTGGGTGGGGGCAGAAGGTATTATACGCGGCTGGGGGAATGGGAATGGGCGGTGTTAGCGTGGGTGGGTGGGTGGGTGGGTCGGTGGGTGGGTCGGTGGGTGGGTGAGAAGCACAAAGACAGACACAGACGCACAGAGAAGCACAAAGACAGAGACAGACACACACACACGCTGTAGAAATATTACCTTAACCCTTCCTGGTCAGTAGTGGTATATACGTGGTCAGTAGTGGTATATACGTGGTCAGTAGTGGTATATACGTGGTCAGTAGTGGTATATACGTGGTCAGTGGTGGTATATACGTGGTCAGTGGTGGTATATACGTGGTCAGTGGTGGTATATACGTGGTCAGTAGTGGTATATACGTGGTCAGTAGTGGTATATACGTGGTCAGTAGTGGTATATACGTGGTCAGTTGTGGCATATACGTGGTCAGTGGTGGTATATACGTGGTCAGTAGTGATATATACGTGGTCAGTAGTGATATATACGTGGTCAGTAGTGGTATATACGTGGTCAGTAGTGGTATATACGTGGTCAGTGGTGGTATATACGTGGTCAGTGGTGGTATATACGTGGTCAGTAGTGGTATATACGTGGTCAGTAGTGGTATATACGTGGTCAGTAGTGGTATATACGTGGTCAGTGGTGGTATATACGTGGTCAGTGGTGGTATATACGTGGTCAGTGGTGGTATATACGTGGTCAGTGGTGGTATATGCGTGGTCAGTGGTGGTACATACGTGGTCAGTAGTGGTATATACGTGGTCAGTAGTGGTATATACGTGGTCAGTTGTGGTATATACGTGGTCAGTAGTGGTATATACGTGGTCAGTTGTGGTATATACGTGGTCAGTAGTGGTATATACGTGGTTAGTAGTGGTATATACGTGGTCAGTAGTGGTATATTCGTGGTCAGTAGTGGTATATACGTGGTCAGTAGTGGTATATACGTGGTCAGTAGTGGTATATACGTGGTCAGTAGTGGTGGTATATACGCAGTGGTCCAGAAGCACCATACATCACTACATTGACTGGTCGGCCACTAGAGAAATGAGGAGAGATTTTGGTGGTTCGATAAACTGGATTTATGACAATGGCTTTCTGTGTGTGTGTGTGTGTGTGTGTGTGTGTGTGTGTGTGTACCCCCGTTAAACACCACCACTACCATCAACCACCATTAAACACTACCACTATTACCATGAGCCAGGCACCACCACCACCTCCCTGGCCAATCACACTGCATTATAAGACCTAGGAATGAGCTGCTCACTGGCACCCCTGGAGACTCTGTTGGCACTCCTCCTTTCCTCACCTCATAGTGCCATTTGCTCTCGTTGGTGGAGGGAGGACGAGGAAGAAGAGATGGAGGATGAAGAGGAAGTGAGGAAATAAGAGGAAAAGGTGGGAAAGAAGAGGAAGGAGTGGAAGTGCGTGGAAGAGAGAAAGAGGAGGAAGTAAATGAAGATGACGAAGAGAGGAATAAGAGGAGGAGAAGAAGGAAGAAGAGAAAGGTAAGAAAAAGATAAGAAGTGGGTGACGAAGGGGAAGAGCAAAAGAGAGAGAGAGAGAGAGAGAGAGAGAGAGAGAGAGAGAGAGAGAGAGAGAGAGAGAGAGAGAGAGAGAGAGAGAGAGAGAGAGAGAGAGAGAGAGAGAGAGACAACACTAAAGGGGTTGTAAAAATAGCCTAAGTAGCTCCATTAAGTAACCAGCCTACGTAGCAACACCATATTATGTATAAGTAACAAATATTATCAAGTGTCACGTAAAATTAGCTCCCTTAAGTAACCGGCCTACGTAGCAACACTATATCATAAGTAGGTGTAATATATCACTACCAAGGAGGGGAAAAGTACTACGTCTAAGATACATTTAAAAGTTTGTGTTGGGCTCGTAAAGTGGAGTGGGAGTAAGGTGGAGTGGGGTGAGTGGGGCTGGGGTGAGTGGTGAGTGGGGTAGGGTGAGTGGGGTGGGGTGAGTGGTGAGTGGGGTAGGGTGAGTGGAGTGGGGTGAGTGGGGCTGGGGTGAGTGGTGAGTGGGGTAGGGTGAGTGGGGTGGGGTGAGTGGTGAGTGGGGTAGGGTGAGTGGGGTGGGGTTAGTGGTGAGTGGGGTAAGGTGAGTGGTGAGTGGGGCTGGGGTGAGTGGTGAGTGGGGTAGGGTGAGTGGGGTGGGGTTAGTGGTGAGTGGGGTAAGGTGAGTGGTGAGTGGGGCTGGGGTGAGTGGTGAGTGGGGTAGGGTGAGTGGGGTGGGGTTAGTGGTGAGTGGGGTAAGGTGAGTGGTGAGTGGGGCTGGGGTGAGTGGTGAGTGGGGTAGGGTGAGTGGGGTGGGGTTAGTGGTGAGTGGGGTAAGGTGAGTGGTGAGTGGGGCTGGGGTGAGTGGTGAGTGGGGTGGGGTGAGTGGTGAGGAGTGGGGTGGAGACAAGTTCCAGCTTTCCTGGTATAAATCCTCGTTAGTGCTCACCTCGCCACCTCCCTCCCCCTCTAGTTTTTGTTACCAGCAGTCCCCTAATAGCCCCCAGCCCTCTCAGTCCCTAGCCCTCATGGTCCCTAGTCCTCACGGTCCCTAGCCCTCGTGGTCCCCAGCAGTCTTCAGTCCTAACAGCCCTCACAGTCCTCAACCCTAGCAGACCTCACAGCCCTCACAGCCCTTAGCTCATATAGACCCAGCCCTTACTGTCCCATCCCTCAGCTCTCATAGTCCCTAACCCTTACAATTCACAGCCCCCAATCCTTAAGGTCTCCAGCCCTTAAATCTACTTTCCACACCTGTCTCATACCTTTGTCACTTTCCACACCTGTCTCACCTCTGTCACTTTCCACACCTGTCTCACCTCTGTCACTTTCCATACCTGTCTCTCACCTTTGTCACTTTCCACACCTGTCTCACCTCTGTCACTTTCCATACCTGTCTCTCACCTCTGTCACTTTCCAAACCTGTCTCTCACCTCTGTCACTTCCCATACCTGTCACACCTTTGTCACTTTCCATACCTGTCTCTCACCTCTGTCACTTTCCATACCTGTCTCACCTCTGTCACTTTCCACACCTGTCTCACCTCTGTCACTTTCCATACCTGTCTCACCTCTGTCACTTTCCATACCTGTCACACGTTTGTCACTTTCCATACCTGTCTCTCACCTCTGTCACTTTCCATACCTGTCTCACCTCTGTCACTTTCCACACCTGTCTCACCTCTGTCACTTTCCATACCTGTCTCACCTCTGTCACTTTCCATACCTGTCACACGTTTGTCACTTTCCATACCTGTCTCTCACCTCTGTCACTTTCCATACCTGTCTCACCTCTGTCACTTTCCACACCTGTCTCACCTCTGTCACTTTCCATACCTGTCTCACCTCTGTCACTTTCCATACCTGTCACACGTTTGTCACTTTCCATACCTGTCTCTCACCTCTGTCACTTTCCACACCTGTCTCACCTCTGTCACTTTCCACACCTATCTCACCTTTGTCACTTTCCATACCTGTCTCTCACCTCTGTCACTTTCCATACCTGTCTCTCACATCTGTCACTTTCCATACCTGTCTCATCTCTGTCACTTTCCACACCTATCTCACCTCTGTCACTTTCCACACCTGTCTCACCTTTGTCACTTTCCACACCTGTCTCACCTTTGTCACTTTCCACACCTGTCTCACCTCTGTCACCTTCCACACCTGTCTCACCTTTGTCACTTTCCACACCTGTCTCACCTCTGTCACCTTCCACACCTGTCTCACCTTTGTCACTTTTCACACCTGTCTCACCTTTGTCATCTCTCCAGATTTTCTAAACACATTCTCAAGTTAATAATTTTCTTCCTTAACTAAATGAACACCGCTCTGAGATACGGTGTGTCAAGATGGCGTCGAAAATATGCCAGAGACTCGACCCTAAGTGTAAGAGTCTTGTGTTATTCCCAGGCGATAGAAAGATGGAGGTGTTTATGTGTTTTGGGGTAGTGGTGGATATTGGATCTCTCTCTCTCTCTCTCTCTCTCTCTCTCTCTCTCTCTCTCTCTCTCGTCCGTCTCTTTCTACTTTTACACTTGTCTTCTTCTCCTTCTTTCTCTCTTTTTTTTTTTTAATTCTTTATTCTATTCTCTCTCCTTTCTTCTTTCTTCTTTCCTAACTCTTCATCGTCCTCTTCCTCCTCACCTTTCTTCTACTTTATCTCTCGTTTACTCTTCTCTTCTCCTTACTTACCCTTCTTTCCTTCCTCTCCTCTTTCCTTCCTCCTCTCTTTACCCATCTTCCTCCACCAACTCACTGTCTCCCCTCGTCTCCTCCTCCTCCTTCACCTCGTCCCCTCCCGCCCCTCCCCGTCCTTCCTTCCCTCCCTCCCGCCCCCCACTTCCCTCCCTCCCGCCCCTCCCCGTCCTTCCTTCCCTCCCTCCCCAGCCATGTCTTCCCTCCTGCCTGTCTGTTGGACTGGTGGAACATGAGGAGAAAAATGTGAAAAGAATTGCAAGAAAAATGTGGACAAAAAGTGACGAGGCCTCCCAGGATATACATGTATTTTGTTGTAGTCATCCCTTAAAGCGTTTTCTCTAATCTTTGTTTATATTATGTCACGTTTTCTTTATTCATCTCTATAAATCTTTATTAAAATCTCGGGTAAACGATTATTATTATTATTTATTTTTTTTAAACGAAAATCGTGATACAAATTTACATTGGTTCAGCGTGTACCTTGAGATAATGCAGATATAACCCGGCTAGTACCAATAACTCGGCTACTATATCTCGGTCAGTATGGATAACTCGGGTACTACAACCCGGCCAGTACCCATAATTCGGCCAATATCCATAACTCGGCCAGTACAACCCGGCCAGTATACATAACTCGGCCAGTACAACCCGGCCAGTATACATAACTCGGCCAGTACAACCCGGCCAGTATCCATAACTCGGCTACTACACCTCGGCCAGTATCCATAACTGGGCCACTACAACCCGGCCAGTATCCATAACTCGGCCAGTACAACCCGGCCAGTATCCATAACTCGGCTACTACACCTCGGCCAGTATCCATAACTGGGCCACTACAACCCGGCCAGTATCCATAACTGGGCCAGTACAACCCGGCCAGTATACATAACTCGGCTACTACACCTCGGCCAGTATCCATAACTGGGCCACTACAACCCGGCCAGTATCCATAACTCGGCCAGTACAACCCGGCCAGTATACATAACTCGGCTACTACACCTCGGCCAGTATCCATAACTGGGCCACTACAACCCGGCCAGTATCCATAACTCGGCCAGTACAACCCGGCCAGTATACATAACTTGGACAGTACAACCCGGCCAGTAATCATAACTCGGCCAGTATCCACAACTCGGTCACTACAACCCGGCCAGTATCCATAACTCGGCCATTACAACTCGGCCAGTACCCATAACTCGGCCATTACAACTCGGCCAGTATGGATAACTCGGCCAGTACCCATAACTCGGCCATTACAACTAGGCCAGTATGGATAACTCGGCCGTGGCGTCAGATCAAGCTTCATCAACATTCTGCCTCAGCCACTTGCAGACAATTTCCTTAAGACAAGTGGCCCTCAAGTGAAGCGGAGTCAACCTTAAGACAAGTGGCCCTCAAGTGAAGCGGAGTCAACCTTAAGACAAGTGGCCCTCAAGTGAAGCGGAGTCAACCTTAAGACAAGCGGCCATCAAGTGAAACGGAGTCAACCTTAAGACAAGTGGCCCTCAAGTGAAGCGGAGTCAACCTTAAGACAAGTGGCCCTCAAGTGAAGCGGAGTCAACCTTAAGACAAGTGGCCCTCAAGTGAAGTGGAGTCAACCTTAAGACAAGTGGCCCTCAAGTGAAGCGGAGTCAACCTTAAGACAAGTGGCCCTCAAGTGATGCGGAGTCAACCTTAAGACAAGTGGCCCTCAAGTGAAGCGGAGTCAACCTTAAGACAAGTGGCCCTCAAGTGAAGCGGAGTCAACCTTAAGACAAGCGGCCATCAAGTGAAACGGAGTCAACCTTAAGACAAGTGGCCCTCAAGTGATGCGGAGTCAACCTTAAGACAAGTGGCCCTCAAGTGAAGCGGAGTCAACACAATGGTGAAATATCTCATATCTCTCGAGGGACACCAGTCGTCCAGGAAAAACTGACACGCTACCTGACTTGTTGTGAAGGTGGACGGGCGTCTCTCCCCATCCTCCTTCCACCTTCTTTTCCACCATCCTCCTCTTCTCTTCCTTTTTTTCCCTCTTCTTATCCTCATCCTCTTCCTTCTCCTGCTCCTTCTTTTCCTTTTCCATCTTTTCCTCCACCACCTCTTCCACCTCCATCTGACATGCCGTGGCTCTCTCCTCTACCCTCCTCCTTCCTCTTACTTCTCCTCCTCTTCCATCTCCTTCTCCTCCAACTCCTTCTGACATCTTGTGAGGGTTGCCGTGGCTCTCTCTCTTCCTCCTCCTCGTCTTCCTCCACCCTCCTCCTCCTCCTCCTCCTCCTCCTCCTCTTCCTCCTCCTCCTCTTCCTCCAGCTTCACTTTCCTCACAACACTCGCCCAAGAGCCTCTGACTTATAATGCAAAATTTCTTATAAGTTTAGACTCTTTCGAATAAAGCCCACAGGTGTACGGACCCTCTTCCCGTCAGCCCACAGGTGTACGGACCCTCTTCCCGTCAGCCCACAGGTGTACGGACCCTCTTCCCGTCAGCCCACAAGTGTACGGACCCTCTTCCCGTCAGCCCACAAGTGTACGGACCCTCTTCCCGTCAGCCCACAAGTGTACGGACCCTCTTCCCGTCAGCCCACAAGTGTACGGACCCTCTTCCCGTCAGCCCACAAGTGTACGGACCCTCTTCCCGTCAGCCCACAAGTGTACGGACCCTCTTCCCGTCAGCCCACAAGTGTACGGACCCTCTTCCCGTCAGCCCACAGGTGTACGGACCCTCTTCCCGTCAGCCCACAAGTGTACGGACCCTATTCCCGTCAGCCCACAGGTGTACGGACCCTCTTCCCGTCAGCCCACAGGTTTACGGACCCTCTTCCCGTCAGCCCACAGGTGTACGGACCCTCTTCCACGTCAGCCCACAGGTGTACGGACCCTCTTCCCGTCAGCCCACAGGTGTACGGACCCTCTTCCCGTCAGCCCACAGGTGTACGGACCCTCTTCCCGTCAGCCCACAGGTTTACGGACCCTCTTCCCGTCAGCCCACAGGTGTACGGACCCTCTTCCACGTCAGCCCACAGGTGTACGGACCCTCTTCCCGTCAGCCCACAGGTGTACGGACCCTCTTCCCGTCAGCCCACAAGTGTACGGACCCTCTTCCCGTCAGCCCACAAGTGTACGGACCCTCTTCCCGTCAGCCCACAGGTATACGGACCCTCTTCCAGTCAGCCCACAGGTGTACGGACCCTCTTCCCGTCAGCCCACAGGTATACGGACCCTCTTCCAGTCAGCCCACAGGTATACGGACCCTCTTCCAGTCAGCCCACAGGTGTACGGACCCTCTTCCCATCAGCCAACAGGTGTACGGACCCTCTTCCCGTCAGCCCACAGGTATACGGACCCTCTTCCCGTCAGCCCACAGGTGTACTCAACCCCTCCACCCCCCCCCCCCCTGTCACGTGAGCCAAGTAATGTGTGTGTGACGTCAGCAGTTTGCAGGACTCACAACAACATCCATCTTGGGTCGCCTCAAAGACCACCTCGGTCCCAAATTACTGACTGTGGCTTTGAGGTGTATATATGGTGCGGGTATCTATCACCTGCTGAGTAATGGTGGCTGAGGGAGAGAATGAGGGAGAGGGAGAGAATGAGGGAGAGGGAGGGGGAAGAAGTAGGGAGGGAGGGAGTGAGGGAGAGGGAGGGAGGAGAGGGAGAGAGAGAGAGAGAGGGAGGGAAGGAGTAGGGAGGGAGAGAAAGGGGGAAGGAGGGAGGGAAGGAGTAGGGAGGGAGTGAGGGAGAGAGAGGGGGTAGGGAGAGAGGGAGGGGGTAGGGAGGGAGGAGGTACTGAGAGACTTTGTGGAACAGCGTTTGATGGTGCTGTCTTGATTACACACACACACACACACACACCACCGTCAACATAATAGTATTCATCCCCTTTATCTTTTGTCTTATGTCTTGTCCTATGTCTTATGTCTTATCTTATGTCTTATGTCTTGTGTCTTATCCTATGTCTTATGTCCTGTCCTATGTCTTGTCTTGCCTTATGTCTTATGTCTTATCCTATGTCTTATGTCCTGTCCTATGTCTTATGTCTTATCTTATGTCTTATGTCTTGTGTCTTATCCTATGTCTTATGTCCTGTCCTATGTCTTGTCTTGTCCTATGTCTTATGTCTTATCCTATGTCTTATGTCTTGTCCTATGTCTTATGTCTTATCTTATGTCTTATGTCTTGTGTCTTATCCTATGTCTTATGTCCTGTCCTATGTCTTGTCTTGCCCTATGTCTTATGTCTTATCCTATGTCTTATATCTTATGTTTTGTGTCCTATGCCTTGTCTCTTATGTCTTATGTCTCTCTGGTTTCACATAAGCCCTTTGAGGACGATGACTTAACCCTTTGAGGACGATGACTTAACCCTTTGAGGACGATGACTTAACCCTTTGAGAACGATGACTTAACCCTTTGAGGACGATGACTTAACCCTTTGAGGACGATGACTTAACCCTTTGATGACGATGACTTAACCCTTTGAGAACGATGACTTAACCCATTGAGGACGATGACTTAACCCATTGAGGACGATGACTTAACCCTTTGAGAACGATGACTTAACCCTTTGATGACGATGACTTAACCCTTTGAGAACGATGACTTAACCCATTGAGGACGATGACTTAACCCTTTGAGAACGATGACTTAACCCTTTGAGAACGATGACTTAACCCATTGAGGACGATGACTTAACCCATTGAGAACGATGACTTAACCCATTGAAGACCTGGGTTACTCATCAAGTATACTAAGGCGGGTAAGATTTAACCTGACAGAAGTTGAATCCAAGTTGACTTCGCTTCTCACTGATGAAGGAAAGAAAGAAGAAAGGAAGGAAGGAAAAGAAGGAAAACAAGAAGAAAGAAGAATGAAGATAACTCCAACTTTTGTATAAATGAATGAATGAATAACAACAATCTTTACCTCTCGTGTGTGTGTGTGTGTGTTTTTATTGCCTACTGAATTAAGAATACGTAAAGTTTATATGGAGTTAACCAATCAGAGTCAGGAATGGGAAAGTAAATATGGAGTCAACCAATCAGGAATGGGAAAGTAAATATGGAGTCAACCAATCAGAGTCAGGAATGGGAAAGTAAACATGGAGTCAACCAATCAGAGTTAAGCTTTCTCTCAGGTGACCGACAGTTCCAGGTTGAAGACCCAGTCACTTGTCAATCAATTTCGTCAGTCACCCTTCATCAGTCACCCTCCATCAGTCACCCTCATCAGTCAGTCACCCTCCACGAAGAGTCAAACTTAATACAGTGTTAGATGGACAGGTCCCTCCTGAAAGCTCTGACACTCGCCTGGTTCTTTCCGAGCAGTTGACGGGATCTGTCTCCGCTGTGTTGACGGGATCTGTCTCCGCTGTGTAAAGTTTAGATTCAACAGTTTAACCCCGCGCCCCTGACGACCTGTGAGGAGGAGGGTGACGGTGCCTGGAGGAGGAGGAGGAGGAGGAGGGTGACGGTACCTGTAGGAGGAGGAGGAGGAGGGTGACGGTACCTGTAGGAGGAGGAGGAGGGTGACGGTACCGGTAGGAGGAGGAGGAGGGTGACGGTACCTGTAGGAGGAGGAGGGTGACGGTGCCTGTAGGAGGAGGAGGAGGGTGACGGTGCCTGTAGGAGGAGATCATGGCAGACAACAAGACACACCCCCCGCCCCCCCTCCTCTGCGCCACAATCACCACACTATTATGTTAATGTTCCCCGCTACAAGACATAATGATGTTACGGCCTCGGCGGATTTAGCCTCCCCTCAGCCCCTCTCTCAGCCCCTTCCGCAGCCCCCATTCCCTCCCCCAACAACCCCCACCCCAGTCCCTCCCCTTGTCCATCCCTCAACTCCTCAACCCCTTCCCAGTCCCCCCCTCCCTCACTGCCCCTCCCCAAGCTCACCCTCGACCCTCCACCTTCGCCCCTCCCCAACAACCCTCCCCAGTCCCCCCCCAGTCCCCCCCACAGCTCCTCCCTTGGATCATCCGCAAACCCCCTCAGCCCCCCCTCCCCTCAGCCCTCAGCCCCCCCTCCTCCCCTCCCCTGAGTTTTATGTCCAATAAAGAACAACTGCGTCTATAACACTCTTTACGGGGACCCGGTTCAGGCTCTAATCCCCGGGGAGGGGGGGGGGGGGGGAGGGGGGTACAATACCCGGGGGGCTGTACAATACCCGGGGGGGGGCTGTACAATAACTAAGGGGGGCTGTACAATACCTAAGGGGGGCTGCTGTACAGTACCTGGGGAGAGGGGACTGAACAATATCCACAAGAACTCCTGGAGACCAAAACCCACGCTGTCGAGGGAATGGTGTACGCTCATTGGTCGACGTCGGCCATTACATCAGCTAATAGGAACCACTCATTGTTCGCCACCGTCAAGGGGTAGTTAAGATGAGGCTATGAGTCATGTGTGAGAGGATAAGGACCAATCAGAACGCTTTATGCCCGAGTACATGTGGATTCTACCCACTCGTATATTTAGAAGTCAGACGATACACACACACACACACACACACACCCTACCTACTCCTTCCCTACTTTCATTTCAGTCATCCTCCATCCATTTCTCCCTCAATCCCTCCCCTCCATCACTCCTCCCTCCCTCCCTCCATCAATCCCTCCCTCCCATCACTCCTCCCTCCCTCCCTCCATCAATCCCTCCCCTCCATCACTCCTCCCTCCCTCCCTCCCTCCATCAATCCCTCCCCTCCATCACTCCTCCCTCCCTCCCTCCATCAATCCCTCCCCTCCATCACTCCTACTTCCCTCCCTCCCTCAATCCCTCCCCTCCATCACTCCTCTCTCCCTCCCTCCCTCCATCAATCCCTCCCTCCCATCACTCCTCCCTCCCTCCCTCCATCAATCCCTCCCCTCCATCACTCCTCCCTCCCTCCCTCCCTCCATCAATCCCTCCCTCCCTCTACATAAACCCCGAAACATATTCACAACCCGGAGATAGAAATCGTTCATCAGAAATAGTTATGGAAATGAGAGTTAGGGCGACATATTTACGATTAATTTGGAATATCACAAACAGTCGATAGGTTCCTGGAGGATGGGAGATGAGGCCCTTGTCTGCTGGGGGGGGGGGAGGGGAAGGGGGGAGGGGGAGGGGGGGAAGGGGGGAGGGGGAAGGGGGAGGGGAAGGTGGTTTAGGATGAGGTTCCAGGAGAAGGAGTAGAAGGAAGAGAGGTGATGGGGAGGGCTGAGGCAGAAGGAGGAAAGGAAGGAGTTTTTTTTTGGGGGGGGGGGAGAGGAGAAGAAGGAGGGAGTGATGGAGGGAAGGAGGGAGGGAGGGAGGGACGGAGGAAGGGAGGTAGGGCGGGAGGGAGGGAGGGAGGGAAGGATATGGGTACTAAGAGAGAGCATAAAATATGAGTAGAGGATGTGAGGTGTAACAGCCATGACACACACACACACACACACAAACACACACACACACACACACACACGCACACACACACACGCACACACGGTCTCATTTCCTCTCTTCATCTCTTTAATGTCACACGAGTCGGGTAGGTAAGTCAGCGGTCTCCTTATCAACCAAAATGACGATATTAAGTTTGTCCACACTCTAACTTAACAACGGATTAAGGTATAGTGTTTAAACTTGGTCTGTATATCCACCAAGATCATCCCTAGAGTTGATTTGTATTTGAAGGTCAAAGGTCAAAAGGTAAGGTCACAGTTCTCAAAGATACATCCTTCTATTCTTCACCGCAGTCATATTTCTGTTACAACGGTATTTTGGGGAAGAATTTCTGTTGGTTAAAAGAACATAGAGGTTACTGTTGTGTTGGGGTGTAAAGGAATGTGGTGGTTGGGGGGTGGGGAGTAGGGAGGTGGGGGAGAGGTGGGGGGAGAGGTGGGGGGAAGTAAGGTTCATGGTAGGATGGAATGATGGAGGTGGGAGGGGAGGGGAGAAAGATGGAAGGGAGGGGTGAGGATAAAGGGGGGAGGGGGATAGAGTAGAGGGGAGGAGGTCAAGGTAATGGGAGATGGGAAGGCCAGGTAGAAGGGGGGGTGAGAGAGGGGGTGAGAGGGGGAGAGGGGTGAGGGAGGGGGTGAGAGGAGGGAGAGGGGGAGGTAAAATTGCCTGTATACTAATGGCTGTGGAAATATATAATCATTTAATACTAATTGGTTCATTAGGAGAGAAAAATTAATTCCAAAACACATGTTATTTTCACTGTGTTTATAACCTAACCTAACCTAACCTAACATAACCTAACCTAACCTAGCCCTATCCTAACCTAACCTAACCTAACCTAGCCCTATCCTAATCTAACCTAACGCTATCCTAACCTAACCTAACCTAACCTAACCTAACCCAACCTAACGCTATCCTAACCTAGCCCTATTCTAACCTAACCTAACAACCAAACCTAACCAAATATAACCGAACCTAACCTAACCTGACCTGACCTGACCTGTCCTGACCTAACCTAACCTAGCCCTATTCTAACCTAACAACCAAACCTAACCAAATATAACCGAACCTAACCTGACCTGATCTGACCTGACCTGACCTGACCGGACCTGACCTAACCAAAGTAACCTCTCACCTGACCCCTCACTCTCACATGACCTCTCCCCTCACATGACCTCACCCTTCATATGACCTCAACCCTCATATGACCTCTCCCCTCACCCCTCATATGACCTCTCCCCTCACCCCTCACATGACCTCTCCCCTCACATAACCTCACCCCTCACATGACCTCTCCCCTCACATGACCTCTCCCCTCCCCTCACATGACCTCACCCCTCACCCCACCTCTCCCCTCACATGACCTCTCCCCTCACATGACCTCTCCCCTCACCCCTCACATGACCTCTCCCCTCACCCCTCACATGACCTCTCCCCTCACCCCTCACATGACCTCTCCCCTCACCCCTCACATGACCTCTCCCTTCACCCCTCATGACCTCTCCCCTCACCCCTCACATGACCTCTCCCCTCACCCCTCACATGACCTCACCCCTCACATGACCTCTCCCCTCACCCCTCATATGAACTCACCCCTCACATGACCTCTCCCCTCACCCCTCACATGACGCTCTCCCCTCACCCCTCACATGACCTCTCCCCTCACCCCTCACATGACCTCTCCCCTCATATGACCTCTCCCCTCTTCCTAGCTGTTCCTAAAGGTACCCCTCTCCCCTTCTCTTTCATTCACTCTCCCCTCAGTCTCCCCTCTTCCCCATGTTCTCCTACTCCTCTCCTTGCTCTCACATTCACACTCCCTCTCCACTCCCTCCCTCTCCACTCCCTCCCTCTCCACTCTCACCCTTACTCCGTCACCCTCACTCTCCACTCTCACCTTCCCTCTCACTCCCTCTCCCCCCTCTCACCTTCCCTCTCCACTCTCACCCTCACTCCGTCACCCTCACTCTCCACTCTCACCCTCCCTCCCCCCTCTCACCTTCCCTCTCCACTCTCACCCTCACTCCGTCACCCTCACTCTCCACTCTCACCTTCCCTCTCACCCTCCCTCCCCCCTATCACCCTCACTCTCCACTCTCACCGTCACTCCGTCACCCTCACTCTCCACTCTCACCTTCCCCCTCACCCTCCCTCTCCCCCCTCTCACTCCCCTCTCACTGTCAACATCACTTAATCAACACATGGAAGTTAATCCAAAAAATGTCTGTGTTAGAAATAAAATACAAAGCTGTGATTAAATACAGCTACATTACTGTTCTTTGTATGTATGTATGTATGTATGTATGTATGTGTGTCTGTCTGTCTGTATGTATGTATGTATGTATGTATGTGTATCTGTCTGTATGTATGTATGTATGTAATTTTGAATGTTGGATATATTATTATTATTATTATTATTATTATTATTATTATTATTATTATTTTTATTATTGTGCAAGAACCAAAAAAATTTCAGAACGTAAAATATTATACGCGATATTTACACACACACACACACACACACACACACACACACACACACACACATACACTTAAAAAAACAAGGGCATTCAACTGAGTATTATAACAAAAGTAGGAGACGGGGGAGAGGGAAAGAGAGGGAAAGGAAGAGGAGGATTTTACGGCTCTCCTACACGACGCTACGATGCACTAGTTACTGAATATGGATTTGGGTTAGGTTAGGTTAGGTTAGGTTAGGTTAGGTGAGGTTAGGTTACGGGAGTTAAGTTCAAGGTTAAACTAGCTTAAGTTTAGTTTATTTAGGTTAGATTATCTCTTTGAAGACGATGGTGGTTTAACCTGTCATCCAAGTAATTAAACTGTCATCTTGAGAGAGAGAGAGAGAGAGAGAGAGAGAGAGAGAGAGAGACGACAAATTAAATAACATATGTAGACAAATTTCACGCCACTTGAAGACACACAGATCAACAGACACACACAGACACTCACAGACACTCACAGACACCCCACAGACACTCACAGACACTCACAGACACACACAGACACCAAACAGACACACACAGACACCAAACAGACACTCACAGACACCCACAAACACTCAAAGACACTCACAGACACACACAGACACCAAACACACACACACAGACACCAAACAGACACTCACAGACACTCACAGACACCCAACAGACACCCAACAGACACTCACAGACACGCACAGACACTCAAAGACACTCACAGACACTCACAGACAATAAAAATACCTGTTAATTAAAAAGTATTAATGAAACTCAAAGAGAATTAGAAAAACCACATCGGCGCTCTTTGATGTTGGATGTGTAGTAATTCTTGGTTGGATATGCAGTAATTCTTGGTTGGATGTGCAGTAATTCTTGGTTGGATGTGCAGTAATTCTTGGTTGGATGTGCAGTAATTCTTGGTTGGATGTGCAGTAATTCTTGGTTGGATGTGCAGTAATTCTTGGTTGGATGTGCAGTAATTCTTGGATGACCAGTAATTATTGGATGTGCAGTAATTCTTGGTTGGATGTGCAGTAAATCTTGGTTGGATGTGCAGTAATTCTTGGTTGAATGTGCAGTAATTCTTGGTTGGATATGCAGTAATTCTTGGTTGGATATGCAGTAATTCTTGGTTGGATGTGCAGTAATTCTTGGTTGGATGTGCAGTAATTCTTGGTTGTGCAGTAATTCTTGGTTGGATGTGCAGTAATTCTTGGTTGGATGTGTAGTAATTCTTGGTTGGGTGTGCAGTAATTCTTGATTGGGTGTGCAGTAATTCTTGGTTGAATGTGCAGTAATTATTGGTTGGATGTGTAGTAATTCTTGGTTGGATGTGCAGTAATTCTTGGATGACCAGTAATTATTGGATGAGCAGTAATTCTTGGTTGGATATGCAGTAATTCTTGGTTGGATGTGCAGTAATTCTTGGTTGAATGTGCAGTAATTCTTGGTTGGATATGCAGTAATTCTTGGTTGGATGTGCAGTAATTCTTGGTTGGATGTGCAGTAATTCTTGGTTGGATGTGCAGTAATTCTTGGTTGGATGTGCAGTAATTCTTGGTTGGATGTGTAGCAATTCTTGGTTGGGTGTGCAGTAATTCTTGATTGGGTGTGCAGTAATTCTTGGTTGAATGTGCAGTAATTATTGGTTGGATGTGTAGTAATTCTTGGTTGGATGTGCAGTAATTCTTGGTTGGATGTGCAGTAATTCTTGGTTGAATGTGCAGTAATTCTTGGTTGGATATGCAGTAATTCTTGGTTGGATGAGCAGTAATTCTTGGTTGGATGTGCAGTAATTCTTGGTTGGATATGCAGTAATTCTTGGTTGGATGTGCAGTAATTCTTGGTTGGATGTGCAGTAATTCTTGGTTGGATGTGCAGTAATTCTTGGTTGGATGTGTAGTAATTCTTGGTTGGGTGTGCAGTAATTCTTGATTGGGTGTGCAGTAATTCTTGGTTGGATGTGCAGTAATTATTGGTTGGATGTGTAGTAATTCTTGGTTAAATGTGCAGTAATTATTGGATGAGCAGTAATTCTTGGTTGAATGTGCAGTAATTCTTGGTTGGATGTGCAGTAATTCTTGGTTGGATGTGCAGTAATTCTTGATTGGATGTGCAGTAATTCTTGGTTGAATGTGCAGTAATTCTTGGTTGCATGTGCAGTAATTATTGGATGACCAGTAATTATTGGATGTGCAGTAATTCTTGATTGGATGTGCAGTAATTCTTGATTGGATGTGTAGTAATTCTTGGTTGGATGTGCAGTAATTCTTGGTTGGATGTGCAGTAATTCTTGGTTGCATGTGCAGTAATTATTGGATGACCAGTAATTATTGGATGTGCAGTAATTCTTGATTGGATGTGCAGTAATTCTTGATTGGATGTGTAGTAATTCTTGGTTGGATGTGCAGTAATTCTTGGTTGGATGTGCAGTAATTCTTGGTTGAATGTGCAGTAATTCTTGGTTGAATGTGCAGTAATTCTTGGTTGAATGTGTAGTAATTCTTGGTTGGATGTGTAGTAATTCTTGGTTGGATGTGCAGTAATTCTTGATTGGATGTGTAGTAATTCTTGGTTGGATGTGCAGTAATTCTTGGTTGGATGTGCAGTAATTCTTGGTTGAATGTGCAGTAATTCTTGGTTGAATGTGTAGTAATTCTTGGTTGGATGTGTAGTAATTCTTGGTTGGATGTGCAGTAATTCTTGGTTGGATGTGCAGTAATTCTTGGTTGGATGTGCAGTAACTTTTGCCTACATGCGCAATGAGTTATCTTGACCAGGTTAGGTTAGGTTAGGTTAGGTTTTAGCTTACCAGCAATTCATAACACTTTGACCTCTGACCCTCAGCCATGACCTGACCTTGAACTCTGGAAACACAGACGTGAATGTAGTGTCTCGCCTGTCGTCTAGAGGTCATAATATTTATGCAGGTCAGTCAAAACACTGACAATGAGATGAACGTTTTTCATGTGACCTGACCCTGATCTTTGACCTTCAGCAGTGACCTGACCCTGACGTATGACCTTCATCAGTGACCTGACCCTGACCTTTAATCTTCAGCCATAACCTGACCCTGACCTTTAACAGTGACCTGACTGACTTTTAACTTTCAGCCTTGACTTGACCCTGACCTTTGACCTTCACTCATGACCGTACCCCGACCTTTGACCTTCAGCGGTGACCTGACCCTGACCTTGACCTTCATCTATGACCTGACCTCGACCTTTTACCTTCAGTAGGGAGCTGACCCTGACTTTCAACCATGACCTGACCTTGACCTCTGCCACAAAGGTTCGAGTAGAGTGTCGGACGCTTGTCTAGCAGTCGTGAATATTCATATATACAAGTTATGTTGCCGACGAGGAGAGGCACACACACACACACACACACACACACACACACACACACACACAGGCAGATATATACAGCCTGAGAGACGGACACACATTAATAGGTTCATATCTTAAGAGCGAATAAATAGTTGTAAAAAAAAAAGAACATATTCCATCCCATTAAACTACCCTCATCAATACCCTGACCACCTGTGACCTTCCCGTGACCTCTAATGACCTTACTTCACATCCCTAAACCTCTTTTGATCCCAATGACCTTCCTCGACCTCTTGTGACCTCCCGTGACCTCTAAGAATCTTCCTTGACATCTTTTGACCTTCAGTGACGTTCCTTGTGACACTTAATGACCTTCCTTTCTATCCCTGGACCTTCCTAGACTCCCCGTGACTTCTAATGGCCTTCCTTGACATCTCCTGACCTTCCGTGACCTTCCATGACCTCCTCACCTAGATAAACACAAGACGGACGGGGACAGGTGATGGGTTTACTGAGGCACCACCTGAGTTGACCTGCCCGAAGGTGTCTGGGATTGGTCTAGGACTGGACTGGACTGGACTGGACTGGGACTGGACTGGGCTTGGACTGGGCTTGGACTGGGCTTGGACTGGACTGGACTGGGACTGGACTGGAAGGCCTCCAACTCCTAAGTTATGACAGCGTTTGACTCTTACCAACTTTTACTTTCCTAAAAGCTTTTCTGACTTCAAGCATGACCTGTCTGAAGCTCAAGCATGACCTGTGTGAGGCTCAAGCATAACCTGTGTGAGGCTCAAGCATGACCTGTGTGAGGCTCAAGCATGACCTGTCTGAGGCTCAAGCATGACCTGTGTGAGGCTCAAGCATGACCTGTGTGAGGCTCAAGCATGACCTGTGTGAGGCTTAAGTGCGACCTGTGACCTGTACGGTGTGACCCGGACCACAGGTAAACATATCACCTGGGCGCCGCTAATACCCTCAGCATCAGCCTGTAAATTAAACTCATTAAGCCAAATTGTCTCCTGCGGTGTGTGTGTGTGTGTTCCCTCCACCACCCAGTGTTCCCTCCACCAGCCCATGTTCCCTCCACCACCCAGTGTTCCCTCCACCAGCCCATGTTCCCTCCACCACCCAGTGTTCCCTCCACCACCCAGTGTTCCCTCTACCGGCCCATGTTCTCGCAACCACCCAGTGTTCCCTCCACCAGCCCATGTTCCCTCCACCACCCAGTGTTCCCTCCACCAGCCCATGTTCCCTCCACCACCCAGTGTTCCCTCCACCACCCAGTGTTCCCTCCACCAGCCCATGTTCCCTCCACCACCCAGTGTTCCCTCCACCAGCCCATGTTCCCTCCACCACCCAGTGTTCCCTCCACCACCCAGTGTTCCCTCTACCGGCCCATGTTCTCGCCACCACCCAGTGTTCCCTCCACCAGCCCATGTTTCCTCCACCACCCAGTGTTCCCTCCACCAGCCCATGTTCCCTCCACCACCCAGTGTTCCCTCCACCGGCCCATGTTCTCTCCACCACCCCAGTGTTCCCTCCACCACCCAGTTTTCCCTCCACCGCCACATGTTCCCTCCACCACCCAGTGTTCCCTCCACCGCCACATGTTCCCTCCACCACCCAGTGTTCCCTCCACCGGCCCATGTTCCCTCCACCACCCAGTGTTCCCTCCACTAGCCCATGTTCCCTCCACCACCCAGTGTTCCCTTCACCACCCAGTGTTCCCTCCACCAGCCCATGTTCCCTCCACCACCCCAGTGTTCCCAGTGTTCCCTCCACCACCCAGTGTTCCCTCCACCAGCCCATGTTCCCTCCACCACCCAGTGTTCCCTCCACCGCCACATGTTCCCTCCACCGCCACATGTTCCCTCCACTATCAGCGCGTCGACGGGAGTTCCTGTTTTCCTCTCATTTGGCGACGCAGTTAACAGCATTTTCCATCACTGCTGTTCTCAATCACTGCTGTTCTCTTACCAATCACTGCTGTTCTCCTACCAATCACTGCGGTTCTTATTAGTCACTGCAGCTCTATATAAAAGTCACTGCTGCTTTACGTCTCCTGCTAAAAGCTTTTCAGTGTCAGACGTTGAATAACCCACCCGGCAGTGACTGACTTTCTCTCTTCTCCAGTCATTATACTCTCTCTCTCTCTCTCTCTCTCTCTCTCTCTCTCTCTCTCTCTCTCTCTCTCTCTACCTGAGTTTACAAAGGGTTAATGTCCCCTCATCACACCTGTCAGAGGACTGTCAAAAGTTCACACACACACACACACACACACACACAAGAATCAGAAACAAGGAGGTGGACAAAGAGAAATAACATTGATCGAGACGTTTGTGTTCCCTCCCAGCCTCTCCCAGCATCCCCCAGCCTCCCCCAGCCTCCCCCAGCATCCCCCAGCCTCTCCCAGCATCACCTAGCATCTCCCAGCATCTCCTAGCATCACCCAGGATCCCCCAGTCTGCTGCAGCCTTCACCCAACAAATTCTAAGCACTAGGAATCGGTTTCAACACCACAGGGAGAAAATTGTTACGGGGGATGATTTTTAGACAAGGGATCGAAGAGTATAAGTGAAGTGACTTGTACCTGCCGACGAGGGATCTGAACCGCTTTTGTTTAAGGAATATAGATGTCTTGAAGAGCTATAAACGTTCTATGGACAATTAAACGTTCGAACTAGTTATAAACGTTCGAACTAGTTATAAACGTTCTAACATAATTAAACGTTCTAATTAGCTATAAATGTTTTAAAGACAAACGTTCTAACTAGTTATAAACGTTCTAAAGACATTTAAACGTTCTAACTAGCTATAAACGTTCTAAAGACAAACGTTCTAACTAGTTATAAACGTTATAAAGACAATTAAACGTTCTAACTAGTTATAAACGTTCTAAAGACATTTAAACGTTATGACTAGCTATAAACGTTCTAAAGACAAACGTTCTAACTAGCTATAAACGTTATAAAGACAATTAAACGTTCTAACTAGTTATAAACGTTCTAAAGACATTTAAACGTTATGACTAGCTATAAACGTTCTAAACACAAACGTTCTTAACTATAAACGTTCTGAAGGACCACCAAAGTTTATTAATTTAATTTTTGAGGGACGCCCGAACTCACAAAGGAAGGAGGAGGGAGGAGGAGGAGGAGGAGGAGGAGGAGGAGGAGGAGGAGGTAGAGGGGAGGAGGAAGAGGAGGTACAAGAGGAGGAGGAGGAGGAAGAGGTGGTGCAGGAGGAGGTATAGGAGGAGGAGGAGGAGGAGGAGGAGGAGGAGGAGGTAGAGGGGAGGAGGAAGAGGAGGAGGAGGAGGAGGAGGAGGAGGAGGAAGTACAGAAAGGAGGTGGAAAAGAAAGAGGAGGTAGAGGGAGATGGGGAGGAAAAGGAGGAGGGGAGTTGTGGGGGAGAAGGGAGGAGGGGGAGAAGGAAGGGAGAATAGTAGTAGTAGTAGTAATAGGATTGATCAATCCAGAGGAGATTGCTGCCACCGAACATCAAAACTCAGTTCAGCTCACGGCAGCCCTCACGGACCACATAATAGCTCAGAACGCAACAGGGGAGGTGGATACCAGTGAAGTAAACAAGATTCGAAGGTCCATTAAGACAGAACGACAGCACAGCCAAGGTGATAAGTTGCAGCAACTGTTGTTGCAAAAACCAGAGAATTTGAAAAAAAAGTAGCTATAGTGCAGGGGGTGGGCGCCTCGAACTGGTTAACTACGTTAACGATAAGGACAAATGGTTTCAATCTCAATAAACAAGAATTTACAGATGCCAATGCTCTAAGGTACGGTTGGCCAGTAGAAGGTTTGCCCTCCTAATAGCGTCTGTGGCTCTTCCTATGACGTCGATCACGCCATGGTGTGCAAGAAAGAGAACTTCGTATGTATGAGGCATGACGAAGTAAGGGATCTCACAGCAAAAATGTTGAAGGAAATCTGCCGTGATGTCAGGGTAGAACCGGCCCTCCTTCCATTGGATGGTGAGATTTTCCAACATAGGACTTCAAACACATCTAACGAAGCCCGTGTTGACGTCAGTGCTCGAGGATTCTGGACGCAAAGACAGCGAGCTTTCTTCACATCAGGAATTTGTTATCCCATGGCCGCCTGTCACCGTAACCTAGCTCTCGATGCTGCACACAGGAAAAAGGAGAACGACAAGATAAGGGCATACGGGGAGAGAATTCAGAACGTTGATCACGGCAGCTTCACTCCTCTAGTGTTCACAACCTCTGGTGGGATGGGACCAAGTGCAGGATGTTTCTACGCCAGACTCGCGGAGGTGAGCTCCGAACAGAAGCAGCAGCCCAGAAGTTATGTTACAGCCTGGATGAGATGTCGACTGTCCTTCTCTCTCCTTAGGTCGGCTTTGCTCTGCCTCAGTGGAACGAGAACATCGACCCCAAAGCCGACAACAGTTGCAGATATTGACTATGAGGCAACAGTCACTGAATGCTGCATAGACCTGCGGCTCAACTAACTCAACACAGATAGGATAGCTACTTATGTCTTATGATATTTAATATTAGGGTAATAAAATGGTGGCGAAGGTGTGGCAATTGGGGGAGGCTGGAGGCAATTAAAAAAAGAAGAAAAAAGTAGTAGTAGTAGTAATAGTATTAGTAATAGTAGTAATAGTAGTTGTAGTAGTAGTAGTAATAGTAGTAATAGTAGTAGTAGTAGTAGTAGTAGTAGTAGAAGGTTTGCCCTCCCAATGCGTGTGTGGCTCTTCCTATGATGTCGATCACGCCATGGTGTGCAAGAAAGGGGGCTTCATATGCATGAGGCATGACGAGGTTAGGGATCTCACAGGCAAATATGTTGAAGGAAATCTGCCGGGACGTCATGGTAGAACCGACCCTCCTTCCACTGGATGGTGAGATCTTCCAACACAGGACTTCAAACACATCTAATGAAGCCCGTGTGGACGTCAGTGCTCGAGGTTTCTGGACGCGGGGACAGCGAGCTTTCTTCGACATCAGGATTTTTGATCCCATGGCCGCATGTCACCGTAACCTAGCTCTCGATGCTGCACATAGGGGGAACGAGAACGACAAGAGAAGGGCATATGGGGAGAGAATTCAAAACGTTGATCAAGGCAGCTTCACTCCTCTAGTGTTCACAACCTCTGGTGGGATGGGACCAAGTGCAAGATGTTTCTACGCCAGACTCGCGGAGGTGATCTCCGAACAGAAGCAGCAGCCCAGAAGTTATGTCACAGCCTGGATGAGATGTCGACTGTCCTTCTCTCTCCTTCGGTCGGCTTTGCTCTGCCTCAGAGGAACGAGAGCTTCTGCCCCTACTCCGACAACTGCTGCAGATATTGACTATGAGGCTACAGTCACTGAATGCCGCATAGATCTGCGGCTCAACTAACTCAACACAGATAGGATAGCTTCTTATGTATTAGGATATTTAATATTAAGGTAATTAAATGGCGGCGAAGGTGTGGCTATTGGGGGAGGCTGGAGGCCACGTTGAAAAAAAAAAGTAGTAGTAGTAGTAGTAGTAGTAGTAGTAGTAGTAGTAGTGGTAGTAGGAGGAGGAGGAGGAGGAGGAGGAGGAAGAGGGGGGAGGAGGAGGAGGAAAACTTAAAGGTCTCCATTCCTGCATGAAATCTTAATGAGGCAACTTTGTCCACCGCTGCTGTGATTAAAGGTGCGACCACTACTGTTTAGTGGCGTCCTAGAGCTGTTAGTGACGTCCTAGAACTGCTTAGTGGCGTCTTAGAGCAGTTAGTGGCGTCCTAGAGCTGTTAGTGGCGTCCTAGAGCTGTTAGTGGCGTCCTAGAGCTGTTTAGTGGCGTCCTAGAGCTGTTAGTGGCGTCCTCTAACTCTTTAGTGGCGTCGTAGAGCTGTTAGTGGCGTCGTAGAGCTGTTAGTGGCGTCCTAGAGCTGTTAGTGGCGTCCTAGAGCTGTTTAGTGGCGTCCTAGAGCTGTTAGCGGCGTCGTAGAGCTGTTAGTGGCGTCGTAGAGCTGTTAGTGGCGTCTTAGAGCTGTTAGTGGCGTCGTAGAGCTGTTAGTGGCGTCCTAGAGCTGTTAGATGCGTCCTAGAGCTGCTAGATGCGTCCTAGAGCTGTTAGTGGCGTCCTAGAGCTGTTTAGTGGCGTCCTAGAGCTGTTAGTGGCGTCCTAGAGCTCTTTAGTGGCGTCGTAGAGCTGTTAGTGGCGTCGTAGAGCTGTTTAGTGCCATTCTAGAGTGAGAGAAGGAGTGAGGAAAGTGTTATATGTATGGAAGCGATGGAGAGAGCCACCGTGTTTGTGTGTGTGCAGAAGGGAGGGAGGGAGGGAGGGAGAGAGGTAGGAGGGGAGGGAGAGAGGTAGGGAGGGAGGGAGGGAGGGAAGGAGGGACTGTACAGGGTATGGGAGGGAGGGAGAGAGAGGGGTGCCAAGTAACAGTGGATATACACACACACACACACACACACACACAGCACCATTGTCACTTGGCATGATACAAAACTCTCGGTCAGAGATTTAAAAGCTTTGGTACAATCAGCATTAATTGCCTATTACATAACGACAATGGCCAACAGGAGTGATAAACAAGAGACAAACACTTTTATCAAACACTCCCTGGGGAAAAGGTCACGTCAGGTCAATAGGGGGAGGGGACAGTGAAAGGGTCATATAAGGATAGGGGTGGAGGGAGGGTTGAGGGGTGGTGGGGGTGGAGGGAGGGTCATATGAGGATGGAGGGGTGGTGGGGGTGAGGGGTGGAGGGAGGGTCATATGAGGATGGAGGGGTGGAGGGGGTGGAGGGAGGGTCATATGAGGATGGAGGGGATGGAGGGAGGGTCATATGAGGGGTGAGGGGTGGAGGGGGGTGGAGGGAGGGTCATATGAGGATGGAGGGGTGGAGGGAGGGTCATATGAGGATGGAGGGGTGGAGGGAGGGTCATATGAGGATGGAGGGGTGGAGGGAGGGTCACACTGGAATCACCCGCTGTAACAGAAGCAAAAGTTTATCATAAATTATTTCGTAAACTTTAATTTGTCACGAAAGTTGTTACGATATTATAAAAATGTTCCCTGTTATCCTCTTCCTTTCTTCTTCCTCTCCCATTCTTCTTCCTCTTCCTTTCTTCTTCCTCTTCCTCTTCCCATCTTCTTCCTCTTCCTATCTTCTTCCTCTCCCATTCTTCTTCCTCTTCCATTATTCTTCATCTTTTGTATATTCTTTCTTATCTTTTCTCTTCTCTCCTATTCTATTACTCTTACATTTGGTTACTCTCTCTCTCTCTCTCTCTCTCTCTCTCTCTCTCTCTCTCTCTCTTCTCTTTCTTTCCTCTTCATCTCCTTCCTCTTCTTCTCGTTTCTCCCTCTTTCCTCACATTTAATCTTCTTCTTCTTCTTCTTTCTCACTCTCTCATTCTCCTCCCTCATCACTCCTCACCACACAAGGACTGACTCACCACACAAGGACTGACTCACCACCACACAAGGACTGACTCACCACACAAGGACTGACTCACCACACAAGGACTGACTCACCACCATATCCTCACCACACAAGGACTGACTCACCACTACTGACTCACCCTTACTGACTCATATAAAGAGGAAGAGATAGTTGCCCCTCGTATAAATGACGTCACATAATTGGCTGAAGATAATTGGGCACCAGGTGAATTATTAAGAGGTGCTCAATAATATTCTCCCAGGTAATTACTGCAGGGTTGCCATGGTAATATCTCACCTGAGTTGCCATGGTAATATCTCACCTGGGTTGCCATGGTAATATTTCACCTGGGTTGCCATGGTAATATCTCACCTGCGTTGCCATGGTAATATCTTACCTGAGTTGCCATGGTAATATCTCACCTGAGTTGCCATGGTAATATCTCACCTGAGTTGCCATGGTAATATTTCACCTGTGTTCCCATGGTAATATCTCACCTGCGTTGCCATGGTAATATCTTACCTGAGTTGCCATGGTAATATCTCACCTGCGTTGCCATGGTAACACCTCCATCTTCACTACCTGCTCTTAATTATTAAATCGGAAAGTGTGTCTATAATGGCAGAGTTAATTATCTTCATCAACCAGGTAATCTAGAGCAATTGGAGGCGAATATTAGTGGTAATTACACCGAGGGTCAAAGTTGATTACAGGTGAATAATTACGATGAGTTAAACCTATCCAGCAGCGTCTGGTATAAGTTCTTCACTACTAGCGACGGCAAACACCTAAATTATCCCCCATCCTATATTAATCATCTCCAGAGCTGAATTAATTATCTCCAGAAGTAAATCAATTATCTCTACGGCTCTTCAATCATCTCTCTCTCTCTCTCTCTCTCTCTCTCTCTCTCTCTCTCTCTCTCTTACTGCACCCCAAAAGACTGTCAGGTGAGGCTATCAGGTATTCTTATAATAATTAGAGTTATTTTTACTCTATCTGTTCACATATGATTTGTGGTGAATTTCCTGAGCTGGGGAGGGAGGTGACGCTGTGTTTTCC
>CAUDMG010002812.1:385000-405000 GCA_958450375.1 Homarus gammarus | reverse complement strand
ACTGACTCCCTCCCTGACTCCCTCCCTGACTCACTGACTCCCTCCCTGACTCACTGACTCTCTCCCTGATTCCCTGATTCTCTCTCTGATTCCCTGGTTCTCTCTCTGACTCGCTAAATATCTCACTGACTCTCCCTGACTCCCTGTTGCCTCCCTGACTCACTGACTCTCCCTGACTCACTGAATCCCACCATGATTCACTGATTCATTCGATCCCAACCTGACTGAATGAGTGAGTGAGTGAGTGAGTGAGTGAGCGTGTGAGTGAGTGAGTGAGTGAGCGTGTGAGTGAGTGAGTAAGTGAGTGAGTGAGTGAGTGTGAGTGAGTGAGTGAGTGAGTGAGAGTGAGTGAGCGTGTGAGTGAGTGAGTGAGTGAGCGTGTGAGTGAGTGAGTAAATGAGTGAGTGAGTAAATGAGTGAGTGAGTGAGTGAGTGATTGTGAGTGAGTGAGTGATTGTGAGTGAGTGTGTGAGTGAGTGAGTGAGTGAGTGAGTGTGAGTGAGTGAGTGAGTGTGAGTGAGTGAGTGAGTGTGAGTGAGTGAGTGTGAGTGAGTGTGTGTGTGTGAGTGAGTGAGTGGTAGTGGTGGTGGTGGCTGTGGTGGTGATGATGGTGGTGGGGATGATGATGGTGGTGGTGGTGGTGGTGGTGGGGATGGTGGTGGCGATGGTGGTGGTGGTGGTGGTGGTGGCGATGGTGGTGGTGGTGGCGATGGTGGTGGCGATGGTGGTGGTGGTGGGGATGGTGGTGGTGGTGGGGATGGTGGTGGCGATGGTGGTGGTGGTGGTGGTGGTGGCGATGGTGGTGGTGGTGGCGATGGTAATTATGAAGGTGAAGACAAAAGGGACAAAATCACAACAAAATATCCTTTATTTTCAACCTTATTACCAAAATTTAGCTACTTAACACTATCTTCCTCTTGCTGAATAAACGTGGGGGCAAAATAATGCTAAAAACATCATCTTAGAGGCCAAAATTAGGGCCAAATACTCCCAACCATCGATCTTTAATAGGTAAAGAATATTGCTTAGCACATTATTGCTTTTGTTGGAGTCAAAACAATGTTAAGACACTTACCAACACAATTTACCTGTGTGTGTGTGTGTGTGTGTGTGTGTGTGTGTGTGTGTGTGTGTGTGTGTGTGTGTGTGTTGCATACCACTATATTGCCGTAAGGAGAGAACAATAAAGGTGAGAATGACCATAAAACAGCCAATAGTCACGACCTTATTAATGCTGATTGAAAAGTCGGTGGTGGTGGGGGTGGTGGGGGTGGTGGGGGTGGGGGGGTGGTGGGGGTCCCGAGGTCATAAAACAAGAGTCAAGACAGAGGCAAACATGGTGGCTAGGAGGGGGGGGGTAGGGTGAGGGTGAGAGAGGGGGAGGAGAAGAGGGAGATGGGAGGGGGAGAAGGGGAAATGGAGAGGGTAAGTGGATGGAAGAGGAGGGGATGAAGAGGGGGAAGGGGAGGTTAGGGGTGGTGGATGGTGCAGGGGGAGCTGGAGGGAGAACTGAAGTAGGAGATGGGGGAAGGGGGGAGATGGTGGGAGGGGGGAGATGGGGGAGGGGAGGGGGAGCTAAGGGCCACTGGTACTAATAACACAGCGCCAGAAGCAGCCCTCATGCACGGCCCTGGATTTCGACATCAACTGTGTTAAAAGCATAGCACTAGACCAGCTCTCTCTCTCTCTCTCTCTCTCTCTCTCTTTGACTGATAGTGAGTCAAGTGACCTGTTAGGGGCGGAGCTTAAGTAATAATGACCTGTTGGGGGCGGGGTTTAAGTAATAATGACCGGTTGGGGGCGGGGCTTAGGTAATAGTGACCTGTTGGGGGCGGGGTTTAAGTAATAATGACCTGTTGGGGGCGGAGTAATAATGACCGATTGGAGGCGGGGCTTAAGTAATAGTGACCTGTTGGGGGCGGGGTTAAGTAATAATGGCCGGTTGGGGGCGGAGCTTAAGTACTAGTGACCTGTTGGGGGCGGGGCTTAAGTAATAGTGACCTGTTGGGGGCGGGGCTTAAGTAATAGTGACCTGTTGGAGGCGGGGCTTAAGTAATAGTGACCTGTTGGAGGCGGGGCTTAAGTAATAGTGACCTGTTGGAGGCGGGGCATAAGTAATAGTGACCTGTTGGAGGCGGGGCTTAAGTAATAGTGACCTGTTGGAGGCGGGGCTTAAGTAATAGTGACCTGTTGGAGGCGGGGCTTAAGTAATAGTGACCTGTTGGAGGCGGAGCTTAAGTAACAATGACCTGTTGGAGGCGGGGCTTAAGTAACAATGACCTGTTGGAGGCGGGGCTTAAGTAATAGTGACCTGTTGGAGGCGGGGCTTAAGTAACAATAACCAGTTGGGGGCGGGGCTTAAGTAATAGTGACCCGATCCCGACAAAATCCTATCTGAAAGTCCCGATCCGACAACCAGACTGATTTCCGACCAACAAGTAACTGTAACCCCGACTAAATCCTCTCCAAAACTCCCCGACCAACACCTCAGCTAAATCCCCAACCCGAACACCCGACTAATACGAAACCCCGACTAAATCCTTCCCTCAAATCCCCCTCCCTCCCTCCCTTCCATCCCACCCTCTCCCTCTCCCACCCAACATCTCATTTCAATTCCTATCCCGACAAATCCCGACTAAAACCGAACACAGCTCTCAATATCATAGCCAAGTATATAACACTTCAATCTACCGGCTGCTGCGAGTCAACCAAACGAATTAAAAAGCAAAAAAAATAAAAAAATAAAAAAATAAATAAAAAATGAAAAAAAAAAATTTGGCTTTTGTTTTTCTCACGCCAACATTAACATGACTAATGGATGGGCAAGTCAAACACCCACTCGAGGTAGTGCTCCGTGACGCACCTCCTCCCCCTCCCCTCCCTCCCTCTCCTGTGTACTGGGAGGTGGAGGAGGGTGTTCTGTGTATTAGGAGTGACTTACTGTAGCAGTGTGTAGCCTCAATACTGTCACACACACACACACACTACACATGTGTATCGTGGAGACGGGGACTACACTTACCAGGTGTCAACATGCTCTCACGATTCTTGGGTTTACACAGCCATTACCTTGAGTAGATCAATAGTGTAATGGATTGCCGGTGTAAGACTGGGGGTGTAGCGACTAGTACACCCCCAGTAGCGACTAGTACACACCCCCAGTAGCGACTAGTACACCCCCAGTAGCAACTAGTACAAACCCCCAGTAGCGACTAGTACACACCCCCAGTAGCAACCAGTACACCACAGTAGCGACCAGTACACCCCAGTATGTACAAGCTACACCCCAGTAAGCATAACCAAGACTACTACTACTACTACCACCACCACCATCATTAACACCACTACTATCACTATCCTATCACCATCGAGAAAACCACTAGTGCTATCACCACCATAAAGACATAGCCATCATCACCACTACCACTACCACCATCATCACCACTATCACCACTACCCCTACTACCACCATCACCACTACTACTACCACCATCATCACCACTACCACCACTACCATCATCACCACTACCACTAACACTACCACCATCATCACCAATACCAATACCATCATCACCACTATCACCACTACCATACCATCATCACCACTACCACTACCACCATCATCACTACCACCACCTACACGGGTCTCCACTGTTGGCAGGAGGTCTTGCATCCTCTTCCAACGTTACCGGCAGAGGTCACCAAAGTCCTTCTTCCACCACGCCCCTGATACCACCACGCCCCTGACACCACCACGCCCCTGCCACCACCACGCCCCTGACACCACCACGCCCCTGCCACCACCACGCCCCTGACACCACCACCACGCCCCTGACACCACCACGCCTCTGACACTACCACGCCTCTGACACCACCACCACGCCACTGACACCACCACGCCCCTGACACCACCACGCCCCTGACACCACCACGCCCCTGACACCACCACGCCCCTGAAACCACCACGACAAGATCCAGAAATCAACCAGGGGGGGGGGGGGGGAGGCGGAACGGAAGATAGAAGCAACCCACACTCAACCCACACTCAACCCACACTCTTCCCACACTAACCCTCACTCTACCCACACTCAACCCACACTAACCCACACTCAACCCACACTCTACCCACACTAACCCTCACTCTACCCACACTCAACCCACACTCAACCCTCACTCAACACACACGATACCCATACAGTACCCACAGCTACCCACACACTGTACCCACACTGAGGGAATTAATGACGGTAATGAATGAATTATTTACATGTACACATTATAACACTGACGTCATTAGTAATTAGCCAATAACAGTTTGGCTTGGGGACGTTTTTAAAGACAGACAGACAGACAGACAGACAGACAGGCAGGCAGGCACACACAGACAACATAAAAATAGCTATGTATTTAAGCAAAGAATTAACTCACGCTTAAAAAATTGAGGTGTGGCAATTTATTATTATCAATTAACGCATCTCCTTTAGGTTAGGTTAGGTTAGGTTAGGTTAGGTCTCTCTCTCTCTCTCTCTCTCTCTCTCTCTCTCTCAGTAAACACCCATTATTATCATGTCAGTTCTTTACACTTCGATGCAGTTTGACATATAAATAACTCCCCCCCCCCCCCCACCGGTGACCCCTGCCCTGAGGTACAGTAGTAAGAAGGATTACACCACACCACACCACACCACACCATACCATACCACACCACACCACAGACAAACGTGACAATGTTCCCTTTGAAACATATTTACCAAACAAGTGACTCCAACACACGTCAGCTTTACCCACCGGACGACACTCTTAAAATTTTATGATGACAAATTCTTTCACATAAAAAAAAAAAAAAAAAAAAAAAAAAAAATAACAAACAAGCAAAAACAACAAATAAACAAACAAAAACAAACAAAATCACACAAAAACACACAAATATAGTTCCCTCAGTCTTCGTTTAGTTTCGTTCTAGTGGTTGAAACTTTGTGGGAAAAAAAAAATCATGTAAATTATAATAACATTACAGGTGAGTTTAGAGGTAAATCTGTACACCTGGGGAGACATACCAGAGACTCCACACCAGATGGCAGGAGTCGTCAATGTTCCTCTAACCCTATGGACGCTGACACTCACCTGGGCCTCACCTGACGGGGTACTCACAAGGAACACTGGGTACTCATATTAGTTACTCATAAGAGGTACTCATAAGAGGTACTCACCAGCCCTAACGTGGACGGGGATGGAGAGGATGGTCCCGGCGGAGGAGGAGGCCCGACACGAGTAGGTGGCGGCGTGTACGGTGGCGGTGTAGGCGTAGGGAGGGAAGGGCAAGAACTGTAGGGAACCGTTGAAGTGGACCATCCTCACATCGGCAACGTCACTCACCACCTCCCCGCCACTCAGCCACTCAACACGCTGTAGAGAGAGAACAAACCATGTCACTCTGTCACTCACTCGTAGTTAAAAAGTACAGATCTTGAGCTCTTAACCTGATGTAATGGTCACTCAAATACAGGTACAAGTTAATGAATCTATAATTAGCTCTTACCTGAGTCACTCAAATACAGGTACAAGTTAATGAATCTATAATTAGCTCTTACCTGAGTCACTGAACACAGGTACAAGTTAATGATATATACTTAATGAGAGTCACTTAACAGGCATTAGTTAAATACACTTAAGTTCTTATGATAGTTAATAAGTCACATTAACACCAATAGTTGCTCTTAACCTAACCTAACCTAACCTAACCTAACCTAACCTAACCTAACGTATTTTAAACCCAAGTATTTATAATGAGTTCAATAATTCACGCATTAACACGTATACAGGTGAAGTGATTAGTGTTAATTAATATACTAGGGGTTAGATCAGGTGTAATGACAGGTAATCTATGAGTACAGGTAAAAGGGTAACAGCTACACGAATAAGGACAAATACAGTACAATTACAGGTATTCGTGTGTGTGTGTGTGTGTGTGTGTGTGTGGTCATCAATACAGAGCTCGTTGTGTCATTTACTGAGGATTAAGTCGTGATTGGCCAGATGGTGTTGGTGAGTTACTGAAACCATCCAGTGACACACACACACACACACACACAAGGAGAGGGGAAGAGTAAGGAGGAGGGGAGAGAAGCATAAGGGAGGAATGGGAGGGAAGGATGGAAAGGAGAGGAGAGGGAGTAGGTGGGAGGGAAGGAGAGGGAAGGGAACAGAGGAGAAGAAGATAAGGAGAAAGAAGGAACAGAAAGGAAAAGAGAGAGAGGAGAGGAAGATAAGGAGAGGAAGATAAGGAGAATGAAGGAACAGAAGGGAAAAGAGAGAGAGGAGAGGAAGATAAGGAGAAAGAAGGAACAGAAAGGAAAAGAGAGAGAGAAGAGGGAAGGAGAAATATGTGGTGAAGGGACACTGTAAAACACTAGCACCACCGTGTCATATATTTTCGTAAATCGTAAATTCAACTTCCTGTAAAAAAGAAAAGATATTCTCTATAATTTACACAGAAGGTTTAAGGCTGTAAAAAAGCCTTGGCACTTACAGACGTTCGGGAGTTAAGTTTAGGTCCTTGATGACTAAACCACAGTGACTAAACCACAGTGACTAAACCACAGTGAATAAACCACAGTAGCTAAACCACAGTGATTAAACCACAATGACTAAACCACAGTGAATAAACCACAGTGACAAACCACAATGACTAAACCACAGTGACTAAACCACAGTGACTAAACCACAGTGACTAAACCACAGTGACTAAACCACAGTGACTAAACCACAGTGACTAAACCACAGTGACTAAACCACAATGACTAAACCACAGTGACTAAACCACAGTAGCTAAACCACAGTAGCTAAACCACAGTGATTAAACCACAATGACTAAACCACAGTGACTAAACCACAGTGACTAAACCACAGTGACTAAACCACAGTAGCTAAACCACAGTGACTAAACCACAGTGACTAAACCACAGTGACTAAACCACAGTGACTAAACCACAGTGACTAAACCACAGTAGCTAAACCACAGTGATTAAACCACAGTGACTAAACCACAGTGACTAAACCACAGTAGCTAAACCACAGTAGCTAAACCACAGTGACTAAACCACAGTGACTAAACCACAGTGACTAAACCACAGTGACTAAACCACAGTGACTAAACCACAGTGACTAAACCACAGTGACTAAACCACAGTGACTAAACCACAGTGACTAAACCACAGTGATTAAACCACAGTGACTAAACCACAGTGACTAAACCACAGTGACTAAACCACAGTAGCTAAACCACAGTGATTAAACCACAGTGACTAAACCACAGTGACTAAACCACAGTGACTAAACCACAGTGACTAAACCACAGTGACTAAACCACAGTGAATAAACCACAGTGCTAAACCACAGTGACTAAACCACAGTGACTAAACCACAGTGACTAAACCACAGTGACTAAACCACAGTAGCTAAACCACAGTGACTAAACCACAGTGACTAAACCACAGTGACTAAACCACAGTGACTAAACCACAGTAGCTAAACCACAGTGATTAAACCACAGTGACTAAACCACAGTGACTAAACCACAGTGACTAAACCACAGTGACTAAACCACAGTGACTAAACCACAGTGCTAAACCACAGTGACTAAACCACAGTGACTAAACCACAGTGACTAAACCACAGTGACTAAACCACAGTGACTAAACCACAGTGACTAAACCACAGTGACTAAACCACAGTGACTAAACCACAGTAGCTAAACCACAGTGATTAAACCACAGTGACTAAACCACAGTGACTAAACCACAGTGACTAAACCACAGTGACTAAACCACAATGACTAAACCACAATGACTAAACCACAGTGACTAAACCACAATGACTAAACCACAGTGACTAAACCACAGTGACTAAACCACAATGACTAAACCACAGTGACTAAACCACAGTGACTAAACCACAATGACTAAACCACAGTGACTAAACCACAGTGACTAAACCACAGTGACTAAACCACAGTGACTAAACCACAATGACTAAACCACACTGACTAAACCACAATGACTAAACCACAATGACTAAACCACAGTGACTAAACCACAATGACTAAACCACAATGACTAAACCACAGTGACTAAACCACAGTGACTAAACCACAGTGACTAAACCACAGTGCTAAACCACAGTGACTAAACCACAGTGACTAAACCACAGTGACTAAACCACAATGACTAAACCACAATGACTAAACCACACTGACTAAACCACACTGACTAAACCACAGTGACTAAACCACAATGACTAAACCACAGTGACTAAACCACAGTGACTAAACCACAGTGACTAAACCACAGTGCTAAACCACAGTGACTAAACCACAGTGACTAAACCACAGTGACTAAACCACAATGACTAAACCATAATGACTAAACCACAGTGACTAATCCACATTGCTAAACCACAGTGACTAAACCACACTGACTAAACCACAATGACTAAACCACAATGACTAAACCACAGTGACTAAACCACAATGACTAAACCACAGTGACTAAACCACAGTGACTAAACCACAGTGACTAAACCACAGTGACTAAACCACAGTGACTAAACCACAGTGACTAAACCACAATGACTAAACCACAATGACTAAACCACACTGACTAAACCACAATGACTAAACCACAGTGACTAAACCACAGTGACTAAACCACAGTGACTAAACCACAATGACTAAAACACAGTGACGAAACCACAGTGACTAAACCACAGTGACTAAACTACAGTGACTAAACCACAATGACTAAACCACAGTGACTAAACCACAGTGACTAAACCACAGTGACTAAACCACAATGACTAAACCACAGTGACTAAACCACAGTGACTAAACCACAATGACTAAACCACAGTGACTAAACCACAGTGACTAAACCACAGTGACTAAACCACATTGACTAAAACCTAAATAAGGTTAGGTTAGGTTAGGTTAGGGTCAGACACCATCTCCTCAACAGGTAACAAAGTGGATAATTAGTGAACACCTGGCTACTTCACCTGTGTTAATTAAGTGTTGGTCCACCTGTATTGACCTGACCCTGTGAGACAACCAGGTGAGCGCCTCAAGTATCTCTCCAGGCCTGTCTCTCACTGCCGGGAGAGACTCTTAACTCACTCTCTCACATTGAAGTGGTGGTGGGGGGGGGGGGAGTCTCTTTAATGAGGTAGAGCAAAATGATAGAGAGACAGACAGAGATAAATGAGTAAATAGTGATATAGAGATAAAGATAGAGGGAGAGAAGGAGAGAAATTCGATAAAAAAGAGAAAAGTGGGAGAAGAAAAGAAGAGAAAGTCTCTCCTGAAGATGGAAAAGAAGAGAGAGATAATCTTTATCTCTCGGTGGCAGAGAGTGAGAGACGGAAAAATATTTTATCTCCTTGAAACAGTGAGAGAGGAAATGAGGAACAATCTCTACCACAGTGAGAGAGGAAGTGAGGAACAATCTCTACCACAGTGAGAGAGGAAGTGAGGAACAATCTCTACCACAGTGAGAGAGGAAGTGAGGAACAATCTCTACCACAGTGAGAGAGGAAGTGAGGAACAATCTCTACCACAGTGAGAGAGGAAGTGAGGAACAATCTCTACCACAGTGAGAGAGGAAGTGAGGAACAATCTCTACCACAGTGAGAGAGGAAGTGAGGAACAATCTCTACCACAGTGAGAGAGGAAGTGAGGAACAATCTCTACCACAGTGAGAGAGGAAGTGAGGAACAATCTCTACCACAGTGAGAGAGGAAGTGAGGAACAATCTCTACCACAGTGAGAGAGGAAGTGAGGAACAATCTCTACCACAGTGAGAGAGGAAGTGAGGAACAATCTCTACCACAGTGAGAGAGGAAGTGAGGAACAATCTCTACCACAGTGAGAGAGGAAGTGAGGAACAATCTCTACCACAGTGAGAGAGGAAGTGAGGAACAATCTCTACCACAGTGAGAGAGGAAGTGAGGAACAATCTCTACCACAGTGAGAGAGGAAGTGAGGAACAATCTCTACCACAGTGAGAGAGGAAGTGAGGAACAATCTCTACCACAGTGAGAGAGGAAGTGAGGAACAATCTCTACCACAGTGAGAGAGGAAGTGAGGAACAATCTCTACCACAGTGAGAGAGGAAGTGAGGAACAATCTCTACCACAGTGAGAGAGGAAGTGAGGAACAATCTCTACCACAGTGAGAGAGGAAGTGAGGAACAATCTCTACCACAGTGAGAGAGGAAGTGAGGAACAATCTCTACCACAGTGAGAGAGGAAGTGAGGAACAATCTCTACCACAGTGAGAGAGGAAGTGAGGAACAATCTCTACCACAGTGAGAGAGGAAGTGAGGAACAATCTCTACCACAGTGAGAGAGGAAGTGAGGAACAATCTCTACCACAGTGAGAGAGGAAGTGAGGAACAATCTCTACCACAGTGAGAGATAAGAGATGGTCCATACCTTTAAGTGAGTGTATTAAGAAGGTCTTAATGGTGATGAGTAATGGCTTAAGTAAGTGACCTTTAACTAAGTGGTCTTTAAGTAAGTGGTCCTTAAGTGATCCTTAAGTGGTCTTTAAGTAAGTGGTCTTTAAGTAAGTGGTCTTTAAGTAAGTGACCTTTAACTAAGTGGTCTTTAAGTAAGTGGTCCTTAAGTGATCCTTAAGTGGTCTTTAAGTAAGTGGTCTTTAAGTAAGTGGTCTTTAAGTAAGTGACCTTTAACTAAGTGGTCTTTAAGTAAGTGGTCCTTAAGTGATCCTTAAGTGGTCTTTAAGTAAGTGACCTTTAAGTAAGTGGTCTTTAAGTAAGTGACCTTTAAGCAAGTGGTCTTTAAGTAAGTGGTCTTTAAGTAAGTGGTCCTTAAGTGATCCTTAAGTGGTCTTTAAGTAAGTGGTCTTTAAGTAAGTGACCTTTAACTAAGTGGTCTTTAAGTAAGTGGTCCTTAAGTGATCCTTAAGTGGTCTTTAAGTAAGTGACCTTTAAGTAAGTGGTCTTTAAGTAAGTGACCTTTAAGTAAGTGGTCTTCAAGTAACCTAAGGGACAATGGGTAATATGAGTGTGTGAAGATTTAATTCCCTTCAAAAATGGAAAGAGGAGGAGAGTGTGAACGGAAGAGGGAGAGGGGAGGGAGAGGGAGAGGCCGGAAGAAAAGAGAGGGGAAGGAGAGGGTGAGGGAGAGGCCGGAAGAAAAGAGAGGGGGGAGAGGGTGAGGAGGGAACAGCGAAAAGAGAGGAGGAGAAGAGGAAGCTGAATGAAAAGAGAAAGAGAAAAGAGGAGGAATGGAGAGAAAGGGTGACTGAGAGAGGGAAAGGGAGAGAGGTGGGAGAGAGGAGGAAGGGAGGGGAGGAGAGACTGAAAGACGAGAGGGAGGGAGGGAGGGAGGGAGAATAAGAAGGGAGAGAAGGAGAGACAGAAAAATGAGAGGAAGGGGGAGGGAAGGAGAAAGAGGGAGACAGGGCGGGAGGGAGAGGAAGTGAGACTGGGAGGGAGAGGAAGGGAGGGAGGGAGGGAGGGAGGAAGAGGGAGGAGGAAGAGGAAGGGAAGGAAATGGAGGGAAAGAAAGGGAGGGAGGGAGAGGAAGGGAGGGGGGAGAGGGAGAGAGGGAGGAAGAAGAAGGGAGGGAGGGAGAGGAAGGGAGGGAGGGAGAGGAAGGGAGAGGGAGAGAGGGAGGAAGAAAAAGGGAGGGAGGGAGAGGAAGGGAGAGAGGGAGAAAGGGAGAGGGGAGAGAATAAAAGTCAACAAAAGCCGCAAATGGTAGAATTATTTTGGACCTTAAGAGCAGCGGCCTGTGAAACTGTGTTATGTAGGTTAGTTGGGTGAGTGGGCCCTCTCACCTCCCACTCACCTTGAGGCGTGGTGTTTTGTTGTCCCATTTACCTTCCACTCGTTGTGAGGTGTTCTGTGGTCCCTCTCACATCCCACTCATTGTGAGGTGTTCAATGGTCCCTCTCACATCCCACTCACTGTGAGGTGTTCTGTGGTCCCTCTCACATCCCACTCACTGTGAGGTGTTCTGTGGTCCCTCTCACATCCCACTCACTGTAAGGTGTTCTGTGGTCCCTCTCACATCCCACTCACTGTGAGGTGTTCTGTGGTCCCTCTCACATCCCACTCACTGTGAGGTGTTCTGTGGTCCCTCTCACATCCCACTCACTGTGAGGTGTTCTGTGGTCCCTCTCACATCCCACTCACTGTGAGGTGTTCTGTGGTCCCTCTCACATCCCACTCACTGTGAGGTGTTCTGTGGTCCCTCTCACATCCCACTCACTGTAAGGTGTTCTGTGGTCCCTCTCACATCCCACTCACTGTGAGGTGTTCTGTGGTCCCTCTCACATCCCACTCACTGTGAGGTGTTCTGTGGTCCCTCTCACATCCCACTCACTGTGAGGTGTTCTGTGGTCCCTCTCACATCCCACTCACTGTAAGGTGTTCTGTGGTCCCTCTCACATCCCACTCACTGTGAGGTGTTCTGTGGTCCCTCTCACACCCCACTCACTGTGAGGTGTTCTGTGGTCCCTCTCACATCCCACTTCAATATTTCCTTTATGTTTTTTGTCCAATTTCAGTATTTTTTTGGACTCTCATAACAACGTTTATCCAGGGCCAGGGTGAGTCCAGAGCCAGGGTGAGTCTAGGGCCAGGGTGAGTCTAGGGCCAGGGTGAGTCCAGGGCCAGGGTGAGTCCAGGGCCAGGGTGAGTCTACGGCCAGGGTGAGTCCAGGGCCAGGGTGAGTCGAGGGACAGGGTGAGTCTAGGGACAGGGTGAGTCCAGGGCCAGGGTGAGTCCAGGGCCAGGGTGAGTCCAGGGCCAGGGTGAGTCGAGGGCCAGGGTGAGTCCAGGGCCAGGGTGAGTCCAGGGACAGGGTGAGTCCAGGGCCAGGGTGAGTCTAGGGCCAGGGTGAGTCTAGGGACAGGGTGAGTCCAGGGCCAGGGTGTGTCCAGGGCCAGGGTGAGTCTAGGGACAGGGTGAGTCCAGGGCCAGGGTGAGTCCAGGGCCAGGGTGAGTCCAGGGCCAGGGTGAGTCCAGGGCCAGGGTGAGTCCAGGGCCAGGGTGAGTCTAGGGCCAGGGTGAGTCTAGGGCCAGGGTGAGTCTAGGGCCAGGGTGAGTCGAGGGCCAGGGTGAGTCGAGGGCCAGGGTGAGTCTAGGGCCAGGGTGAGTCCAGGGCCAGGGTGAGTCCAGGGCCAGGGTGAGTCCAGGGCCAGGGTGAGTCCAGGGCCAGGGTGAGTCCAGGGCCAGGGTGAGTCCAGGACCAGGGTGAGTCTAGGGCCAAATGGGGTCAATTTACCACCAAAAGTAGTAAATACAAATTGCTTTCAGGTTCCCAATGTGGTAACGGATTATTGGTTAGGCGTGACCCCCACCCCCCTTACCTCACCCCGTACCCCCCTTACCTCACCCCTCACCCCCCTTACCTCACTCCCCTTACCTCACCCCGTACCACCATTACCTCACATCACTACCATTATCACCACTACCACTGCCACCACCACTACCACCACCACCACTACCACAATTACCAATACTACCACCATTACTACCACCACTACCACCACTACAACTAACACTGCCACCACTACCACTACCACCATTACCACCACTACCACCACCACTACAACTAACACTACCACCACTACCACCACTACCACAACTACTAGCAAACTGTGAGGAAACTTATCCCCAACATTGCCAAGATTTCATGAAAGCCTTGAGAGAAACCTTTAAGACGTCCTCCTCCAGGCTCAAGGAGGACCTACAAGTGAGGGAGGGAGGGAGGGAAGGGGGGGAGAGGGGGAGGGAGGGAAGGGGGGAGGTAGCGGGAGGGAAGAAAGGAGGAAGGAAAAGAGATGGGGGAGGTAGGGAGAATGGAGGAGATACGATATTAAAGAAGGTGAAAGGAAGGAAGGAAGGAAGGAAGGAAGGAAGGAAGGAAGGAGGAGTCTTAGAGGGAGAAAAGGAAGACTAGCAAGAAGGAAGAGGTGGATGGAGAGGTTCTACAAAATACAGGAGGCGGAAGGGAAGAGGAGTAGGAGGGAAGAGGGCGAAGGGGCGTTGGTGAGGAGGGGGCGAGCGAGATGCGAGTGAAGCGTGGGCGTGTGAGAGGGGGGTCGAGGCGTGGGTGGGCGTGTAGGGAGAGGTGGTCAAGGCGTGGGTGGGGGTGTAGGGAGAGGGGGTTCGAGGCGTGGGTGGGCGTGTAGGGAGAGGTGGTCAAGGCGTGGGTGGGCGTGTGAGAGGTGGTCGAGGCGTGGGTGGGCGTGTGACAGGGGGTCGAGGCGTGGGTAGGCGTGTAGGGAGAGGGGGTTCGAGGCGTGGGTGGGCGTGTAGGGAGAGGTGGTCAAGGCGTGGGTGGGCGTGTGAGAGGTGGTCGAGGCGTGGGTGGGCGTGTGAGAGGTGGTCGAAGCGTGGGTGGGCGTGTGAGAGGTGGTCAAGGCGTGGGTGGGCGTGTGAGAGGTGGTCAAGGCGTGGGTGTTATAATAAGCACGGAACAACCTTCAAACCCCTCCCCCCCCCCCCCCCCACACACACACACACGTTCATCCAGCAACACCTTTCTTGACCTCAGCTCACCTGCAACATTAATACATTAACAGAGGTCCACCCCGACTCTCTCTCTCTCTCTACGGACACCTTTTAGCCGCCCCAATCCTCCCCCAGACCCTCAGTCCTCCCCCAGACCCCCAGTCCTCCCACAGACCCTCAGTCCTCCCCCAGACCCTCAGTCCTCCCCCAGACCCTCAGTCCTCCCCCCAGATCCTCAGTCCTCCCCCAGACCCTCAGTCCTCCCCCAGACCCTCAGACCTCCCCCAGACCCTCAGTCCTCCCCCAGACCCTCAGTCCTCCCCCAGACCCTCAGACCTCCCCCAGACCCTCAGTCCTCCCCCAGACCCTCAGACCTCCCCCAGACCCTCAGTCCTCCCCCAGAACCCTCAGTTCTTACTCCACTCTCCTCCTACCCTGAAGTCCTGGCACCTACTGTAATCTACTGGCACCTATAGTCACCTACTAGCACCTACTGGCACCTACTGGCACCTAATGATACCTACTGTAATCTACTGGCATCTTTTGTGACCTACTAGCACCTACTGGCACCTTTTGGCACCTCTTGGCACCCCCTACGCTAGCTGGATGGTTCAAGTCGACACATTATTCAAGAGATGGTGAGAGATGTGTGCCAGCAAGTTGAGTCTGTGAAGTAGTTTGTTTGGGTGGCACTACTGGAGGTGTGTGTGGCACTACTGGAGGTGTGTGTGGCACTACTGGAGGTGTGTGGCACTACTGGAGGTGTGTGGCACTATTGGAGGTGTGTGTGGCACTACTGGAGGTGTGTGTGGCACTACTGGAGGTGTGTGGCACTACTGGAGGTGTGTATGGCACTACTGGAGGTGTGTGTGGCACTACTGGAGGTGTGTGTGGCACTACTGGAGGTGTGTGTGGCACTACTGGAGGTGTGTGGCACTACTGGAGGTGTGTGTGGCACTACTGGAGGTGTGTGGCACTACTGGAGGTGTGTGTGGCACTACTGGAGGTGTGTGGCACTACTGGAGGTGTGTGTGGCACTACTGGAGGTGTGTGTGGCACTACTGGAGGTGTGTGGCACTACTGGAGGTGTGTGTGTGGCACTACTGGAGGTGTGTGTGGCACTACTGGAGGTGTGTGGCACTACTGGAGGTGTGTGTGTGGCACTACTGGAGGTGTGTGGCATTACTGGAGGTGTGTGTGGCACTACTGGGGGTGTGTGGCACTACTGGAGGTGTGTGGCACTACTGGAGGTGTGTGTGGCACTACTGGAGGTGTGTGGCACTACTGGAGGTGTGTATGGCACTACTGGAGGTGTGTGTGGCACTACTGGAGGTGTGTGGCACTATTGGAGGTGTGTGTGGCACTACTGGAGGTGTGTGTGGCACTACTGGAGGTGTGTGTGGCACTATTGGAAGTGTGTGTGGCACTACTGGAGGTGTGTGTGGCACTACTGGAGGTGTGTGTGGCACTACTGGAGGTGTGTGGCACTATTGGAAGTGTGTGTGGCACTACTGGAGGTGTGTGGCACTACTGGAGGTGTGTGTGTGGCACTACTGGAGGTGTGTGTGGCACTACTGGAGGTGTGTGTGGCACTACTGGAGGTGTGTGGCACTACTGGTGTTGTGTGGCACTACTGGAGGTGTGTGTAGCACTACTGGAGGTGTGTGGCACTACTGGAGGTGTGTGTGGCACTACAGGAGGTGTGTGGCACTACTGGAGGTGAGTGGCAGGTGTGGTGAGCATCTTTCACTATCAACAAATTATTTTACTGTCAATAACTCTTACCGTTTTATCGGAAATTATCATGTAAATAAATAAGTAATTACCATTGCAATAAACATATTTGCCAACTAGACATAATCCTGACAGCTCTGTCCTCTTGTTCAACCTTATTACTGTACAACCCAAGTTGTACTGCTCCCCCATTAATTATACTTATGTCTTTCAATTCCACTGTATTTTATGTATATACTTATAATATAACTTCAAATAAAACAATAAAAATAATAAATAAATAAAATAAATAAATATTGAAGTGATAACCGTGGTAACATTATGAGATGTTCTTATTACCACCATGCTATTGTACTATTCCAGATGATACTAAATGTTACATAATACTTCCTTGAGATAAATGTATAGTATATATCAGGTGCCTCAAAGAGAGCTCTGGTTCTCAACTGGCTCAGCCATGTTAATATTGTTATTATTACCCACTCTGTATCTGTGTTTATATGGTTAAATAAACTGTTTCAATTCAATTCAAATTAATAACTTTTTACTATCAATGAATTTTACTTCCAATATATTTTACTGTCAAAAATTTTCCATACTGTCTACAGCTTTTCCAACAACGACTTTTTACACAGTCAAAAAATTTTTACATCAACAACATTTTACACCGTCAACAACATTTTTACACCGTCAACAACATTTTTACACCGTCAACAACTTTTTTACACCGTCAACAACATTTTTGCACCGTCAACAACTTTTTTACACCGTCAACAACATTTTTACACCGACAACAACTTTTTTTACACCGTCAACAACATTTTTACACCGTCAACAACTTTTTTACACCTTCAACAACTTTTTTTACACCGTCAACAACATTTTTACACCGCCAACAACATTTTTACACCGTCAACAACTTTTTTACACCGTCAACAACATTTTTACACCGTCAACAACTTTTTTACACCGTCAACAACTTTTTTACACCGTCAACAACTTTTTTACACCGTCAACAACTTTTTTACACCGTCAACAACTTTTTTACACCGTCAACAACTTTTTTACACCGTCAACAACTTTTTTACACCGTCAACAACATTTTTACACCGTCAACAACTTTTTTACACCGTCAACAACATTTTTACACCGTCAACAACTTTTTTACACCGTCAACAACTTTTTTACACCGTCAACAACTTTTCTAACGGTCGAGTGAAAGAAAGAAAATCGGCCTTGTAATTTTCGAAACAAACTTATTTTACGACGAAAGTGAGAGTGGGTTTCCATGGGCCAGACGATGACCCATGGGCGGAGGGGGAGTGGGACAGAGAGGTGGAACAGAGGGGTGGAACAGGGTGGTGGAACAGAGGGGTGGAATAGGGTGGTGGAATAGGGTGGTGGAACAGGGTGGTGGGACAGGGATGGTGGGACAGAGGGGTGGAACAGGGTGGTGAAACAGAGGGGTGGAACAAAGAGGTGGAACAGAGGGGTGGAACAGAGGGGTGGGACAGGGATGGTGGGACAGGGTGGTGGGACAAAGGGGTGGAACAGAGGGGTGGAACAGGGTGGTGAAACAGAGGGGTGGAACAAAGAGGTGGAACAGAGGGGTGGAACAGAGGGGTGGAACAGTAAAACAAAAACAATAGTTAAATAGGATAGCGTCTAGCCGGCCTAAGAGTAATTAATTACAGTATCCGGCAACATCATCAGGCTGTCCTCGGCCGGATACTGACAACCCGGCCGTGAAATGGTCAAAAAAAAATTACACGGCTAAAGCATTTGTCCCAGTCCCTAGCCCCTAGCCCCCCAGCCCCCAGCCCCCTAGTCTCCAGCCCCCCAGCCCTTATTTCTTGGTTTTCAGTGTTCATAGTAGGCCTTAGTTACCAGCCATCAGCCCTCACCACCTCCCTCTCTCCCTCCCTCACCACCTACCTCCCTCCCTCACTACCCCCCTCCCTCCCTCCCTCACTACCTCACTACCTACCTCCCTCCCTCACTACCCCCCTCCCTCCCTCCCTCACTACCTCCCTCCCTCCCTCACTACCTCCACACCCTGAGTTAACGAGCTGCATGACCCAGTGTGGTAAATAAGCCAAGGAGACCGGACAACTCCCTAACTGCACTGGCTAACCATTACACAAGGACCACGTATTATTAAATCCAGGTTCCTTATTAATATCAGTTAGAAGCAAATGGTGTCAAGGAAGTTATCCATACATACATACATACATACATACATACATACACACATACATACACAGAGAGGCCAGGATGTATTATACAACACAGCGTCAGATGCCGTCCATTAATTATTGATGGTGTACAATAATCCTTTTATAACCTATTAGTAATTAACTGACCATCCAACTGTAACCAGACCTAACGGTAACCTAACCTAACCTAACGTTAACCGAACCTAACTTAACGTTAACCTAACCTAACCAAACGTTAACCTAACCTAACCTAACGTTAACCTAACCTAACGTTAACCTAACCTAACCTAACCAAACCAAACCAAACCTAACCTAACCTAACCTAACGTTAACCTAACCAAACCAAACCAAACCTAACCTAACCTAACCTAACCAAACCTAACCAAACCAAACCTAACCTAACTTAACCTAACCTCTTTTAACACAGGGAAACAGAAGAGGAAACATTAAGAGCCTCAGTCTGTCTGTCTGTCTGTCTGCCTGTCTGTCTGTCTGTCTGTCTGCCTGTCTGTCTGTCTGTCTGCGAGCCAAATACAATTACATATGTCTGGTCAATTAACCTTTAAGAGGCACTCACTGGCCAATAGCAGACCTCCTCGTGCAGCCGGGTGCCTCTGATTGGTCAAGGAGCACCGTGACGTCATTGATATTGTAATTACTACCTCCAAATACACTTACTGATGCTGGCCAGTCTCCCATTGGCTTAGGTGAAGGTGACGTGATGGTGACGTGGGTTTAGGTGAAGGTGATGTGATGGTGACGAGGGTTTAGGTGAAGGTGACGTGATGGTGACGAGGGTTTAGGTGAAGGTGGTGTGATGGTGACGATGACTTAGGTGAAGGTGATGTGATGGTGACGAGGGTTTAGGTGAAGGTGACGTGATGGTGACGATGACTTAGGTGAAGGTGATGTGATGGTGACGTGGGTTTAGGTGAAGGTGACGTGATGGTGACGATGACTTAGGTGAAGGTGATGTGATGGTGACGTGGGTTTAGGTGAAGGTGACGATGTGAGTAGGAGACAGTATCCCTGATTAGTGCTGGGATTATCACTGTCTTACAGGCGGGGAGAGACGGGGCGAGGAGAGGTGGGGAGGGGCGAGGAGAGGTGGGGAGGGGCGAGGAGAGGTGAGGTGGGGCGAGGAGAGGTGGGGCGAGGAGAGGTGAGGTGGGGCGAGGAGAAGTGGGGCGAGGAGAGGTGGGGAGGGGCGAGGAGAGGTGGGGAGGAGCGAGGAGAGGTGGGGTGGGGCGAGGAGAGGTGGGGCGAGGAGAGGTGAAGTGGGGCGAGGAGAGGTGGGGCGAGGGGAGGTGGGGAGGGGTGAGGAGAGGTGGGGAGAGACGAGGTGAGTCAAAGCGAGGCCAAGTAGGACAAGGAAAAGTGGGGTGGGGCGGGGCGGGGCGGGGCGGGGTGGGGCGGGGCAGGGCAGGGTGAGAGAGTAACACCCTCGTAGCCGTCTGTACTATATGTCTCACCCCCGGCCGGCCAGCCAGTCATTAAGCAGCAATTCGGG
>CAUDMG010002812.1:357500-380000 GCA_958450375.1 Homarus gammarus | reverse complement strand
AGGTCTTATGAGGTGGTTTAAGGAGGTATTGTTTTAAGGTCTTATGAGGTGGTTTAAGGAGGTGTGTTTTAAGGTCTTATGAGGTGGTTTAAGGAGGTGTGTTTTAAGGTCTTATGAGGTGGTTTAAGGAGGTGTGTTTTAAGGTCTCATGAGGTGGTTTAAGGAGGTGTGTTTTAAGGTCTTATGAGGTGGTTTAAGGAGGTGTGTTTTAAGGTCTTATAAGGTGGTTTAAGGAGGTGTTTTAAGGTCCTATGAGGTGGTTTAAGGAGGGTGTGTTTTAAGGTCTCATGAGGTGGTTTAAGGAGGTGTGTTTTAAGGTCTTATGAGGTGGTTTAAGGAGGTGTGTTTTAAGGTCTCATGAGGTGGTTTAAGGAGGTGTGTTTTAAGGTCTCATGGGGTGGTTTAAGGAGGTGTGTTTTAAGGTCTCATGAGGTGGTTTAAGGAGGTGTGTTTTAAGGTCTTATGAGGTGGTTTAAGGAGGTGTGTTTTAAGGTCTCATGAGGTGGTTTAAGGAGGTGTGTTTTAAGGTCTTATGAGGTGGTTTAAGGAGGTGTGTTTTAAGGTCTCATGAGGTGGTTTAAGGAGGTGTGTTTTAAGGTCTTATGAGGTGGTTTAAGGAGGTGTGTTTTAAGGTCTCATGGGGTGGTTTAAGGTGTGTTTTAAGGTCTTATGAGGTGGTTTAAGGAGGTGTGTTTTAAGGTCTAATGATGTGGTTTAAGGAGGTGTGTTTTAAGGTCTTATGAGGTGGTTTAAGGAGGTGTGTTTTAAGGTCTCATGGGGTGGTTTAAGGTGTGTTTTAAGGTCTCATGAGGTGGTTTAAGGAGGTGTGTTTTAAGGTCTTATGAGGTGGTTTAAGGAGGTGTGTTTTAAGGTCTTATGAGGTGGTTTAAGGAGGTGTGTTTTAAGGTCTTATGAGGTGGTTTAAGGAGGTGTGTTTTAAGGTCTTATGAGGTGGTTTAAGGAGGTGTGTTTTAAGGTCTTATGAGGTGGTTTAAGGAGGTGTGTTTTAAGGTCTCATGAGGTGGTTTAAGGAGGTGTGTTTTAAGGTCTCATGAGGTGGTTTAAGGAGGGTGTTTTAAGGTCTCATGAGGTGGTTTAAGGAGGTGTGTTTTAAGGTCTTATGAGGTGGTTTAAGGAGGTGTGTTTTAAGGTCTCATGAGGTGGTTTAAGGAGGTGTGTTTTAAGGTCTTATGAGGTGGTTTAAGGATGTGTGTTTTAAGGTCTCATGAGGTGTGTGTGTGTGTGTGTGTGTGTGTGTGTGGACAACCTCACATTAACAGACAAACAGACACAACATATTAATAGTCGCTAACGAGAGCCAGCGTGGAATATAAATACTTGGTAGAGGGCAGTAGTAGTGTCACCGTTTAATACCAGTACCCCCCCAGTTACCGGTACAGCCTCCCAGTACACCCCCAGTTACCTGTACAGCCTCCTAGTACACCCCCAGTTACAGGTATAGCCTCCCAGTACACCCCCAGTTACCGGTACAGCCTCCCAGTACACCCCCAGTTACCGGTACAGCCTTCCAGTACACCCCCAGTTACCTGTACAGCCTCCTAGTACACCCCCAGTTACAGGTACAGCCTCCCAGTACACCCCCAGTTACAGGTACACCCCCAGTTCACCTAATTACAGGTACACCCTCCCAGTACACCCGAGTTATACGTACACCCTCCCAGTACCCTCAGTTACAGGTACACCCTCCCAGTACATCCCCAGCTACAGGTACACCCTCCCAGTACACCCCAAGTTACACGTACACCATACCAGTACACCCAGTTACAGGTACACCTCCCCAGTACACCCCCAGTTACAGGTACACCTCCCCAGTACACCTCCCTAGTACACCCAGTTACAGGTATACCCTCCCAGTACACCCAGTTACAGGTACACCTCCCCAGTACACCCTCCCGGTACACCTCCCCAGTACACCCCCAGTTACAGGTACCGGTTACAGAAGAACACCATCAGATAATACAAAGCGGATTACCCTATTAACGATAATAGCGCTACATCATAAATTAATGCAATTATTAGCTTAATGCCCCTCCCTCATACATACATACATACATACATACACACACACACATACATACATACATACACACATACATACATACATACATACATACACAGTTCACTTGTCATTCTACTCACATTTTTGTACATTAATATATTTTAGCCCGACAATAAAAATGCCAACCACAACTACCACTATTACCTCTACCACCACTACTACCACTATTACCTCTACCACCACTACTACCACTATTACCTCTACCACCACTACTACCACTATTACATCTACCACCACTACTACCACTATTACCATCTACCACCACTACTACCACTATTACACTCTACCACCACTACTACCACTATTACCTCTACCACCACTACTACCACTATTACCTCTACCACCACTACTACCACTATACTACCACTACTACTACCACTACACCCTACCACCACTACTACCACTATTACCTCTACCACCACTACTACCACTATTACCTCTACCACCACTACTACCACTATTACCTCTACCACCACTACTACCACTATTACCTCTACCACCACTACTACCACTATTACCTCTACCACCACTACTACCACTATCAACTACCACCACTACCACTACCACCACTACCACCACTACTACCACTATTACCTCTACCACCACTACTACCACTATTACCTCTACCACCACTACTACCACTATTACCTCTACCACCACTACTACCACTATTACCTCTACCACCACTACTACCACTATTACATCTACCACCACTACTACCACTATTACCTCTACCACCACTACTACCACTATTACCTCTACCACCACTACTACCACTACCACCACTACTACCACTATTACCTCTACCACCACTACTACCACTATTACCTCTACCACCACTACTACCACTATTACCTCTACCACCACTACTACCACTATTACCTCTACCACCACTACTACCACTATTACCTCTACCACCACTACTACCACTATTACATCTACCACCACTACTACCACTATTACCTCTACCACCACTACTACCACTATTACCTCTACCACCACTACTACCACTATTACCTCTACCACCACTACTACCACTATTACCTCTACCACCACTACTACCACTATTACCTCTACCACCACTACTACCACTATTACATCTACCACCACTACTACCACTATTACATCTACCACCACTACTACCACTATTACCTCTACCACCACTACTACCACTATTACCTCTACCACCACTACTACCACTATTACCTCTACCACCACTACTACCACTATTACCTCTACCACCACTACTACCACTATTACCTCTACCACCACTACTACCACTATTACCTCTACCACCACTACTACCACTATTACCTCTACCACCACTACTACCACTATTACATCTACCACCACTACTACCACTATTACCTCTACCACCACTACTACCACTATTACCTCTACCACCACTACTACCACTATTACCTCTACCACCACTACCACCACTATTACCTCTACCACTACTACTACCACTATTACCTCTACCACCACTACTACCACTATTACCTCTACCACCACTACTACCACTATTACCTCTACCACCACTACTACCACTATTACCTCTACCACCACTACTACCACTATTACCTCTACCACCACTACTACCACTATTACCTCTACCACCACTACTACCACTATTACACTCTACCACCACTACTACCACTATTACATCTACCAACCACTACTACCACTATTACTCTACCACCACTACTACCACTATTACCTCTACCACCACTACCACCACTATTACCTCTACCACCACTACACACTACTACCTAACACCACTACTACCACTATTACCTCTACCACCACTACTACCACTATTACCTCTACCACCACTACTACCACTATTACCTCTACCACCACTACTACCACTATTACCTCTACCACTACTACTACCACTATTACCTCTACCACCACTACTACCACTATTACATCTACCACCACTACTACCACTAATTACCCATCTACCACCACTACTACCACTATTACCTCTACCACCACTACTACCAACTATTACCTCTACCACACTACCACATACTACCACTATTACCTCTACCACCACTACTACCACTATTACCTCTACCACCACTACTACCACTATTACCTCTACCACTACTACTACCACTATTACCTCTACCACCACTACTACCACTATTACCTCTACCACCACTACTACCACTATTACCTCTACCACCACTACTACCACTATTACCTCTACCACCACTACTACCACTATTACCTCTACCACCACTACTACCACTATTACCTCTACCACTACTACCACCACTATTACCACTACCACCACTACTACCCTACCACTATATACCTCTACCACCACTACTACCACTATTACCTCTACCACCACTACTACCACTATTACCTCTACCACCACTACTACCACTATTACCTCTACCACCACTACTACCACTATTACCTCTACCACCACTACCACCACTACTACCACTATTACCTCTACCACCACTACTACCACTATTACCTCTACCACCACTACTACCACTACTACCACTATTATCTCTACCACCACTACCACCACTACTACCACTATTACCTCTACCACCACTACTACCACTATTACCTCTACCACCACTACTACCACTACTACCACTATTATCTCTACCACCACTACCACCACTACTACCACTATTACCTCTACCACCACTACTACCACTATTACCTCTACCACCACTACTACCACTATTACCTCTACCACCACTACTACCACTATTACCTCTACCACCACTACTACCACTATTACCTCTACCACCACTACCACCACTACTACCACTATTATCTCTACCACCACTACCACCACTACTACCACTATTAGCTCTACCACCACTACTACCACTATTACCTCTACCAGCACTACCACCACTACTACCACTACTACCACTATTACCTCTACCACCACTACCACCACTACTACCACTATTACCACTACCACCACTACTACCGCTATTACCTCTACCAGCACTACCACCACTACTACCACTACTACCACTATTACCTCTACCACCACTACCACCATTACTACCACTATTACCCTTACCACCACCACCCCCACCACCACCACCACCCCCACCACCACCATTACCATCACCCCCACTACCCTCGCCACCCCCACCACCACCACCACTACCCTCGCCACCCCCACCACCATCACCACTACCCTCACCACCACCACCATCACCACTACCCTTGCCACCCCCACCACCATCACCACTACCCCCACCACCATCACCACTACCCTCGCCACCTCCACCACCATCACCACTACCCTTGCCACCCCCACCACCATCACCACTACCCCCACCACCATCACCACCACCCTCGCCACCCCACCACCACTACCCCCACCACCACCACCGTCACCACTACCCCCACCACCCCCACCACCACCATCACCACTAACCCCCACCACCACCATCACCACTAACCCCCACCACCACCACCACCCTCGCCACCCCACCACCATCACCACCACCCTCGCCACCACCATCACCACTACCCCCACCACCATCACCACCACCCTCGCCACCACCACCACCCTCACCACTACCCCCACCACCACCCCCACCACCACTACCATCACCACTAACCCCAGCACCACCACCACCATCGCCACTACCCCCACCACCACCACCATCACCACTACCCCCACCACCACCACTACTACCATCACCGCCACCCCCACCACCACCACCAACACCCCCACCACCACCATCACCAACACCACTACCCCCACCACCACCATCACCACTACCCCCACCACCCCCACCCCCACCACCACCATCACCACTACCCCCACCACCCCCACCACCACCATCACCACCCCCACCACCATCACCACTACCCCCACCCCCACCACCACCACCACCACCACCACCCCCACCCCATCACCACCACCACCACCACCCCATCACCACCACCAACACCCCCACCACCACCATCACCACTACCCCCACCCCCACCACCCCCACCACTACCCTTGCCACTGCACCTGATGAATGGCTACCAACCCTAACATGAAACTTGTAAACTGCAATAACTTAACTTCAGTACACGACGACGCCTCCAGCCCCTCATCCCTGCTGCCTGCTGGTCCCTCCCCTGCTTGTGTGGTCCATCCCCTTCTGCCTGCTGGTTTCTCCCCTGCTCGTGTGGTCCATCCCCTGCTAGCTGGTCCCTCCCCTGCTTGTGTCGTCCCTCCCCTACTTCCTGCTGGTCCCTCCCCTACTGCCTGCTGGTCCCTCCCCTACTGCCTGCTGGTCCCTCCCCCACAGCTAGCTGGTCCCTCCCCTACTGCCTGCTGGTCCCTCCCCTACTGCCTGCTGTGGTCCCTCCCCTACTGCCTGCTGGTCCCTCCACTACTGCCTGCTGTGGTCCCTCCCCTACTGCCTGCTGGTCCCTCCCCCACTGCCTGCTGGTCCCTCCCCCACTGCCTGCTGGTCCCTCCCCTACTGCCTGCTGGTCCCTCCCCTACTGCCTGCTGGTCCCTCCCCTGCTGCCTGTTGGTCCCTCCCCTACTGCCTGCTGGTCCCTCCCCTACTGCTTGCTGGTCCCTCCCCTACTGCCTGCTGGTCCCTCCCCTACTGCCTGCTGTGGTCCCTCCCCTACTGCCTGCTGGTCCCTCCCCTACTGCCTGCTGGTCCCTCCCCTACTGCCTGCTGTTCCCTCCCCTACTTCCTGCTGTTCCCTCCCCTACTGCCTGCTGTGGTCCCTCCCCTACTGCCTGTTGGTCCCTCCCCTACTGCCTGCTGGTCCCTCCCCTACTGCTTGCTGGTCCCTCCCCTACTGCCTGCTGGTCCCTCCCCTACTGCTTGCTGGTCCCTCCCCTACTGCCTGCTGTGGTCCCTCCCCTACTGCCTGCTGGTCCCTCCCCTACTGCCTGCTGGTCCCTCCCCTACTGCCTGCTGGTCCCTCCCCTACTGCCTGTTGGTCCCTCCCCTACTGCCTGCTGGTCCCTCCCTACTGCCTGCTGGTCCCTCCCCTACTGCCTGCTGGTCCCTCCCCTACTGCCTGCTGTGGTCCCTCCCCTACTGCCTGCTGGTCCCTCCCCTACTGCCTGCTGGTCCCTCCCCTACTGCCTGCTGTGGTCCCTCCCCTACTGCCTGCTGGTCCCTCCCCTACTGCCTGCTGTTCCCTCCCCTACTGCCTGCTGTTCCCTCCCCTACTGCCTGCTGTGGTCCCTCCCCTACTGCCTGTTGGTCCCTCCCCTACTGCCTGCTGTGGTCCCTCCCCTACTGCCTCCTGGTCCCTCCCCTACTGCCTGCTGTTCCCTCCCCTACTGCCTGCTGTGGTCCCTCCCCTACTGCCTGTTGGTCCCTCCCCTACTGCCTGCTGTGGTCCCTCCCCTACTGCCTCCTGGTCCCTCCCCTACTGCCTGCTGTTCCCTCCCCTACTGCCTGCTGTTCCCTCCCCTACTGCCTGCTGTGGTCCCTCCCCTACTGCCTGTTGGTCCCTCCCCTACTGCCTGCTGTGGTCCCTCCCCTACTGCCTGCTGGTCCCTCCCCTGCTGCGTGCTGGTCCCTCCCCTACTGCCTGCTGGTCCCTCCCCTACTGCCTGCTGGTCCCTTCCCTACTGCCTGCTGGTCCCACCCCTACTGCCTGCTGGTCCCTTCCCTGCTGCCAAAACGTCTCAAATACTCTACATAAACTAAGCATCACTAATTTAAACTAACCAGTTCTACCTTAACCTAACCTGACCTGACCTGACCTAACCTAACCTAACCTAACCTGACCTAACCTAACCTAACCTAACCCAGAAATCAATAAGGTGTTTAGTGAACAGGTAAAAATATACCAGTTTTGTCTAATCATCAGGTAAACCCATTTTTTTTTATCACTAATTAAATCCTATAGTTAAATTTACCTCATAAAAAAAATATTTATATCAAAAAACAAATTATAATTGAAACGTAACGGAAGTAAACTTATATAAAATAATAAGTCCAAGTTCACTAATTCATATTATCATTATTATTATTATTATTATTATTATCATTATTATTATTATTATTATTATTATTATTATTATTATTATCATTATTATTATTATTATTATTATCATTATTATCATTATTATTATTATTATTATTATTATTATTTTCTAGTGAGTTCTGTACCTAGAATTTTTTTTAATGAATAATATGCAAATCCTATGAGAGAGAGAGCGAGGGAAAAAAAATTAATTTGAAAAACATTTATGAAACAAACTCACGGTTGGTGTGAGAGTATTTGGTAAACTGGGCGGACGGATTCTCCTCTTCCTGAGCCTTGCCGCCCTACCACCCCACCCACCCACCCATCCCGCCAGCTACCCAACCCACCCCCCCTACCCCGCCTGCCGCCCATCCCGTCTCCCACAACTAACTTTGGGAAATGAATATTGTGCACTGAGAGAGACTGCTGCAATCACCCCTTCCCCCTCTAGCCCCCAGCCCTCTAGCCCCCAGCCCTCTAGCCCCCAGCCCCCACAGACACGCCTAAGCTATTGTATGGCGCCAGCACTAACAACGTGTGTACATTTTAGAGATGACCTGAAAATTAGCCCCCACCTTAATGCAATCTCGGGAGGGAAGGTTAGGATAGGATAGGATAGGATAGGATAGGTTAGGATAGGTTAGGATAGGTTAGGTTAGGTTAGGTTAGGTTAGGATAGCACTAGGGTGTCTAATCTTCAGGTGATCCGGAACACTCAAGGGGCATTAACGTAAACCTAACCCAACAAGGCTCACAGTATAAACCGTAAACAAACTAAACCACATCGTTAGGTTTAATGAAAACTGTACAGCTTAAACCAAAATTACCTGAACATGCTGTACCTACTGGGTGGAGAGGGGGAGGGAGGGGGGGGCATAGTGTTACCTAATCTATTGCTGATGGCTGTTATATTATTTTTCTTCACCCACCCAGCTATCCACCCACCTACCCACCCACCACCCACCCACTCACCCCACCCACCACCACCCACTCACCCATCTCCACCCACCAGCATCCACCCACCTACTCACCCACTCACCCACCCACCCAGCCATCCACCCACCTACCCACCCACTTACCCACCCAGCTATCCACCCACCCGCCTCTGTTTACTGACACTTTTAACAATAAACAAACACAGGTAAATTAATTATCTCATCCACAATATCATACTCAGGTAAGGTGGCTCCCGTCTCCTTAACCTGTACTACGACACACGACACTAATGAGAACTAATTAAGGCAGGTAAGGGCTTATAGTTAAGGTAGACTCTAATGAAACCTTAACTTTATCTGTGGCAGCAATACGTACGACACACCTGTAATTATCTTTAACTAGGTCAGGTGTGCCGGAATAGCTAGTTGGGCCTCACACACACGACACAGTCTCTCTATTGGTTGAGGGGGGGGGGAGGGGGGAGTCATAATGGATCACCTGAAGATTAGTCGCCCCCTCCTAAGCGTATTTCACCTGATTACAATACACCCGAACGCTACCTGGGACAATTAGGCTAGGTTAGGTTAGTGTTAGGTTAGGTTAGTGTTAGGTTAGGTTTGCGTTAGGTTAGGTTAGCGTTAGGTTAGGTTAGCGTTAGGTTAGGCTAGTGTTAGGTTAGGTTAGCGTTAGGTTAGGTTAGTGTTAGGTTAGGCTAGCGTTAGGTTAGGTTAGGTTAGTGTTAGGTTAGGTTAGTGTTAGGTTAGGTTAGTGTTTGGTTAGGTTAGCGTTAGGTTAGGTTAGTGTTAGGTTAGGTTAGCGTTAGGTTAGGTTAGGTTAGGCTAGTGTTAGGTTAGGTTAGCATTAGGTTAGGTTAGCTGACTTCTGTATTTTTAGACTATCTTTGTACACTAAACCTTGACACTGCACTCGATCGCCTTGACTCGCCCAACTTTAACGTAAGGTACCCACACGCAGCAGGGTCAACTGGGGCTGCCCTGGGAGTGAACTAGCGCAAATTTCAAAACTACGCAAACTCCAACACAGCACTTAACATACACAACAATATTTTCATGGTAACTACAACGAAATACACTCACCCAGAGCGTCAACCAATAGGAAGACGACTGGCTTCATCTCAACGCACTGTCAGCCAATCCCAATACGACACCAAACGTAAACACACACTGACCACCTCAAAGGACATACACACTTCCTACTCACATTTAATATATGTTCTTTATGTCTTTTCGGGTCAATATAACACAAAGGAGAGTTTTTATCAGTTAATAATCACAAAGGAACAGTTAATTACCAAAGACTTAACGAGAGAAGATATTTTCGACACCCTCACTCACTCACTCACGCGTCACTAACTGCTAATGGATGAAACTTAGTGTGTTATGTCATCAACTTTTGCCATTTGATGATTTATTATTTACCAACAAATAAATTAAGTAAAAAAAACAAAAAATTAATAAAAATAATTGAAATAAATGAAAAAGAGAAAGAAAAACCCAAGTAAATATCCCAAGAGATAATTTAGTCATCCAATCAAGTAGTTCATATCTGTCTTGGTTTCTTATTGGCTGGGGGGAAACTAATGTAACGACCGTCAGCCAGGATGTGATTCGATGAGCATGACGTCATTTTAAAAAGCAAACAAAACAACCTAACCTGACCTGACCTGACCTGACCTGACCTAACCTGACCTGACCTAACCTGACCTAACCTGACCTGACCTGACCTAACCTGACCTGACCTAACCTAACCTGACCTGACCTAACCTGACCTGACCTAACCTGGCCTAACCTAACCTAACCTGACCTGACCTAACCTGACCTAACCTAACCTAACCTGACCTGACCTGACCTGACCAAACACCTCCAGGTAGCCTCCACAAATTACCTGAGAGTTAATTAGATTTTTGCAATGATGAAAAAAAAAAGATGAGAAATGTTTTAATGAGAAATTTGAGTGCGTTAGAGAAATTTGAGTGCGTTAGAGAAATTTGAGTGCGTTGTAGAGAATTGAGTGCGTTATAAAGAAAGTGAAAGTCTGTATACCAATTTCCGCTTCAGGTAGTTATGGTAGTATCCGACTCACGTGTCTAATATCCGGCTCATGTACCTAGTTCCGGCTTAGGTATTTAATATCCGGCTCGGGTATTTAATATCCGGCTCAGGTATCTAATATCCGGCTCAGGTATCTAGTATCGGGGTCAGGTATCTAATATCCCTCTCAGGTATTTGCTATCCGGCTCAGATCTCTAATTACATTGCTATATCCGGCCTTAATTATCTCTCCACCTGCCACCATCTCTCACTCTCTCTCTCTCACTCTCTCTCTCTCTCTCTCTCGTTATAAATCAGGGTTTTCTGATGCCTTTGACACAAGTAAGAGAGACTGAAGGGTCATTAAGTACCTTGGCCTCTACTTGTGGCCTTCTGACTACGGTGATTAGTATTAGTAGTGGAGTTAGAATTAGTTGTGGAGTTAGTTAGAACCTGAGATTATCAACAACGATGAACTAGAACAAGCATTCCCGTCAACAACCATTAATTACCACACCCCATTAACGACCATCCTCCATTAACAACCATTAACTACTACCCCCCTCCCCCCCCTCCCCTTCCCCACCTCACCCCCCTCCCTCTTCTTCTCCTCCCTACAACCACCAACCACAATCCCTATTAAGAACCATCATCAACCACCCCCTCCCTCCACTACCACTCCCCCCTCCCTCCACTACCACTCCCCCCTCCACTACCACTCCCCCCTCCACTACCACTCCCCCTCCCTCCACTACCACTCCCCCCTCCCTCCACTACCACTCCCCCCTCCCTCCACTACCACTCCCCCCTCCACTACCACTCCCCCCTCCCCCCTCACCCCTCCACTCTCCCCTCACCACTCCCCCCTCCCCTCCCCCTCTCACATGGACAGTCGGCTCCTCCATAGACAGAGGCAGGCGATGAATCATGACTTGATTAATATTGTTGACAGGAAACGACTTCCGGAGACGGTGTATAAACCCTCTGGAGGGGGGGGGAGGGGGGGGGGAGAGGGGAGGGGGGAGGGGATGGAGAGGGGTAGGGGGGGGCTCGTATCTATACATAGTCCCCTCCCCCCCTCCCCTCCCCCCCAGAAGGTAATTAATTCTTTCTCGTTCTCTCAGGGGGTGTGTTGGGGGGTGTGTTGGGGGTGTGTTGGGGGGTGTGTTGGGGGTGTGTTGGGGGTGTGTTGGGGGTGTATCGCTGAGGTTTTGCTAGGAGGTAATATCTGGGGTATATTTCCTTTTGGATCACACACACACACACACACACACACACACACACACACACCTATAAAAAAATAAACATGCAATTTCGTGAGAGCTTTTCCGTGGCCCCCCAAAAAAATTTCGTGAAAACTAAAGCAGGATCATTACTATTATTTTGCCCGGTACAAAACTGCCAGGGTTATGTTTGTGGGGAGAGAACCCGGTTGTTATGAACGTAATGAATGGTGGGGAGATAACCTGGTCGCTATGGGAGGTACAGGGCAGGTGGGGGAGATGAGGTCTTTGGGGAGATTGTGGGGAGATAACCTACAATGAACACCCCAGTGAACAAATAACATAGACAACAATGAACACCAGAGTGAACACCTGAATGAACAAAGAACAACAGAGTGAACACCAGAGTGAACAAAGAACACCAGAGTGAACACCTGAATGAACAAAGAACACGATAATGAACACAGAACACATGGTTATGGCCTCCTCCCAGTATGGTACTAACACTAATTTATTAATAATGTGCATAATAGTGTTATAATTTAATAATTCAGTAGAAACGGCCCCTGAGATGCTGAGAGAGAGAGAGAGAGAGAGAGAGAGAGAGAGAGAGAGAGAGAGAGAGAATGACCACAATAACACTCTCACAAAAAATAATTACACCAAACTACTTATCTCTCTCTCTCTCTCTCTCTCGTTAGATTTTGTACAAGTAGAGAATTTTTTTTATTCCGGGAGTTTAATTATATGCTGTCTGTAATCAGTTAAAGGTAGATGCTGACAGGTGATACTGACAGGTAGATATTGACAGGTGATTTGGACAGGTAGATAGATAGTTAAGGGGTTAAACTTACTTGTGTAATGGTTTAATACATAATAGGAATATATAAGACGTAAAAACAAGATCTAGCCTCAAGCTGCGTCACTGCCGGCTGGGTACAGAAAAGTTCTCTCAGTCAGTCACTCAGTCAGGGAGTCAGTCAGTCAGCCAGTCAGTTAGTCAATCAGTCAGTCAGTCAGTCAGTCAGTTAGCCAGTGAGTTAGTAAGTCAGTCAGTCAGTCAGTTAGCCAGTCAGTTAGTCAATCAGTCAGTCAGTCAGTCAGTTAGCCAGTTAATCAGTCAGTCAGTCAGTCTACCAATCAATTAGCGACTTAGGTAAACAAACAGCCAATCACAAGTAAGGTTCACACACACACACACACACACACACACGCCTGTACTTACCGGAGGAGGGTTACCATGGGCGGAGCAGGGTAGGAGGGCGCCCGTGGTGTTGGAGAAATGAAGACGTGAGGGCGGCTCATGTAGGAAGACCGGACCTCTACCTTCTTCCACGGACACCCCCGCCCACACCACGCCCCCACCAGCCACCACCAACACCAGCAGTAGTAGAACACCTGTAGGAGGAGACGAAGAAGGTAGATTAGTACTGTACCTGGGATGGATGGAGAGCATACAATAAGATCTTCTTCTTCTTCTTCGTCTTCTTCTTCTTCTTCTTCTTCGTCTTCGTCTTCTTCTTCTTCTTCGTCTTCTCTCTCTCTCTCTCTCTCTCTCTCTCTCTCTGGGATTTGCATTAGTTTCTCGGGCAAATTTTGAAACACGCTTAATGGTTAGTAAATACTGGAGGCTCATAATTGGCCGTGGCGGTGGGTGGGCCTCCTGCTGCCTCATACCTCCACCTGTTAGCCAATCATTCACTGCCACGTGTATCATGATGGTCTGAGGTAGCCAATAGGAGTGCACCACGTAAGAAGAAGAAGAAGACATAACTCCCTCAAAACACCGCAATAAATACAACCAGTCAGGTCAGTAAGAAGAGCAGCTAAGTATAAGGACCCCCCCCCAAAAAAAAATTCTCATCAAGATTTTCAGAGATCAGGAATTCAATGCTTTTAAAAGGGTTTCCAGGAAGGTTGAAGCTTTTAATCTAAATTAATTTTTTGGATAGGATCTAACTGGACTTACTAATTTGCATATTTACCCAGAGATATTATAGGAAAGTTTAGCTTTTCTGCCATATTGAGGTAATAGAATATATATATATTTTTTATTGTTATTATTAAGAAATATATATTTGTTTTGTGTTTTAATGTGTGATGGAGTGTGTTTGTTTGTTCCTGTTTTTAATTTGTTTTTATTTTAAGGTTAAGTGATATTAGTGTCAATTATATGAACGTACTACTACTACCACCACTACTACTACTACCACTACCACTACTACTACTACTACTACTACCACTACCACTACCACTGCTACTACCACTACTACTACTACCACTACTACTACCACTACTACTACTGCTACTACTACTACTACTACACCACTAACCCAACTCTTTCACTTCGATTAAATCTTCGCTCCGCTTTTAAGAGATATTTCCCCTGGAGGTTGTTGGTCTCGAGGCTATAAAGGTCCACTTTTACTTGACCAGACAATTGTTGAAAAATACGACCATCTTTACTTCCCTCTTCTGGATACGACCTACGACCCTGGGGGGGGAAGGGGGGGGGGGTTGGTCAGTGTATTGGTGTTTGTGTTTATTGGAAGGGGATAGATAGATAGATAGACAGACAGACGCGATAGAGCTGTTTGGACCTTAGTGGCGCATTGTGGCGTTATGGACCATTAGTACAATTCGTCTCTCGTTAATGAAGCCACGCCGTTACTGGAGCTGAAGTGGCACTGTACACCATATTGGCACTGTACACCATATTGGCACTGTACACCATATTGGCACTGTGCACCATATTGGCACTGTACACCATATTGGCACTGTACACCATATTGGCACTGTACACCATATTGGCACTCTCAACCAAAGTGGCAAGCCCCTTCTCGTTGTCCAGGTAGTTTACACACACATATATATCCACACATAAAAATACGCATACACACACACAACCGCCCCCCCACACACACACAACCCCCCACCCACCCCCCACAATAAAAAAATCAGTTACAGATGACTTGAAAGGAAAATAAAAATGCTAACTTTTCCTTCCCTGTGTTTCTCTAAGGCGGACGACCAGCACTGTGGGCGGACATATGAGAGAGAGTTAATGAGGCAAACCTTATTTTTTTATGGTACATATTTTTCCTCCACAAGTAAAAGAAATGACTGAGAACGGCGCCCGGCTTTAAAGAACGACCCGTTACGGACTTGTCGGTAGCTGAGAGAGAGAGAGAGTCCTGGAGGTTTGTAGTAAAGGCTCTTGGAGGTATTAAAGGCTCCTGTAGGTATATAAAGGCTCCTGAAGGTATATAAAGGCTCCTCAAGGTATATACAGGCTTCTGAAGGTATATAAAGGCTCCTGTAGGTATATAAAGGCTGCTGGAGGTATAAAGACTCTTGGAGGTATTAAAGGCTCCTGAAGGTATATAAAGGCTCTTGAAGGTATATAAAGGCTCCTGTAGGTATATAAAGGCTCCTGGAGGTATAAAGACTCTTGGAGGTATTAAAGGCTCCTGTAGGTATATATAATCTCCTGAAGACTCCTTAACGCTTCTAGAGACTCTTGAAGTCTCTTATAAGGCTCCTAAAGGCTCCAGGAGGCCAGGCGGTACTACCAAGATCTTCTCTCCGCTACAGAGATCTTTTCACGTATTAAATAAAATCTCGGGAAGACAACAACGGGAAGACACCGATAGGAAGCCAATAACGGGAAGAAAACAACCGGAAAAAACAACGGGAAGACAACAAAGGGAAGACAAAATTAATTTTGACTAAGAAAAAACTGAATTAAATTTAACTTAGGAAGACAGGAAGTTTGGAAAGACCAGAGAATTATTTAATATCATACACCAGAACGTGTGAACCTAACCTAACCTAACCTAACCTAATCCCACCTCACCTCACCTCACGTCACCTGTCTTATATAAAGTTATTTTGGGATACTGTCTTCAATAACGTCGAGTTTCTATATGATCTCTGGAGGTGTAGACAATATCTCTCCTCTGTCTGTCTGTCTCTTTGTTTCAGCGTCTGTCTGTCTGTCTCTTTGTTTCAGCGTCTGTCTGTCTGTCTCTTTGTTTCAGCGTCTGTCTGTCTGTCTCTTTGTTTCAGCGTCTGTCTGTCTGTCTCTTTGTTTCAGCGTCTGTCTGTCTGTCTCTTTGTTTCAGCGTCTGTCTGTCTGTCTCTTTGTTTCAGCGTCTGTCTGTCTGTCTCTTTGTTTCAGCGTCTGTCTGTCTGTCTCTTTGTTTCAGCGTCTGTCTGTCTGTCTCTTTGTTTCAGCGTCTGTCTGTCTGTCTCTTTGTTTCAGCGTCTGTCTGTCTGTCTCTTTGTTTCAGCGTCTGTCTGTCTGTCTCTTTGTTTCAGCGTCTGTCTGTGTCTGTCTGTCTGTTTGTTTCAGCGTCTGTCTGTCAGTCTGTCTCTTTGTTTCAGTGTCTCTCTGTCTGTCTGTTAACATAAGAGTATAAGAACATAAGAATGGAGGAAACTGCAGCGGGCCTATTGGCCCATACTGGGCAGTCCCGTTTACACCCAACCCCTATTGCTCATATGAGCATCCAACCTATGTTTGAAGCTATCCAGCGTGTAGAGTTAATGGTGATATTTGGTAACTTGTTCCATTCATCCACTACTCTGTTTCCAAACCAGTGTTTACCTATTTCACGCCTAAATCTAAATTTGTCTAATTTAAAACCATTGTTACGAGTTCGCTCCTGGTTGGATAGTTTGAGTACCTTTGTAATGTCCCCTTTGTTTAGCCCTGACTTCCATTTATACACCTCTATCAGGTCGCCCCTCGCTCTACGTCTCTCGAGGGAGTGCAAATTAAGATGCTTTAACCTGTCCCTGTACTCAAGGTTCCTAATGCCCGGGATTAGTCTTGTCATTCTTCTCTGAATTCGTTCTTGGGATTCTATATCCATTCTGTAGTACGGTGACCAGAATTGAACTGCGTAATCCAAATGCGATCTCATAAGCGAAAGATACAGTTTTAGGATGACCTCGCTAGTCTTGTAACTAACACTCCTTTGTATGAACCCAAGTACTTTATTAGCCTTGTTACGAGCAAATACACATTGTTCAAGTCTCTCTCTCTCTCTCTGACCGTAAAGCACTATCTTGTTCCAGTTGTTTCACTGTCTCTCATAGTGCCCGAAGGTCTTTGTTCACGAGCTTCAGTCACAGCTTCAAGAACACTAATATTTGTTCTAGAGCTCTGTACCACCACTTGTTCTAGACCGCTATACCATTTGTTCTAGATCCCTGTACCACTTGTTCCAGGAGTCTTTTTTTTTTTTTTTTTTTACGGGGATTAGCCCACCCGGGCACAGGTCACTGACCCACATCGGGGCCAAGGGGGCGAAAATGTGATGATAATAATATTAATAATAATAATAATAATAATAATAATAATAATAATAATAATAATAATAATAAAGAACCATAAAGAAATACAAACTGAAAAAATTTTAGTGAGAAACAATATACAGTATATATGTTGTGTTGTCAATGTTAAGAGAGACAATTGAGACCCTGCAATTGTGTGTAAATGAGGCAGAAAGTCAGATTAGCAACCTGGGACTTGGTCACAATTTCGTGGTGCCATATGGCAGCAGGGTCTACCATTAGACAAAACATTATGCCGCCAATATCTTCCCAGGCGGTAGTACCTCCCTGTTTGGTTGCTGCCTACTACAATTGTTCCAGTATTCAAACACTTTATTTTATCCAGGACCTCCAACAGATGTTCAAGACATCTAACCATCTTGTTCTTGGTGCAGGAGACACGTTATTTGGTCTCAGGGAATCATTGTTATTCCCGGAGGAGAGAGGGAAGGACAGTGTCTTGTTTCAGGAGTCAGAATTCTTCCTTTAAAACTCCCTTGTTGCTTCCAGGAGTCAGGGAGGGATTCCTACTCGCTAGTTATAGGATAGTGTTATTTCTTTCAGGGACCGCTGCTAGTTCCAGGGTTTGAAGTATTTCCTTCAGGGGATTCTAATCAGTCGTTCCACGGACCCTTGATCTATATTTCAGGTCATTGAGGTGCTATTTCCAGGGAACCTGTTAACCATTCCAGGCGCCTTTCATCACTAATTCCAGAAACTGCTTTATTTTTTTTCAGAACCCTTCCCTCACTTGTCCCCCCTCCCTCCTTCTCTTGTTACAGGGACCCACCTTTCTCTTCTTCCAGGTGCCTCTCCGTCCACTTTTCCAGAGCCACCTTCCCTTGTTCCAGGTCCCTTCCCTCTCTTGTTCCAGAGGTTGTATCTTCCATTACAACAACAATAATGTGGTCGGGTTGTGCAGATAAACTGTCCCTTGAGGTCCACTCCGCCCCTGTCACCACCACGTCCGCCGCCCACCACCACCACCTTACTGCATCCGACCCCCCCCCAACCCCCCACCTACCATCCTTCTCACCCATCCACCGTCCTCCCCCCCACACCCCTCACCCCTAAAGTACCCCATCCCATCACCTCCATCCATTACCCCCACTTCCCCTCCCACTGTAACCCCCCCTCCCCTCCCCCCTCCCCTCACCCTCTACACAGTATCCCAACCTCAGCCCCCCTCCCCCCCCCCCCGTACACCCACTTGCTCCTTCGGGAGATATTTATGAGGTGATCGATTATGAGAGAGAGAGAGAGAGAGAGAGAGAGAGAGAGAGAGAGAGAGAGAGAGAGAGAGAGAGAGAGAATATGGATTGACAAACGGGGGTAAATGAAAAAGAAAGAATAAAATGAAGTAAATGAAGGAAGACTGTGACTATGACAGCTTAAAGAAGGAAGTGATTGATGATGCTGTCAGTACAGGTGTGTGAGTGACAGACGAGACTCAGCACAGTGACGTTCACCCTTGATTAACTCCGCTGCCGTGAACAATGGGGTTAGGTTAGGTTAGGTTAGGCTAGGTTAGGTTAGGTTAGGTTAGGTTAGCGTTAAGTTTAGGAAGTAAACAATAAGTGTGGTAATTGGAAGCAGGTAAAACACACACACACACACACACACACACACACACACACACACACACACACACACACACACACACACACACACAGGGAAAAACTCACCAGCTTGCCTCGAATATTGAAGACCCTGCCAGGTGAAGAGAGTCTCAGTGCAATTTGGACGCCATATTGGATAACTGAGCTGATGTCTTCACTTTATTGGACATTACAAAAAACAAAACACATTGATTACGGTAAGGTCTTAAGTTTAATTTGGTCACCATCTTAACATCGTATCGGAAGTGAGTCAGTCGGTATATGTTTATTGATACGAGAGAGAGAGAGAGAGAGAGAGAGAGAGAGAGAGAGAGTGAGAGCCATCATACGTTTATCTTCGGGAAACTGTAAATCATTTGAGATTCTTATATATAGAAAAAAATACAAGAAAATATTTTAGGGTGATTTCCTTCCCACTTAAAGAGGGGGGGGAGGGTGGAAGGGGAAGGAGGGGGGGTGGAGGATGAGGTAGGATTAGGTAGGGGGATGAAGGATGAGTGAGGGACAAGGAGGGGGAGGAAATAGGGATGGGTTGGGAGAGAAAGACGGAAGGGAAAGGAATAGGAGGATGTGGAGGGGAGAAGGAAAGAGGGAGGGAGGGAGGGAGAACATTATTATGAGGGGAGGGGAGAGGGGAGAGGGGAGAGGGAGGAAGGATACGGGAGAAGATGTTGTAGTAGTAGTAGGAGGAGGAGGTGAAAAAAGAAGATGAAGAACAATAACAACACGAAAACAAGAATAAAGTTAAAAAGTTACTTGAGAGAACACTAACCTCCCCCCCCCCCCCCACACACACAACCTCCAGATACGAGAGACAAGAAAAGAGAACCCCACAACTCTCCCTTAGACGATTCACAGCACAGAGCCTCACATAGTCCAGCCGTCGACCTCAACTTCCCGCATCTTGGCCTCGTAAATGAGTCACAGAGGCGGAGGTCGACCCAACATACTGCTGCCAATACGCAATGGTGAGGGGAGGGAGGGGTGAGGGGGAGGGGTGAGGGGTGACGAGGAGGGTAGTAGTAGTAGTAGGTATGGGGGAGGGAAGGGGGGAGGGGTGACGGGGAGGGTAGTAGTAGTAGTAGTAGGTATGGGGGAGGGAAGGGGGGAGGGGTGACGGGGAGGGTAGTAGTAGTAGTAGGTATGGGGGAGGGAAGGGGGAAGGTGGTAAGGAAGGGGGGAGATGGTAGGGAAGGGGGGAGGTGGTAGGGAAGGGGAGAAGTGGTAGGGAAGGGGGGAGGTGGTGGTAGTAGTAGGACTTCAAACACATCTAACGAAGCCCGTGTGGACGTCAGTGCTCGAGGATTCTGGACGCGGTGACAGCAAGCTTTCTTCGACATAAGGATTTTTGATCCCATGGCCGCATGTCACCGTAACCTAGCTCTCGATGCTGCACACAGGAGGAACGAGAACGACAAGAGAAGGGCATATGGGGAGAGAATTCAAAACGTTGATCAAGGCAGCTTCACTCCTCTAGTGTTCACAACCTCTGGTGGGATGGGACCAAGTGCAAGATGTTTCTAGGGCCAGACTCGCGGAGGTGATCTCCGAACAGAAGCAGCAGCCCAGAAGTTATGTTACAGCCTGGATGAGATGTCGACTGTCCTTCTCTCTCCTTAGGTCGGCTTTGCTCTGCCTCAGGGGAACGAGAGCTTCTGCCCCAACTCCGTCAACTGCTCCTTAGGTCGGCTTTGCTCTGCCTCAGGGGAACGAGAGCTTCTGCCCCTACTCCGACAACTGCTGCAGATATTGACTATGAGGCTACAGTCACTGAAGGCCGCATAGATCTGCGGCTCAACTAACTCAACACAGCAGGATAGCTACTTATGTATTACGATATTTAATATTAAGGTAATTAAATGGTGGCGAAGGTGTGGCTATTGGGGGAGGCTGGAGGCCACGTAAAAAAAAAGAAAAAAGTAGTAGTAGTAGTAGTAGTAGTAGTAGTAGATGGGTAAGATGGGGGGAGAGGAGGAGGAAAGGAGGGAGGGGAGACAGTATCACTTAGCTACGCTAGCGAGGAACTGTGGCATGGGAGACGAAAAAAATAAAGATGGGAGAGGGAGAGGGAGGGGGAGGGCTGGAGAGGGTGAAAGGGAAGGGGGGTGGATGGAGGAGGAGGAGGGTGGAAGGGGGGGGGTGGTACAAGTTAGGGGGCCTGATGGATGACACACCCAGCTCAGCTTTTATCAATGGAGTTTTGTAAGTTATTGGATGTAATTTATTATGGTGGTAAGTGTAGCCTATAATTCGATAAATTACTTAAACGACTTGAAGCAGCTCATCTTACCGTGTGTGTGTGTGTGTGTGTCTGTGTGTGTGTGTGTGTGTGTGTGTGTGTGTTACTGACAGTTCACAGAGGCGTAGCGAAACTGAGACTTTACCTGAACTAGATACGTTCACTTAGCACCAGTTAGGAGACAAAATTAACACTGAGACTCTACCTTAACTAGATACGTTTACTTAGCACCAGTTAGGAGACAAAATTAACACTGAGACTACTTCAACTAGATACGTTTACTTAGCACCAGTTAGGAGACAAAATTAACACTGAGACTCTACCTTAACTAGATACATTCACTTAGCACCAGTTAGGAGACAAAATTAACACTGAGACTCTACCTTAACTAGATACGTTCACTTAGCACCAGTTAGGAGACAAAATTAACACTGAGACTCTACCTTAACTAGATACGTTTACTTAGCGACAGTTAGGAGACAAAATTAACACTGAGACTCTACCTTAACTAGATACGTTCACTTAGCACCAGTTAGGAGACAAAATTAACACTGAGACTCTACCTTAACTAGATACGTTCACTTAGCACCAGTTAGGAGACAAAATTAACACTGAGACTCTACCTTAACTAGATACGTTCACTTAGCACCAGTTAGGAGACAAAATTAACACTGAGACTCTACCTTAACTAGATACATTCACTTAGCACCAGTTAGGAGACAAAATTCACACTGAGGATCTTAGGTTAATCCAGCTCCAGGGAACATTCTGACTACCTTCCTGGCGGTGGAAACTCTTCTGGCCTTCATATGACACAGCAGAAGGAACACCAAGAGAAGGAGGACTGTAAGAAGTTGTAAGTCCTCACCTCCGGGTACGTGTGTGTGTGTGTGTGTGTGTGTTAGGTTACCACAAGGATGTAAAGGTTTTATAATTGGTCGTCACACACACACAGACACACACACACACACACACACACACACAAATGTTTTATTCCTCGACGCAGACT
>CAUDMG010002812.1:292500-352500 GCA_958450375.1 Homarus gammarus | reverse complement strand
TTAGGTTAGGTCACATGCAGTTAAGGTTAAGTTAGGTTAGGTCACATGCAGTTAAGGTTAAGTTAGGTTAGGTCACATGCAGTTAAGGTTAAGTTAGGTTAGGTCACATGCAGTTAAGGTTAAGTTAGGTTAGGTCACATGCAGTTAAGGTTAGGTTAGGTCACACGCAGTTAAGGTTAGGTTAGGATAGGTTAAGTCATATCCAGTTAAGGTTAGGTTAGGTTCGGTTCGGTTTGGTTTAAGTAAACTTAGGTCATATGCAGTTAAGGTTAGGTTAGGTTAGGATAGGTTAAGTCATATGCAGTTAAGGTTAGGTTAGGTTAGGATAGATTAGGTCATATCCAGTTAAAGTCAGGTTAGGTCACATGCAGTTAAGGCTATTTTACGAAGTTCTCAAAATATCAACCAATTTGGAGCCGAAACCGAATTCAGACAATGTAAACAGAGACTTCCCCCAGCTGGCTCTGAACCCTGCCTGGGGTATACACGACTGATGGTGTATGTTGTGTATGTTGTATGTTGGGTGTTGTATGTTGGGTGTTGGTGTGTTGTATGTTGGGTGTTGTATGTTGGGTGTGTTGTATGTTGGTGTGTTGGGTGTTGTATGTTGTATGTTGGGTGGTGGGGGTTGGGTGTTGTATGTTGGGTGTTGTATGTTGGGTGTTGTGTATTACGTAAGTGTAAATAGTTAAGTTGTCTACCACACGTAAACAGGTGTAAACATAACCCCTTAAACGATGTAAACAAAGGTAAACAACCCTACTTTTCTCCCTTCCCCCTACCTCTTTCCCCCTCCCCTGTTATTATACCCCTTCCCTACCTCTACCCCTTTCCCCTACCTCTTTCCCCCTCCCCCTGTTATTTTACCCCCCTCTTTACCTGTTCCCCTGCCTCTTCCCCTCCCCCTGTTGTTCTCCCCTTCCCCCTGTTATGCTCCCCCTTCCCCCTGTTGTTCTCCCCCTTCCTCTGTTATTCTCCCCCCTTCCTCCTGCCTCTCCCTCTCCCCTTGCCTCTGCTACTCCTCCCCTCCCCCCTCCCTCTTCCCCCCCCCCCACCAAAGGTCTCTCAGTTGAATGCTTGTTGGCACACTCCGAGATTAAGTCTCTCTCTCTCTCTCTCTCTCTCTCTCTCTCTCTCTCTCTCTCTCTCTTCATCATTATTTCCCATCTAATCACCCACCTACCACCACTACCACCCACCTACCACCACTACCACCAACCTACCACCACTACCACCCACCTACCACCACTACCACCAACCTACCACCACTACCACCCACCTACCACCACTACCACCCACCTACCACCACTACCACCCACCCACCTACCACCACTACCACCACTACCACCAACCTACCACCACTACCACCCACCTACCACCACTACCACCCACCTACCTACCACCACTACCACCCACCTATCACCACTACCACCCACCTACCTACCACAACTACCACCCACCTACCACCACTACCACGCACCTACCACCACTACCACCCACCTACCACCACTACCACCCACCTATCACCACTACCACCCACCTACCACCACCACTACCACCCACCTACCACCACTACCACCAACCTACCACCACTATCACCCACCTACCTACCACCACTACCACCCACCTACCACCACTACCACCCACCTACCACCACTACCACCAACCTACCACCACTATCACCCACCTACCTACCACCACTACCACCCACCTACCACCACTACCACGCACCTACCACCACTACCACCCACCTACCACCACTACCACCAACCTACCACCACTACCACCCACCTACCACCACTACCACCAACCTACCACCACTATCACCCACCTACCTACCACCACTACCACCCACCTACCACCACTACCACCCACCTACCTACCACCACTACCACCCACCTATCACCACTACCACCCACCTACCTACCACAACTACCACCCACCTACCACCACTACCACGCACCTACCACCACTACCACCCACCTATCACCACTACCACCCACCTACCACCACCACTACCACCCACCTACCACCACTACCACCCACCTACCACCACTACCACCTACCTACCACCACTACCACCCACCACCACTACCACCAACCTACCATCACCAACCTACCACCACTACCACCCTCCTACCACCACTACCACCCACCTACATGACACGAGGCGCGTACCGGCTTAGTCCCAGGTCCAATTTACGATCTTAATTGGGATCTTAAGCTAGAGGAGATTTCAATTACAATTGGTTTTCCTATTTGAAAGTCTATTGACGGGGGAGGGGGAGGGGTTCCTTTACCCATTAATGATAGAATATTCACAGCTATTAACTCAGGGTGAAATAGAGTTCTGTGTTAATATTTATTTCTCAGGGGATTTTTTTTTATTTCTCAGGGGAATTTTTTTTTTTCTCTGGGGAATTATTTTTATTTCTCAGGGGAATTTTTTTTTTTTCTGGGGAATTATTTTTTTTCTCAGGGGAATTTTTTTTATTTCTCAGGGGATTTTTTTTTATTTCTCAGGAGAATTATTTTATTTCTCAGGGGAATTATTTTATTTCTCAGGGGATTTATTTCTTTCTCTGGGGAATTTTTTTATTGCTCAGGGGAATTATTTTATTTCTCAGGGGAATTTTTTTATTTCTCAGGGGAATTATTTTTTTCTCAGGGGAATTAGGGAAATAGAATGACAGCTTTATTTATTTATTTTAGTCTCTACAATCTCTTAACTATTTCCCATGGAATTTAAAGAGAAATATTCACCGCTTTAACAATCCCTATTTCTCTCGCCTATTTCTCAGGTATTTCCACAGCGATAGTCTCTTGCCGGTAACGCTAGAGATGGTTTTTAATTTCTACTTTGCCCACGACTATATCACCTGGCCATTGATGAGCTAATTACCTGGGGACGGTCGTTAGTGGTGGTGGGAGGGTGATAACAAGGCTCTCTCTCTCTCTCTCTCTCTCTCTCTCTCTCTCTCTCTCTCACGGGTTTATGGTGTTCTCTGTCGATAAAGGTTAAGCACTGCCCCACACCTCATATATTTTCACCTCTATCATCATGCAGGTATAAAGAGTCTTCTCCTCCTTCCCTCCCTCTCTCCCTCCCTTCCCTCCCTCTCTCCCTCCCTTCCCTCCACACACCACAGGACTCTCCCTTCTCCCTTCCCTTCACAATCCTTCCTTAATTCAACCTGTTAAAGGGCGTCGCTTCTTAATAAGGGACAATGTATGTTAGGGTGATGATGTTGGCAGACGTATCTAACCTAACCTGACCTGACCTGACCTGACCTGACCTGATCTACGTCTCTCTCTCTCTCTCTCTCTCTCTCTCTCTCTCTCCTCCACACATCACTTGGCTCCCTGTCTCACACTTTTCGTCACCCTCCACACACCCTACATCACCCTCTGGATACACAGGTACACATACACAGGTACACATACAAAGGTACACATACAAAGGTACACAGGTATACAGATACAGGTATAGCACAGGTGAGTCGTTTCATCTTTCTAAAACAAAATATAAATTGTGTTTCATTGATTCTTGACAAATTGGATAGAGTCGACACACACACACACACACACACACTGATTAATCACACAACAGGTGAGGCAGGTGTAAACAAGTGAGGCAGGTGTAAGCAGGTGAGGCAGGTGTAAACAGGTGTAAACATTGTTACCCACTAAACATGATTCACACTCCATCTTTCTTCATTCATAGTGTACTCATACTGTACTCATTTGATTCATGTTGGACTCACCCTGTGTTCCATTATATTCTTCTAGAGTGAATGAGTACACACACACACACACACACACACATACACACACACACACACACACGACAGTTATTATTTTAAGTCATTAGTGAAGCCCTCGGCAATCTCTTGTTTTGTTCAGTGTGTGTGTGTGTGTGTGTGTGTGAACCTCATCATATTATTAAAAAAAATATCAAAAAGCCTTTATTTAATGTTGTCTACCAGCCTCTGTCACTACCACTAACCTGACACAATGACCACAACAATACCTCTGGTCCTCTCACTACCATTACCACCACTATTATCACTGCTACTACCACCACCACTACTACCACCACCACTACTACTACCACTACCACTACTACCACCACCACCACCACTACCACTACTACAACACGCTCAAGGTCGAATTGTAAATCTGTAAATTATAGCCAAACTTTTAATTCCCGGAGCATATATATATCCGGTTCACGCTTCAGCACTAACCTACGAGGGGTCTTCACAGCCCATATAAAGTAATTGTTATACCTCTCCCCATAACTTCCTCTTCTCAACAAAAACACACTCAAACAATTTACTTCTGGGTATAGTTCCATCCCAGAGAAAAAATACCTATTACGTAATGTTCCCTATTAATTTGTGTTTATTTACGTAGTGTTAATGGGATGGGTTGGGGTGGGGTTGGGTGGGGTGGGGTGGGTTGGGGTTGGGTTGGGTCAGGTTAGGTTAGGTTAATTTTACCTGAATACTATTTTATCTTCATCCCTGTAATTCATTATATCATTATAGTGAAGTCTGGCCACAGTCAGCTTTACTTTACAACGAAGGTAAATTTATTCATTGGTACACGACCCGGGGACCTTGTCGAGTCACACTAAAAAAAAAAGTAATATTCTTTTTTTCCGCGTTAAACTGAAAACTAATTTACACACTTTTGCTTACAATGTCAACAAATACCCCCCCCCCCCCCCCACCGCCCCTAGCCTCAACCATCATAGGTGAATCAGAGGGTCGTAGACATATAAGAACATAAGAAAATAAGGAGTCTGTAATATGCCGGTTGGCCTGTGCATGGCAGCTCCTGTCGAGAGTTACTACCACTCTCTATCATCCATGAATCTATCTAGCCTCCTTTTGAAACTTTCCAGAGTTCCCGCACTTACTACAAAGTTGCTAAGCTTGTTCCACTCGTCCACCACCCTATTTGTGAACCAGTTTCTTCCTATCTCCCTCCTAAACCTAAGCTTATCCAACTTGAATCCGTTGCTCGGATATTATAAGAACTTTATCTATATCCCCTTTATTGATTCCTTTCACCCACTTAAATACTTCTATCATATCTCCCCGCACTCTTCGTCTTTCTAGGGAATGCAAGTTAAGTTTCTTTAACCTATCCTGATATGGAAGGTTTCTAAGTCCTGGAATCATTTTCGTCATTCTTCGCTGCACCGACTCTTGTGAATTTATATCCATTCTATAATAAGGGCACCAGAAATGAACTGCATAATCGAGGTGCGGCCTGACTAGCGCAAGATATAGTTGCAATAAGACCTCTGCACTCTTGTTACTTACACTTCTAGATATAAAACCCAATACTCTGTTTGCCTTATTTCGAACATTAACGCACTGTTTTCTAGGCCGTAGGTCCGGGCTTACAAGTACTCCTAGGTCTCTTTCACAAGTCGACTTCTCTAGGTTGATGTTGTTAAGGCTATATACATTATAAGTATTTGTTCTTCCAATATTAAGTACGCTGCACTTGCTGGTGTTGAATTTCATTTGCCATTTTTCAGACCACCCCTGCAGTTTATTTAGATCCTCCTGTAATGCATTTGCATCCTGCCCTGAATTAATTTGCCGCCCTATTTTGGTGTCATCCGCAAACTTGCTTATGTCACTGCTGATCCCAGTATCTAAATCGTTTATGTAGATTATGAACAAGAGTGGGCCTAGTACTGACCCCTGGGGAACCCCACTGGTTACACGGCCCCACTCAGATTTAACACCATCTACGCTGACCCTCTGCGTTCTATCGGTGAGCCATGATTTTATCCAATTTAAAACTTTCCCCTCGATACCATGAGCCTTAATTTTTCTGTGAAAACTGATAAGAAGTAGCTGTTCAATGCTTTGCTTATTTCTTCACTGCCATTTATCAATTCTCCCCTCCCTGACTTTAAAGGCCCAACTTTGTCCTTGACCTTTGTCCTATATACCTGGAAAAATCCCTTGGGATTCGCCTTGGATTCTCTTGCTATCCTGATTTCATATTCTCTCTTTGCTTTCCTTACATTTTTCTTAACATTCCTAGATAGTTCATTATACCTGTTTCTGAGCTGCTCCTCCCCTCCCTTTAATTTTTTATATATTCCTTTCTTTATTCCTATGTCATGTTTAAGTTTTCTGGTCATCCACCTTGGCTCATTCTTATTAGACCTAATTTTTATGAAGAAACGTATTAAGTATCTTATTATTTCCATCATATTTCCCATATATCAACAAACGACCTCTTTGAATCATAACAAAAGCCCTTACAGTTCATTAAAGCTCGCTGGGGGAAGTGGGGGGAGGAGGAAGGGGAAGTGGGGGAAGGAGGAGAAGTGGGGAGGAAACGGGGGAAGGGAAGGGCAACACACAAGTTAGGAAAACGAGTCTAATTACCGCAACTCTGTAAACAAAAAACACAAAAAAAAGCGAGCCTCAAAACAAAAGCCGCTCGCCACCCGCAGCTCCATGGAGGAAGGTCTCAGCACACTCGTCAATGGGGTGATGTTATGCAGAGTCTCTTGGAGGATTATTTTCAGGGAGAGGGAGAGGAAAAGGGAGGGATGGGAGGGGGAGAGGTGTCCTGTATCGCTGGCGCTGTAGGAGAGGAACTTGAGGAGGAAACAGATGTAAAAGAAACAGTTCTGGATGTGAGGTTTTGTGGCAGCCCAGAGATACGATAAAGTTGCTTCCATCTCGGTACTGATTCCCACCCCCCTCCCCCACCCCACTCTCTCTCTCTCTTGAAGATGTTTGTGTGACTTGAGTGTCTGTTTAGCTGTCTGTCTTTTCTCTCTCTGTCAGCCTGTCTCTCTTCCTCTTTATCTGTCAATCTGTCTCTTTGGTTTCTGTTTCTCTGTCAACTGGCAACACAATAAGTGAGAATTACAATCGAGAAACAATGAATTGGTGGCGTGACTTTTGTAGGCATTGTGAACACGGCGTTAAGGTTAGCGTCACTACACACACACACACACACACCTGCCCGGGTAATGGGAGAGACTGGTTCACACGTCTATTGTACCGGTATTTACTAGGGTTACAGGTATCTACCAGGGCTACCGGTATCCACTAAGGTTACTGGTATCTACTACGGTTACCAGTATCAACCAGGGCATACCAGTACCTACCAGGTCTATCAGTACCTACCAGGGGCTACCATTACTTACCTGTGTTACCAGTACCAACCAGGGCTACCAGTACCTACCAGGACTACCATTACCTGCCAGGGCTACCAATACCTGCCAGGGACACCAGTATCTACCAGATCTACCAGTACCTACCAGTAACTTATCAGTACTTCACCAAGACGAAACCTACATAGATTTTTAACAAAGGAAAACAATTATAAAGGTTAATTTTGTCTCCTAACTGGTGCTAAGTGAACGTCTCTAGTTAAGGTAGAGTCTCAGTGATAATTTTGTCTATTAATTGGTGCTAAGTGAACGTATCTAGTTAAGGTAGAGCTCAGTGTTAATTTTGTCTCCTAACTGGTGCTAAGTTAACGTATCTAGTTAAGGTAGAGTCTCAGTGTTAATTTTGTCTCCTAATTGGTGTTAAGTGAACGTATCTAGTTAAGGTAGAGTCTCAGTGTTAATTTTGTCTCCTAACTGGTGCTAAGTGAACGTATCTAGTTAAGGTAGAGTCTTAGTGTTAATTTTGTCTCCTAACTGGTGCTAAGTGAACGTATCTAGTTAAGGTAGAGTCTCAGTGTTAATTTTGTCTCCTAACTGGTGCTAAGTGAACCTATCTAGTTAAGTTAGAGTCTTAGTGTAATTTTAAAGCCATATTGTATGTTATTTCATCTCAAGGCAGTCAACTAAGTCCAATATTACTTCTCCAGTTACTAGAAATAATTCCACTTACGACTTTCTGAGAATTAGATCGTTTTACACATTTTTACGACGTTATACAAGACTTATATTACAGCAGAGATACAGAAATGAGTCTCATTGTTGTATCTTTGTGTTCATTACAGAATACAGTAAATACACCAATATAATCATTCAATGCTGTAGTCTCTACCCATTACAGCATCAATACAGCAACAGAGCCAATCATTGCTGTATCGTTGTGTTCACTACAGCAGAAAAAAACAATACAAATAAATTACAAAAAAATATTACAAAAATAAGATTGAGTCCTGTTCCCTTGTGTTGTCTTAGTCTGGTATAAGAGAAGGCAGCCAAGTTTGTCGCTTAAATCCGGATAAATATATGAAATCTGTCGTATAAATCGGCGGGATGATGGGAACTTTGCCTTCTAAATCTGGTCGACACAGATTTTTAGTCTTGGTCTTGTGTATCAAACAGTGTGGAGGTAGTGTGGAGGTGTGGAGGTAGTGTGGGAGGTGTGGAGGTAATGTAGAAGGTGTGGAGGTAGTGTGGAGGTGTGGAGGTGGTGTGGAGGTAGTGTGGGAGGTGTGGAGGTAATGTGAGAGGTAGTGGAGGGAGTGTGGGAGGTAGTGGAGGTAGTGTGGGAGGTGTGGAGGTAATGTGAGAGGTAGTGGAGGGAGTGTGGGAGGTAGTGGAGGTAGTGTGGGAGGTAGTGGAGGTAGTGTGGGAGGTAGTGGAGGTAGTGTGGGAGGTGTGGAGGTAGTGTGGGAGGTGTGGAGGTAATGTAGGAGGTGTGGAGGTAGTGTGGGAGGTGTGGAGGTAATGTAGGTGTGGAGGTAATGTGAGAGGTAGTGGAGGGAGTGTGGGAGGTAGTGTGGGAGGTGTGGAGGTAGTGTGGGAGGTGTGGAGGTAGTGTGGGAGGTGTGGAGGTAATGTAGAAGGTGTGGAGGTAGTGTGGGAGGTGTGGAGGTAATGTAGGAGGTGTGGAGGTAGTGTGGGAGGTGTGGAGGGAGTGTGAGAGGTAGTGGAGGTAATGTGGGAGGTGTGGAGGTAATGTAGGAGGTGTGGAGGTAATGTGAGAGGTAGTGGAGGTAGTGTGGGAGGTGTGGAGGTAGTGTGGGAGGTGTGGAGGTAATGTAGGTGTGGAGGTATTGTAGAAGGTGTGGAGGTAGTGTGGGAGGTGTGGAGGTAATGTAGGTGTGGAGGTAATGTGAGAGGTAGTGGAGGGAGTGTGGGAGGTAGTGGAGGTAGTGTGGGAGGTGTGGAGGTAGTGTGGGAGGTGTGGAGGTAGTGTGGGAGGTGTGGAGGTAGTGTGGGAGGTGTGGAGGTAGTGTGGGAGGTGTGGAGGTAGTGTGGTTGGTGTGGAGGTAGTGTGGAGTGTGGAGGTAGTGTGGGAGGTGTGGAGGTAGTGTGGAGGTAGTGGAGGTAGTGTGGGAGGTGTGGAGGTAGTGTGGGAGGTGTGGAGGTAGTGTGGGAGGTGTGGAGGTAATGTGAGAGGTAGTGGAGGTAGTGTGGGAGGTGTGGAGGTAATGTAGGAGGTGTGGAGGTAGTGTGGGAGGTAATGTGAGAGGTAGTGGAGGTAGTGTGGGAGGTATGGAGGTAATGTAGGAGGTGTGGAGGTAATGTAGGTGTGAAGGTAATGTGAGAGGTAGTGGAGGTAGTGTGGGAGGTAGTGGAGGTAGTGTGGGAGGTGTGGAGGTAGTGTGGGAGGTGTGGAGGTAGTGTGGGAGGTGTGGAGGTAGTGTGGGAGGTGTGGAGGTAGTGTGGGAGGTGTGGAGGTAATGTGGGAGGTGTGGAGGTAGTGTGGGAGGTGTGGAGGTAGTGTGGGAGGTGTGGAGGTAATGTGAGAGGTAGTGGAGGTAGTGTGGGAGGTGTGGAGGTAGTGTGGTGGTGTGGAGGTAGTGTGGGAGGTGTGGAGGTAGTGTGGGAGGTGTGGAGGTAATGTGAGAGGTAGTGGAGGTAGTGTGGGAGGTGTGGAGGTAATGTAGGAGGTGTGGAGGTAGTGTGGGAGGTGTGGAGGTAATGTGAGAGGTAGTGGAGGTAGTGTGGGAGGTATGGAGGTAATGTAGGAGGTGTGGAGGTAATGTAGGTGTGAAGGTAATGTGAGAGGTAGTGGAGGGAGTGTGGGAGGTAGTGGAGGTAGTGTGGGAGGTGTGGAGGTAGTGTGGGAGGTGTGGAGGTAGTGTAGGCGGTGTGGAGGTAGTGTAGGAGGTGTGGAGGTAGTGTGGGAGGTGTGGAGGTAATGTGAGAGGTAGTGGAGGTAGTGTGGGAGGTGTGGAGGTAGTGTGGTTGGTGTGGAGGTAGTGTGGGAGGTGTGGAGGTAGTGTGGGAGGTGTGGAGGTAATGTGAGAGGTAGTGGAGGTAGTGTGGGAGGTGTGGAGGTAGTGTGGGAGGTGTGGAGGTAGTGTGGGAGGTAGTGGAGGTAGTGGAGGGAGTGTGGGAGGTAGTGGAGGTGAGGTAGTGTGGGAGGTGTGGAGGTAGTGTGGGAGGTGTGGAGGTAGTGTGGGAGGTGTGGCGGTAGTGTGGGTGGTGTGGAGGTAATGTGAGAGGTAGTGGAGGTAGTGTGGGAGGTGTGGAGGTAATGTAGGAGGTGTGGAGGTAGTGTGGGAGGTGTGGAGGTAATGTGAGAGGTAGTGGAGGTAGTGTGGGAGGTGTGGAGGTAATGTAGGAGGTGCGGAGGTAGTGTGGGAGGTAGTGGAGGTAATGTAGGAGGTGTGGAGGTAGTGTGGGAGGTGTGGAGGTAGTGTGGGAGGTGTGGAGGTAGTGTGGGAGGTAGTGGAGGTAGTGTGGGAGGTGTGGAGGTAGTGTGGGAGGTGTGGAGGTAGTGTGGGAGGTGTGGAGGTAATGTAGGAGGTGTGGAGGTAGTGTGGGAGATGTGGAGGTAATGTGAGAGGTAGTGGAGGTAGTGTGGGAGATGTGGAAGTAATGTAGGATGTGTGGAGGTAGTGTGGAGGTAGTGTGAGAGGTAGTAGAGGTTAAGTGACAAAGCTACCACAAAAACACATCACTTAAGAAGAGGAGGAAAAAAACACTCTGGCGTACGTACGTCTGACGAAGCTTAAAAAGAAAATTTCAATCAACAGAACGACAATAGAATTAATATATTACCTTAATGTTCACTATTTAATTGGAAAGTGGCACTTGATCACCTGTACACAAATAAATGAGTTTCCCCCCAGGTCGAGTTGTCAGGTGTCTCTACTCTCTCTACCTGTACACCTGTCTCCTCTTGTCATTGTTATGGCTTAATCAACACACCCTCACCTGCCCTCCCCTCACCATCTCACCTGCCCTCCCCTCACCATCTGAAATAATATATCTCACTTCCCAGCCCTTCATATTCCTCCCCATTCCTCGCCATTTTCCCCATCCCTCCCCATCCCTCCCCTACGGTAGCCTCACCCATGGGGACTCACTGACTCATTCCTATTATTTCCTCCCCATTAAGTAGTCCCCGTTTACCCCTTAGTCCCCAAAGGCCTACCAAGCCATCCAGTCCCCTCTCCTCCTTCATATTCACCAAGACATTGTTACTTTCAGTGTCTTCAGTCCCCAAATGATCCTTCAGTCCCTCTCTGACCCTACTCTTCAGTCCTCAAAGTTCCTTAAGTCACCGTTAGTCCCCAGTCTGGCTTGAGTTTAAGAGCCTGCACAGCTCCTCAACCAGTTCAGTCGCCATCTATCAGCCCCCAGCCCTTTATTCATTAAACCCTTATCTCACGACTCCAGCCCCTCAGTTATCAATCTCTCCAGTCCCCATCATACCCCACTTTCCCAGTCCCCACCACACCCTGCCTCCCCAGACCCCACCACACCCCACCTACCTAGCCCCCACCACACCCTGCCTCCCCAGACCCCACCACACCCCACCTACCCAGCCCCCACCACACCCTGCCTCCTCAGACCCCACCACACCCTACCTCCCCAGCCCCCACCACACCCTGCCTCCCCAGACCCCACCACACCCCACCTACCCAGCCCCACCACACCCTACCTCCCCAGCCCCCACCACACCCTACCTCCCCAGCCCCCACCACACCCTGCCTCCCCAGCCCCCACCACACCCTACCTCCCCAGCCCCCACCACACCCTGCCTCCCCAGACCCCACCACACCCCACCTTCCCAGCACCCACCACACCCTACCTTCCCAGCCCCCACCACATCCCAGCCCCCTCAGCCCCCACGTAAGCTCCCATGGGTCTCTAAGTTCATGATGGTTCAGGATGACATTAGACAGGTCCATAAGTTGGCCACGAGAGAGAGAGAGAGAGAGAGAGAGAGAGAGAGAGAGAGAGAGAGAGAGAGAGAGAGAGAGAGAGAGACACTGGAGACATATGGAGAGTTCATTATTTTCACTTAAAGGTCACACACACACACACACACACACACACACACACACTAACCGAAGGTGTTGTAACAAGACAGATACACAATAATATTAGGTATGTATGTATGTATGTATGTATGTATGTATGTGGTTGCATTAAAAACTGATATTCGTAGGCGTGGGTGGGCGGCGTGGGCGTGCGTGGGTGGCGTGGGCGGGCGTGGGCGTGCGTGGGTGGCGTTGTTCAACAATCTTTTAAAAGGTTTCCTAAACCGGAGGAGAGTGAGGGAGGGTGAAGGAGGGTGAGGGAGGGTGAGGGAGAGTAAGGGAGGGTGAGGGAGGGTGAGGGAGAATAAGGAAGGGTGAGGGAGAGTAAGGGAGGGTGAGGGAGGGTGAGGAAGGGTGAGGGAGAGTAAGGGAGGGTGAGGGGGGGTGAGGGAGAATAAGGGAGGGTGAGGGAGAGTAAGGGAGGGTGAGGGAGTGTAAGGGAGGGTGAGGAAGAGTGAGGGAGAGTAAGGGAGGGTGAGGGAGAGTAAGGGAGGGTGAGGGAGGGTGAGGGAGAGTAAGGGAGGGTAAGGGAGAGTAAGGGAGGGTGAGGTAGGCTCTGGCGTCTCTCCTCCGCCTGTGTTAAGTTTTAGTATTAAATCTTCCCTACTTCCCTACCTCCCTTCCCTACCCTCCCTTCCCTACCCTCCCTTCCCACCTCCCTTCCCTACCCTTCCTTCCCTACCCTTCCCTAACTCCCTCCCTCCCACCCCATCTTTCTTATCCTTCTTCTCTCCCTTCTTCCTAACCTCCTCCTTCCTTCTGTGTGTGTGAGTGTGTGTGTGTGTCTGTGTGTGTGTGTGTGTGTCTGTATGTGTGTGTGTGTGTGTGTGTGTGTGTGTGTGTGTCTGTGTCTGTGTGTGTGAGTGTGTGTGTGTGTCTGTGTGTGTGTGTGTGTGTCTGTATGTGTGTGTGTGTGTGTGTGTGTCTGTGTCTGTGTGTGTCTGTGTGTGTGTGTGTGTGTGTGTGTGTGTGTGCGTGTGTTGTGTGTGTGTGTGTGTGTGTGTGTGCACTCTATTCTATTTGGAGTCTTGATGAGTCACAATCCTTCATCCTCCCAATCACCCGCCTCTCCAAACGCCTCCAATCCTTCACCCACTCCTCCTCCCCCTACCCTCCTCCCCCTACCCTCCTCCTCCTCTTCCCCCTACCTTCTTCCTCCTCTCCCTACCTTCCTCTGCCCCCTCCTCCCCTACCTTCCTCTTCCTCTTCCCCCTACCTTCCTCTTGCTCCTCCCCCTACCTTCCTCCTCCTCCTCTTCCCCCTACCTTCCTCTTCCTCCTCCCCCTACCTTCCTCTGCCCCCTCCTCCCCTTACTTTCCTCCTCCTCTTCCCCCTACCTTCCTCTTGCTCCTCCCATACCTTCCTCTTCCCCCTCCTCCCCCTACCCTCCTCCTCCTCTTCCCCCTACCTTCCTCTTGCTCCTCCCCCTACCTTCCTCTGCCCCCTCCTCCCCTTACCTTCCTCTTCCTCTTCCCCCTACCTTCCTCTTGCTCCTCCCATACCTTCCTCTGCCCCCTCCTCCCCTACCTTCCTCTTCCTCCTCCCTCTACCTTCCTCCTCCTCTTCCTCTTTCTCCTTCCTCTAACTTCCCCTCAACATCCCTCTTCTCTCTTCCTCGCCCTCACCATCTTTCTCCTCCCTTCCCTCACCGCCGTTCTCCCCCCTCCCCTCACTGTCCCCCCCCCCTCTTCCTCCCCCACCACCACAAGTCAGCACACTGCCGGGGCTGTCTAGGGAACGGACGGTTCAGTAAGGTACGGACCCGTCTATATCTTCCCCTCCCCCCCTCTTCCTACCCCACCTACCCCCTCTCCCCCCTCCTCCCCCCCTCACCAGGACGTATTTTCTCCCCTCGCTTGGCTGTCCTATGTACGGGTGACCATAACTAACTAACGAAACAGTTACTGCTGTTCCAAACTGGGGACGGCTCAAGCTGCGTGGGTCCTGACCACCGCCGCCGCCCGTACAGGATTTTTGGCTCAAAACCACAGAAGCGAGAAGTGTGTGTGTGTGTGTGTGTGTGTGTGAGGCATTCCTGTTACTTGGCAGCTCTCCACTACCTCTAGCACCTACCTCTCTACCTCCAGCACCACTACCTACCTCTCTACCTACAGCACCACCACCTTCATTATTACCTCCAACCACCAGCACTATCTCCACCATTTCCACCACTTATAGTACCACCTTTGCCAGTTCCACCACCACCACCACCACTATAACCACCACCACTATAACCACCACCACCATCACCACCATCACCATCAGCAGGTAATTAATCCTTCTCTCCCTGTTTTCTCCCTCCCTCCCTCCCTCCCTCTTTCCCTTCCTCCCTCCCTCCCTCCCTCCCTCTTTCCCTTCCTCCCTCCTTTCCTCCCCACACCGAGGCTGACTTCCATATGTTGACGTCTTTTGTCTTCCTCATTGGCATATTTCAACACCTGTAAGAAGAAGAAGAAGAAGAAGAAGAAGAAGAAAGAGGAGGAGGAAGAGGAGGGCGTGTCTTCCTCATTAACATCTTTCAACATCTGTACATAAGGGGGCGTGGCACTGTATATAAGAGGGCGTGGCACTGTATATAAGAGGGCGTGGCACTGTATATAAGAGGGCGTGGCACTGTATATAAGAGGGCGTGGCACTGTATATAAGAAGGCGTGGCACTGTATATAAGAGGGCGTGGCACTGTATATAAGAGGGCCTGGCACTGTATATAAGAGGGTGTGGCACTGTATATAAGAGGGCCTGGCACTGCATATAAGAGGGCGTGGCACTGTATATAAGGGGGCGCGGCACTGTATATAAGAGGGCGTGGCACTGCATATAAGAGGGCGTGGCACTGCATATAAGAGGGCGTGGCACTGCATATAAGAGGGCGTCGCACTGTATATAAGAGGACGTCGCACTGTATATAAGAGGGCGTCGCACTGTATATAAGAGGGCGTGGCACTGTATATAAGGGGGCGTGGCACTGTATATAAGAGGGCGTGGCACTTTCCGTAAGGAGACGTGGCACTGAATATGAGGGGGCGTGGCACTTTCCGTAAGGAGGCGTGGCACTGAATATAAGGGGGCGTGTAAGTGAAGCATCCTATCCCATCCAGCCCCATCACGACCCATCCAGCCCCATCACTACCCATCCAACCCCATCACGACCCATCCAACCCCATCACGACCCATCCAGCCCCATCACTACCCTTCCAGTCCCCATCACGACCCAGGGGAGGGGAGAGAGAAGAGGAGGGAGGGGAAGGGAGGGGAGAGAGAGAGAGGGGGGGAGATGAGGACAGAAAATGAGAAATAACGGGGAGAAGAGAGGAGGGGGGGAGAGGGGAGGAGAGAAAGGAAGAAGAGAGAAGGGAAGATAATAAGAAAGGAAGAAGTTCTTTCTCTCTCTCTCTCTCTCTCTTTCTACACACACAAGTCTCATTAAACAAGATTTTTACCAAGTAATTATTTTTTTGTGTACAGTTGACGACCCCAAGTAACGTCACTAACACCAGCGAGAGAGAGAGAGAGAGAGAGAGAGAGAGAGAGAGAGAGAGAGGTCTTCAACACTCTTGTTTTAATTATTACCATCTTATAGTGATTGAAGCGGTGGTGATGGAGGAAATGGTGAGGGTAATGGTGGTGAGTGATGGTGGTGAGTAATGGTGGTGAGTGATGGTGGTGAGTGATGGTGGTGAGTGATGGTGGTGAGTGATGGTGGTGAGTAATGGTGGTGAGTGATGGTGGTGAGTGATGGTGGTGAGTGATGGTGGTGAGTGATGGTGGTGGTGAGTGATGGTGGTGAGTGATGGTGGTGAGTGATGGTGGTGAGTAATGGTGGTGAGTAATGGTGGTGAGTGATGGTGGTGAGTAATGGTGGTGAGTAATGGTGGTGAGTAATGGTGGTGAGTGATGGTGGTGAGTAATGGTGGTGAGTGATGGTGGTGAGTAATGGTGGTGAGTAATGGTGGTGAGTGATGGTGGTGAGGGTGATGGTGGTGAGTGATGGTGGTGAGTGATGGTGGTGAGTGATGGTGGTGAGTGATGGTGGTGAGTAATGGTGGTGAGTGATGGTGGTGAGTGATGGTGGTGAGTGATGGTGGTGAGTAATGGTGGTGAGTGATGGTGGTGAGTAATGGTGGTGAGGGTGATGGTGGTGAGTGATGGTGGTGAGTGATGGTGGTGAGTGATGGTGGTGAGTGATGGTGGTGAGTAATGGTGGTGAGTGGTGGTGGTGAGTGATGGTGGTGAGTGATGGTGGTGAGTAATGGTGGTGAGTGATGGTGGTGAGTGATGGTGGTGAGTAATGGTGGTGAGTGATGGTGGTGAGTGATGGTGGTGAGGGTGATGGTGGTGAGTGATGGTGGTGAGTAATGGTGGTGAGTGATGGTGGTGAGTGATGGTGGTGAGGGTGATGGTGGTGAGTGATGGTGGTGAGTGATGGTGGTGAGTGATGGCGGTGAGTGATGGTGGTGATGGTGGTGAGTGATGGTGGTGAGTGATGGTGGTGAGTGATGGTGGTGAGTGATGGTGGTGAGTAATGGTGGTGAGTGATGGTGGTGAGTAATGGTGGTGAGGGTGATGGTGGTGAGTGATGGTGGTGAGTGATGGTGGTGAGTGATGGTGGTGAGTGATGGTGGTGAGTAATGGTGGTGAGTGATGGTGGTGAGTGGTGGTGGTGAGTGATGGTGGTGAGTGATGGTGGTGAGTAATGGTGGTGAGTGATGGTGGTGAGTGATGGTGGTGAGTAATGGTGGTGAGTGATGGTGGTGAGTGATGGTGGTGAGGGTGATGGTGGTGAGTAATGGTGGTGAGTGATGGTGGTGAGTAATGGTGGTGAGTAATGGTGGTGAGTGATGGTGGTGAGGGTGATGGTGGTGAGTGATGGTGGTGAGTGATGGTGGTGAGTGATGGTGGTGAGTAATGGTGGTGAGTGATGGTGGTGAGTGATGGTGGTGAGTGATGGTGGTGAGTAATGGTGGTGAGTGATGGTGGTGAGTAATGGTGGTGAGGGTGATGGTGGTGAGTGATGGTGGTGAGTGATGGTGGTGAGTGATGGTGGTGAGTAATGGTGGTGAGTGATGGTGGTGAGTGGTGGTGGTGAGTGATGGTGGTGAGTGATGGTGGTGAGTAATGGTGGTGAGTGATGGTGGTGAGTGATGGTGGTGAGTGATGGTGGTGAGTGATGGTGGTGAGGGTGATGGTGGTGAGTGATGGTGGTGAGTAATGGTGGTAAGTGATGGTGGTGAGTGATGGTGGTGAGTGATGGTGGTGATTGATTGATTTTGATTTTGCCGCTTGCAGCGGCTACTTTATTGTGCACCCCACACTCATCCTGTGAGCGGTAGCGCAAAAGGATTACAGAGTAGGGTTTACAAAGGGTCATAATAATTAACCCCGGTTGTCAGGATATTATGGCACTGAAAGTTACACAGTATTTCATTTACATTATTTGTTTAGTTCTATACATAAAGGGTAACTTATTCACAAATGCGTGAGAACAGGCGTGTGAGGCAGTATGTCTGGCCTCACACTTTGTTATTCACATTTACGTGGGAGGTATTCAAGCACATTGCGTATTTGGTTCTGTACATGAGAACTGACATAGATACTAAGTGCAAAAAAGTGGATACAATCTTAATATGTCGGCTATCTTGCCATTAGAGATGAAGTGTTGTGCCATTTCACACACAGTGTGCTTGGACCTGTCCCTAAAAGGTTCTATCTTCACACAGTCGAGGACGTAGTGTTCAAGTGTGTGGCCATATGTATGGCCACACACTTTACATTTAGTTTTGTTTACATCTGCTTGAGGAACATACTGCCAAAGGTACTTATATCCTAACCTTAATCTAGCTGTTACAACATCTTGTAATCTAGTGATCTTGTTACTTGCTCCATAAACGTGTTTCACTTGATACATCTCATCATGGTAAACTATGGATTGACTAGTGCCTGTTTGCACTTGTCTACTTGCGTCAAACTCATCAATAAGTTCTTTCCTAATTACAGTTTTAAGGGTTCTTTTTGACAGACCCAAATTGTATTCAACGGTGTCTTTGTTAGACGCGAGTTTGGCGAGGGCATCAACTCTGTCATGTTTTATGAGGCCTATGTGAGAGGGGATCCACAACAGTTTGACCCTGACACCCCGGTCAACAAGGCACGCATATTTGTGTCTGGCTTCAGAGACAAGAGCGTGACAACCTGAGTCGAGGGTACCAAGGGCAAGTAGTGAGGATAGAGAGTCAGTGATGATGAGACTGTCAGTAACAGTGCCTGTGGGAGGGCTGGAAGTGCTATTGTTGTGACGCAACCTGACGGTAATATAATTGAGAAAGGAGTTAGAATTAACAACTGGGCATCCACTCTACAAACTGAATTAGTTGCCATACTCACAGCTATTAAATTCATTGATGGTGGTGAGTGATGGTGGTGATGGTGGTGAGTGATGGTGGTGAGTGATGGTGGTGAGTAATGGTGGTGAGTGATGGTGGTGAGTAATGGTGGTGAGTGATGGTGGTGGGTGATGGTGGTGGGTGATGGTGGTGAGTGATGGTGGTGAGTGATGGTGGTGAGTAATGGTGGTGAGTGGTAGTGGCGAGTGATGGTGGTGAGTAATGGTGGTGAGTAATGGTGGTGAGTGATGGTGGTGAGTAATGGTGGTGAGTGATGGTGGTGAGTGGTGGTGGCGAGTGAGTGAGAGTATTTACAGTAATAAACTACACAAGATCTAATTAACACCGCCCTGACTCATACACTCCTCTTGAACCCTCTCTGGACACAGCTACACCCTCCTACACCCTCTCTGGACACAGCTACACCCTACTACACCCTCTCTGGACACAGCTACACCCTCCTACACCCTCTCTGGACACAGCTACACCCGACTACACCCTCTCTGGACACAGCTACACCCTCCTACACCCTCTCTGGACACAGTTACACCCTCCTACACCCTCTCTGGATACAGCTACACCCTCCGACACCCCCCTCTGGACGCAGCTACACCCTCCTACACCCTCCCTAGCTCTCTGGATACTGCTACACCCTTCTATACCCCCTACTCCCTCCTACACCCTCCTCCAGGTTTTTTTTATAACCCCCACACAAACTTACACCCTTCAACACCCCTTCTACACCCTCTTCGGGATTCCCAGGAGTCCCTTACATCTTCTACACCCTGTTACACATTCTCCCAAACGCTTCTACGCCCTTCCATGAGCTGCCTACACCTTTAAGCTTTCAATGTCCTTATTTGAATCTCCTATACCCCTCCTACATTCTCCCTGACGCCTCTACACCTTCCATTGGTCTTCTAAACCTCCCTACACCCACCCTAAAATCTTTCAAACCCTTTCTACACCATCCTACATCTTCCATCACCATCCTACACCATCCTACACCTTCCATCGCCATCCTACACCTTCCATCGCCATCCTACATCATCCTACACTCTCCCATGCACTCTTACACCATCCTACACCTTCCATCGCCATCCTACACCTTCCATCGCCATCCTACACCTTCCATCGCCATCCTACATCATCCTACACTCTCCCATGCACTCTTACACCATCCTACACCTTCCATCGCCATCCCACGCTTTGAAACACCATCCTACACCTTCCATCACTATCCCACGCTTTGAAACACCACCCTACAACCCCCCATACACCCCTACACCACTCTACCCCATCCTACACCATCCTACACCCTCCTACACCCTCCACGTTCCTGTGTCCCTCCTGCCGTCGGCGTGGTAAGTGAGGGAGCTCCCCCGGGTGCTGGTCTGCGTCAGGTTAATCAACGAAGCCGGAATGTGTCGTCACCTTACTGACCCCCCCCCCGCCCCCTGGGCTGGTGATGGTGGTGGTAGTGGTCGACGCGTAGGTGGTGGTAGTGGTGGTAGCTATGATGATGATGATGATGATGGTACTGCTGTTAAACTAATACACTAGCTTCTGTTAACACTGTGGGGGTTAGGTTATGCTGGTCGGATCAGGTCGGGTTGGATCTCGTTTCGTTAGGTGAGGGAGGGGTCAGGGGGGGGGGGGTCGGGGCAGGGCAGGGCGGATCGGAGCGACATCGGGTCGGGGCGGCGTCAGGTCAGGGAGCAGAGGGGTCGGGACGGGTTGAGAGAAGGAAAATTTATGTTAATACTTCAGGTGTATGTTCTTCAGCCTCGCCAGGAGACAACTGAGACGGGTATTATAGACAGCTAACACTCTCTCTCTCTCTCTCTCTCTCTCTCTCTCTCTCTCTCTCTCTCTCTCTCTCTCTCAGTTATATGTGTGATGGCTGGCGTCTGTGTCTGTCTGTCTGTCAGTCTGTCTGTCTATAAATATCTATCTAGGTACCTTTCTGTATAGAGAGACGGTAAGATAAATAAACCACACAGGTAGACAGAGAGATAGATAAACAAGTAGATAAATAGACAGAAAGTTAGACGGACAGACAGGTAAACAAATAGACAAACAGACAAATAGACAGATAAGTAAATAAATAGACAAATATATAGACAACAGATAGATAGATATATAGACAGAGAGACAGACGGTAGATATATAGACAGAGAGACAGACAGACAGGTCACAGGTTTACCGTATCATCGTCGCTTCACAGGTTCGTGGTATTTCAAACAACATCTAACACGTAGGCTCTTTGATGATGTGAGGGAGGTGAGGTGTGAGGGAGGTGAGGTGTGAGGGAGGTGAAGGAGGTGAGGTGTGAGGGAGGTGAGGTGGGAGGGGAGGTAGAGTGTGAGGGAGGTGAGGTGTGAGGGGAGGTGAGGGAGGTGAGGTGTGAGGGAGGTGAGGTGTGAGGGAGGTGAGGTGTGAGAGGAGATGAGGTGTGAGGGGAGGTGTGAGGGGAGGTGAGGTGTGAGGGGAGGTGAGGGAGGTGAGGTGTGAGGGAGGTGAAGGAGGTGAGGTGTGAGGGAGGTGAGGGAGGTGAGGTGTGAGGGAGGTGAGGTGGGAGGTGAGGTGTGAGGGAGGTGAGGTGTGAGGGAGGTGAGGTGTGAGGGGAGGTGAGGGAGGTGAGGTGTGAGGGAGGTGAGGTGTGAGGGGAGGTGAGGTGTGAGGGGGGTGAAGGAGGTGAGGTGTGAGGGAGGTGAGGTGGGAGGGGAGGTGAAGGAGGTGAGGTGTGAGGGAGGTGAGGTGTGAGGGGAGGTGTGAGGGGAGGTGAGGTGTGAGGGGAGGTGAGGGAGGTGAGGTGTGAGGGAGGTGAGGGAGGTGAGGTGTGAGGGAGGTGAGGTGTGAGGGGAGGTGAGGTGTGAGGGAGGTGAGGTGTGAGGGGAGGTGAGGGAGGTGAGGTGTGAGGGAGGTGAAGGAGGTGAGGTGTGAGGGAGGTGAGGTGTGAGGGGAGGTGAGGTGTGAGGGGAGGTGAGGGAGGTGAGGTGTGAGGGAGGTGAGGTGTGAGGGAGGTGAGGTGGGAGGGGAGGTGAAGGAGGTGAGGTGTGAGGGAGGTGAGGTGTGAGGGGAGGTGTGAGGGGAGGTGAGGTGTGAGGGGAGGTGAGGGAGGTGAGGTGTGAGGGAGGTGAGGTGGGAGGGGAGGTAGAGTGTGAGGGAGGTGAGGTGTGAGGGGAGGTGAGGGAGGTGAGGTGTGAGGGAGGTGAGGTGTGAGGGAGGTGAGGTGTGAGGGAGGTGAGGTGTGAGGGGAGGTGAGGTGTGAGGGAGGTGAGGTGTGAGGGAGGTGAGGTGTGAGGAGTGGTGAGGTGTGAGGGGAGGTGAGGTGTGAGGGGAGGTGAGGTGTGAGGGGAGGTGTGAGGGAGGTGAGGTGTGAGGGAGGTGAAGGAGGTGAGGTGTGAGGGAGGTGAGGTGGGAGGTGAGGTGTGAGGGGAGGTGAGGTGTGAGGGAGGTGAGGTGTGAGGGGAGGTGAGGGAGGTGAGGTGTGAGGGGAGGTGAGGTGTGAGGGAGGTGAGGTGTGAGAGGAGAGGAGGTGTGAGGGGAGGTGAGGTGTGAGGGGAGGTGAGGTGTGAGGGGAGGTGAGGTGTGAGGGGAGGTGAGGTGTGAGGGAGGTGAGGTGTGAGGAGTGGTGAGGTGTGAGGGGAGGTGAGGTGTGAGAGGAGATGAGGTGTGAGGGGAGGTGTGAGGGGAGGTGAGGTGTGAGGGGAGGTGAGGTGTGAGAGGAGAGGAGGTGTGAGGGGAGGTGAGGTGTGAGGGGAGGTGAGGTGTGAGGGGAGGTGAGGTGTGAGGGACGCCTTATACCAAAAAGCCAACCCCTTAATACCACAGTGCCAGTCCATTATACCACAGTACCACGCCCCTTATTACCACAGTGCCAGTCCATTATACCACAGTGCCACGCCCCTTATTACCACAGTGCCAGTCCATTATACCACAGTGCCACGCCCCTTAATACCACAGTGCCAGTCCATTATACCACAGTGCCAGTCTATTATACCACAGTGCCACGCCCCAGACACCCAGAGTAACGAAGGCTCAGTGTCTTGGTATAAGCGGAGAGTTCACGGTCGGCGGCGCCAAGAAATTGCAAAATATCGCTGTATTGTAAAGTTCAACCTCGACATTATGACTGTCTGAGAGGGGAGGTGGAGGTGGAGGGTGAGGGGGTGAGGGGTGAGGGGGTGGGGGTGGGGGTGGGGGGTGAGGGGATGGGGGTGAGGAGTGAGGGGGTGAGGAGTGAGGGGGTGGGGGGTGAGGGTGAGGGGTGGGGGGGTGAGGGGTGAGGGGTGGGGGGTGAGGGGTGGGGGGGTGAGGGGTGAGGGGTGGGGGGTGAGGAGGTGAGGGGTGAGGGGGTGAGGGGTGGGGGGAGGAGGATGTGGAGGAGGAGGAGGAGGAGGAAGAGGAGGATGAGGAGGAGGAGGAGGAGGAAGAGGAGGAGGAGGAGGAAGAGGAGGAGGAGGAGGATGTGGAGGAGGAGGAGGAAGAGGATGAGGAGGAGGAGGATGAGAATGAGGAGGAAGAGGAGGAGGAGGAGGAGAATGAGGAGGAGAAAGAGAAGGAGGAGAAGGAAGATAGGGAGGAGAAGAAGGTAGAAGAGGAAAATGGGGAGGAGGAGGGGAAGGAGGAAGAGAGGCTTATAAACCTCCAGTCAACCAGTCACTTACCAGTCACCTGTGTCTCTTAATAACAGTCAGCGGAGGGACCACACCAGTCACATCTCTGTCTTTCCACATAACAGTCAGAGGATGAAACACGACTGTGACTGTTTAGTAACTGTCTCAGAGTGGTGATGGTGTTAGGTGAGGATCTCTTTTCAGTAATTTTCTTCTCTCTCTATTTTACATTTGACAAAGAGAGAGAGAGAGAGAGAGAGAGAGAGAGAGAGAGAGAGAGAGAGAGAGAGAGAGAGAGAGAGAGAGAGAGAGAGCCGATAAGAGATGAAGTAGAAAGATAAGACGCGAAATGGTACCAGAATTAACACTGAGACTCTACCTTAACTAGATACGTTCACTTAGCACCAGTTAGGAGACAAAATTAACACTGAGACTCTACCTTAACTAGATACGTTCACTTACCACCAGTTAGGAGACAAAATCAACTAACAGAATTTTGTAAACACGTTCCTAGATCCTCAAAAGTACAATAATAGTAAATAAAATGTAAAAATTGCAAAAAAAATGTATGAGTAAAAATTTTTGTAGTATAAATATTGTAAAAAAAATCATATAAAATTATCCAACAAAAATAAATATAACGAATTAAAAAAATATCTAGAAATAATTAAAAAAAATTGCGGACATTTACAAAAAAAAAAAAAAAAAAATTACTCAACAACTACTTAGAAAAAATTCCCATTGTTAAAAAAACCCGAAGAAAAAAAGTCTAAAAGTTTTAATTGACGAAAGTGAAATGTTTTTAAAATGAACATAAAACAAAACATTTATTTCCCCCAAAAAAGAAAAAAGAAAAAAAAATCGGACCGTCGTAAAAGCAAGTACTAAAAGCCGAATGTTTTACGGGTCGTATTATGGGGTCATATTGGGGTTATATTAGGGTTATATTAGGGGTTATATTAGGGCTATATTAGGGGTTATATTAGGGTTATATTAGGGTAATATTAGGGTAATATTAGGGTTATATTAGGGGTTATATAAGGGTTGTATTAAGATATCAAAGCTGGCACGAATTTATTTATAGAACCGGTGTGTGTGTGTGTGTGTGTGTGTGTGTGCGTACTGGCAAAGAAATGGCAGGCGCCAAAAATTAAGACACACACACACACACAAAGACAGTCAAATAAATAGACACACACACATACATACATACATACATACAGTCAAATAAATAAATATACACACACACACACACACCGGAGTGTCAAGACCTACCAGGCGCTGCTCCTGCTGCCCCCTTGGCCATGTTCGGCCCACTCCCCAAGTCCCTCTCCCCGACCCATCCTCACCACCGGGATATCTACAAAACCAGAAGTGACAATTTCGTTTCGGAAAGAAGTGGGATCAGTGTTGAACAGTGTTTAAGCCAGTGAATTTAGCCCTAGACAGTACCAGTGAGAGCAGTGACCCACCAGTGAGAAAAGCACCCCTGGGAACCATCCTCTGACCAGCTGGTGTTAATCAGTCCACCCTGGGAACAACAGTGGGTCGGAACCAACCAAAATGGATGAATAATAGACTCTTAGATCTTCTAAGGAAAAAGAAAGGAGTATATAGAAAAGTTAAGAAAGGCGAAAATCACTTACTTGGTTACTATCAGAACCTAACAAGACAGGTAAAAACAGAAATTAGGAAAGCAAAGAGAAATTAGGAAATCAAGGTAGCAAACGAATCGAAAAATAACCCCAAAGCTTTTTATCAACTGTATAAATCAAAGGTTAGAGATACAATAGGTCCCCTTAAAACTACGACAGGAGAAATGACTGATGATGAGTTAGAAATGTGTAGTACGTAAAATAGTCATTTTCGCTCCGTATTCACAAATGAAAACCTAGCACAGTTTCCAGAAGTTCATAAGGTATATAACGACAGTATAGAAAATATGTTGATGAATATCAATATTACTAGTAACGATGTGCTTAAAGTAATTAACAAACTGAAGCCTCATAAATCGCCTGGTCCAGACGAGGTATATGCTAGAATATTAAAAGAATGTAGAGATGAGTTGAGTAATCCATTAGCAGTATTATTTAATAAGTCATTAGAATCGGGCCTAGTGCCAGAAGCTTGGAAACTTGCAAATGTAGTTCCGATTTTCAAAAAGGGTGATAAATCAATTGCATCAAATTACCGTCCCATTAGTCTCACGTCAATCATAGGCAAGTTGCTAGAGTCAACTATTGCTACAAAAATCAGAAGCCACCTTGAAACATTCAACTTAATTCATTCTTCTCAGCACGGGTTCACCCAGGGACGTTCTTGTCTCACAAATTTGCTTAGCTTTTTCTCAGAAGTATATGAAGCGGTAGATAATGATAAGTCATATGATATAATTTATTTAGATTTCAGTAAAGCATTCGATAGAGTCCCTCATGAGAGATTGATAAGGAAGGTAGAAGCACATGGAATAGGTGGATCATTATTAAAATGGATTAGGTCATGGTTAACTGGTAGGAAACAAAGAGTCAGCATAAATGGATTAAAGTCAGACTGGGGTGCGGTCAAAAGCGGAGTTCCCCAGGGATCTGTATTAGGCCCTCTGCTGTTTGTTATATTCATTAATGATCTTGATTTAGGCATAACTAGTAGGATTAGTAAATTTGCAGATGATACCAAAATGGGGAGAGTGATAAATTCAGACAGTGACTTTGAACACCTTCAAAGAGATCTAGATACCTTACATGAGTGGTCAGTAGACTGGCAAATGAATTTTAATACTGATAAATGCAAGGTTCTACAGATAGGGAAGACGAATACAAACGTTAAGTATAAACTAGGTAACACGGAAATAGAAAACTCAGTTTGTGAAAAAGATCTAGGTGTATTTGTTAGCAACGACTTGAAACCTAGAAAACAATGTATTAGCGTTCGCAACAAGGCAAACAGGATTCTAGGGTTCATATCTAGGTCTGTGAGTAACAGAACTGCTGACGTTATCTTGAAACTTTACCTAGCATTAGTGAGGCCACACATGGATTATGCGGTTCAGTTCTGGTGTCCTTATTATAGAATGGACATAGATTCTTTGGAGAGAGTACAAAGAAGAATGACAAAAATGATCCATAATATTAGAAACCTTCCATATGAAGAAAGACTGAAAAGCTTAGGCTTACATTCATTAGAGAGGCGTAGAGTTAGGGGAGATATGATAGAGGTGTACAAGTGGGTAAGTGGGATTAACAAGGGTAAAATGGAAGATGTTCTGAAGCTCAGTAATAACGAAATAACTAGAACAAATGGCTTTAAATTAGATAAATTCCGATTTAGAAAGGATATAGGCAAGCACTGGTTTGGTAATAGAGTTGTGGATATGTGGAATAGGCTACCGAGTGCTATAGTAGGATCGGGGACGCTAGGGAGCTTCAAGACGAAGTTGGATAGGCACATGGAAGTGCTGGGATGGGTGTGAAAGGGATCTGCCCTGTATGGGCCAGTCGGCCTCCTGCAGTATCCCACTTTCTTATGTTCTTATGTTCTTATAACACAACACCAACTAGCAGAGAGTGAGGTACTGTGACACCACCCCACACCACACGGTGTTTCATGACCATTTGAGGTCCTTCATATCAACACCCGAGGACGAGTTACTACACCACGTGAACACCACACCACCTGGTGTCTCCATGACCAGCCCAGGCCCGGGCCATCAACTGTAAACTAAAATAATTTGTATGTTCAATCATTGTTCCTTCTCCTTTCAGTAATAAAAGCTTTTGTTAAACGACCCACCCACCCCACGTCTCTGTATGTAATAAGTCATTTTTGTCCAATGTATATTTTCAGCCACCGGCTGCAAAGCTTTTTAACAAACCGTTAATTATTATTATTATTATTATTATTATTACACACACACACACACACACACACACACACACACACACACATATTTACATTCAAGTAGACAGACAGACAGACAGGCAGACACAGTCAAACACACACACACACACACACACACACACACACACACACCCACCCACATACACACGCGCGCGCGCGCGCGCACACACACGTAGACGATACCGGATTGAGAGAGAGAGAGAGAGAGAGAGAGAGAGAGAGAGAGAGAGAGAGAGAGAGTAAAAAAATAATCACGAGTTTCAATAATAACATCATTATGGTCACCTGTGTTCAATAATCTCCAGAGTAAAAAAAAAATAAAACGAGCAAAACAAACACAATAATTACTACCAGTTAACGAAAACACCGCCACCAAAAGTACAATTACTATTACCAAAGTTTGATACGAAAAAAAGTATATTCCAGAAAATATTAAAATAGAAAGAACATTAAAAAAAGTTACGACGGAAATATTAAAAAAAAAAGCCGGGAGAGTGAAATTGAAGTAAAAAAAAGCCGGGAGAGTGAAATTGAGGTAAAAAAAAGCCGGGAAAGTGAAATTGAAGTAAAAAAAAAGCCGGGAGAGTGAAATTGAGGTAAAAAAAGCCGGGAGAGTGAAATTGACGTAAAAAAGCCGGAAGAGTGAAATTGAAGTAAAAAAAAAAGCCGGGAGAGTGAAATTGAGGTAAAAAAAAGCCGGGAGAGTGAAATTGACGTAAAAAAGCCGGGAGAGTGAAATTGAAGTAAAAAAAAAAGCCGGGAGAGTGAAATTGAGGTAAAAAAAAGCCGGGAGAGTGAAATTGACGTAAAAAAGCCGGAAGAGTGAAATTGAAGTAAAAAAAAAAGCCGGGAGAGTGAAATTGAGGTAAAAAAAAGCCGGGAGAGTGAAATTGACGTAAAAAAGCCGGAAGAGTGAAATTGAAGTAAAAAAAAAAGCCGGGAGAGTGAAATTGAGGTAAAAAAAGCCGGGAGAGTGAAATTGACGTAAAAAAGCCGGAAGAGTGAAATCGAAGTAAAAAAAAAAAGCCGGGAGAGTGAAATTGAGGTAAAAAAAAGCCGGGAGAGTGAAATTGACGTAAAAAAGCCGGAAGAGTGAAATTGAAGTAAAAAAAAAAGCCGGGAGAGTGAAATTGAGGTAAAAAAAAGCCGGGAGAGTGAAATTGACGTAAAAAAGCCGGGAGAGTGAAATTGAAGTAAAAAAAAAGCCGGAACTGTAACAATTATTATAAAAAAGAAAAAAATTAAAGTTCAGCCGTAGTTATAGAGAAGTGATATGACTGTCAAGAGTACGGTAACGGAGTACGGTAACGGAGTACGGTAATGGAGTACGGTAATGGAGTACGGTAATGGAGTACGGTAATGGAGATGAATAAACACTCTAATGCTAACCGAACCTAACCAAATTGATAAATGGACAGACAGACAGACAGACAGACAGACAGACAGACAGAGAGACAGACAGACAGACAGACAGACAGAGAGACAGACAGACAGACAGACAGACAGACAGACAGACAGACAGATGCTGGGTAAATAAAGGCCAGAAACGACTATAAATGGCGTGAGAATGTAGAGTCAAGACACACACACACACTCTCTCTCTCTCTCTCTCTCTCTCTCTCTCTCTCTCTCTCTCTCTCTCTCGCCATAAACTTTCCCTCACACCCTTTCACACAGTTTTCCCTCCCTGACTTTCTCCCTCACTGGCTTTCTCCCTCACTGGCTTTCTCCCTCACTGGCTTTCTCCCTCCCTGACTTTCTCCCTCACTGGCTTTCTCCCTCACTGGCTTTCTCCCTCACTGGCTTTCTCCCTCACTGGCTTTCTCCCTCACTGGCTTTCCTCTATATCTGGACTGGTAGTGGCTTATCCCCCTCTTCTCCCCCGTTGCACAGTGATACTAATGGCGATAATCACAGTAACTTCTAGAGAATTATAACACCTATTGGCACGAAACTTTTCCTCGGGACTCCCCTCTTCTCTCTTGCTCTACAGTCCATCTGAAAAGTTAAATTTGGCATCATTTTGGTCCCTTCTCTTGGCGCCTAGTCACTACTTTGGCCCTATACTGATACTACTACCTCTTTGGCACCACCTTGGCCCCACTATCACACCACTTTGGCACCACCTTGGCACCACTATCACACTACTTTGGCACCACCTTGGCACCACTATCACACTACTTTGGCACCACCTTGGCCCCACTATCACACCACTTTGGCACCACCTTGGCACCACTATCACACTACTTTGGCACCACCTTGGCACCACTACCACACCACCCTGGCACCACTACCACACCACCCTGGCACCACTACCACACCACCTTGGCACCACTACCACACCACCTTGGCACCACTACCACACCACCTTGGCCCCACTATCACACCACTTTGGCACCACCTTGGCACCACTACCACACCACCCTGGCACCACTATGTCAAACAATTCGACTTATTGGGTATAATATTTTACCTTCACCTTATTTACAGGTAATCCACTTGAGAAAAGCACCAAGTTAACCTCTCGTTCACCAGGTGTTATGCACGACCCCGGGGCTGAATAGTGAGTGAGGGCGAGCTGGCGTGAATAATGAGGGCACCCGGGGAGCTGAGAGTGCCAGAAAATGTGAGCTGAGAGGGGGTAGGAGAACTGAGAGTGCCAGGAGAATTTAAAATGCTAGGGGGAGCTGAGAGTGCCAGGGGAGTTTAGGGTGCCAGAATATGTGAGCTGAGAGGGGTAGGAGAAATGAGAGTGCCAGGATAGTTTAAAATGCTAGGGGAGCGGAGAGTGCCAGAAAATGTGAGCTGAGAGGGGTAGGAGAACTGAGAGTGCCAGGAGAGTTGAAAATGCTAGGGGAAGCTAAGAGTGCCAGGACAGCTGAGAGTGCCAGGAAAGCTGAGAGTGCCAGGAGAGATGAGAGTGCCAGGAGAGCTGAGAGTGCCAGGAGAGATGAGAGTGCCAGGAGAGATGAGAGTGCCAGGAGAGCTGAGAGTGCCAGAAAATGTAAGCTGTGAGAGAGAGAGACGCTAGATTTACCTGGTGATGAAAAATGAGTTGACGAGTTAAAGTAGGCAGGTAAGGTGTGGGGAGAGTGAGAGGGGAGAGTGAGAGGGGAGAGGGGAGAGTGTGAGGGGAGAGTGTGAGGGGAGAGTGAGAGGGGAGAGTGTGAGGGGAGATTGAGAGGGGAGAGTGAGAGGGGAGAGTGAGAGGGGAGAGGGGAGAGTGTGAGGGGAGAGTGAGAGGGGAGAGTGAGAGGGGAGAGTGTGAGGTGAGAGTGAGAGGGGAGAGTGTGAGGGGAGAGTGAGAGGGGAGATTGAGAGGGGAGAGGGGAGAGTGTGAGGGGAGAGTGTGAGGGGAGAGTGAGAGGGGAGAGTGTGAGGGGAGAGTGAGAGGGAGGAGTGAGAGGGGAGAGTGTGAGGGGAGAGTGAGAGGGGAGAGTGTGAGGGGAGAGTGTGAGGGGAGAGTGAGAGGGGAGAGTGTGAGGGGAGAGTGTGAGGGGAGATAGAGAGGGGAGAGTGAGAGGGGAGAGTGAGAGGGGAGAGTGTGAGGGGAGAGTGTGAGGGGAGAGTGTGAGGGGAGAGTGAGAGGGGAGAGTGTGAGGGGAGAGTGTGAGGGGAGAGTGAGAGGGGAGAGTGTGAGGGGAGAGTGTGAGGGGAGAGTGTGAGGGGAGAGTGTGAGGGGAGAGTGTGAGGGGAGAGTGTGAGGGGAGAGTGAGAGGGGAGAGTGAGAGGGAGGAGTGAGAGGGGCGATGAGGCGAGAGTGAGAGGGGAAGAAATGAGAGAAGGAAAAGAGGAGGTGGGAATGAAGATATCGGGTAACAGTAATAGAGAGAGAGAGAGAGAGAGAGGTTTAAAGATGAGTGAGTGGCTCTATTAGTTAAGTTAGGTTTAAGTTAGGTTAGGTTAGGTTAGGTTAGGTTTAGGTTAGGTTTAGGTTAGGTTAGGTTAGGTTAGGTTAGGTTAGGTTTAGGTTTAGGTTAGGTTAGGTCGTAGGAAGACGCGTGAGAGATTGTAGGTAGGAGTCGTGATGGATGGAGAGAAGGACTTGATGTGAGGGAAGGAGTTGGGAAGGTGCCAGTGGTAGATAGATGGAGAAAAAAGGTGGTTCCTCCTCGATAGATAGACAGATAGATAGATTCACTCAAGCCACCAACCGAGAAGTTTACCCCGTATATAGACAAGGCAGGAAGCGGGTCGGATACACCTCACAACACACGCCTCACTGATTCCCTTTTGTTCCACCACAGTAAACAATGGTTGGCCACAGTTAGGGTTGGCTGGTGACGTTGACGAGGAAGTTTCTACAAATGTTCAAGGGTCAGAGTCTCCCCCTACCTCCCTCCCCCCCTCCCCTACCCCTGATACAACTTTACGGGGGGGGGGGGAGGGTGGTGGTCAAGTCCGTCTAATGGAAAATATGCTCAGAATAAATCTCTCTCTCGGGAATGGTTCGACTTTTGAGGATATGATAAAGATTTCTGATAGTTTGGTGGGGATGGAACACTGACCTAGGGTGCCATTGTAAACTAGGGTGCCATTGTAAACTAGGGTGCCATTGTAAACTAGGGTGCCATTGTAAACTGGGGTGACATTGTAAACTAGGGTACCATTGTAAACTGGGGTGCCATTGTAAACTAGGGTACCATTGTAAACTAGGGTACTATTATAATTTGGGGTGCCATTGTAAACTGAGGTGCCATTGTAAACTGGGGTGCTATTGTAAACTAGCGTACCATTGTAAACTAGGGTCCTATTGTAACCTGGAGTGAAACACCCCTCTACAGTGCCACACTACCATACTGCCCCCCCCCCCCCCAACACAGTGTAGTGGTGGTGTAGCGGGGTGGACAGGTAGTCTCGGGCAGGTACAACACACCTGTTCATTAGGGACGGGTCTCCCTCAGGCCCTGCTCGACCAACCGGTGTGAAGCCCCGCATAATTAACACCACAAGGACACACCAGTTACTGAGACACCTTTATTGTTTCTCTGACCTGTGGCGGTAATCATGGTGATAGTGGTGATGGTGGTGATGGTGGTGATGGTGATGGTGGTTGTGATAGTAGTCGTGATGGTGGTGGTGGTGGTGATAGTGGTGATGGTGGTGGTGGTGATAGCGGCGATGATGATGATGATGATGATGATGAATATACCAACAATATTAATGCAGATAATTTCAATATGAATTATTTTACATTACTCATTTCATATTTGTTTTTCTCTAATATAGATCTAAACTTCCCTCGGCCATTAACCAACTATTCACCACACCTTTCTGATTTACAAGAGACAACGTGTAAAAAAAAGTGTGTAAAAAGAGTGTGTAAAAAGAGTGTGTAAAAAGAGTGTGTAAAAAGAGTGTGGTAGAGAGTTTTTTGTGTGTCGTGTTGTGAGGACTGAGCAGCCTGGGGCGGCAACACGACTGGGAGGAAACACGTGTTCAATAGGAGAGTAAATATTCTTGTTTCTGTACCAGTGAGAGCCAGGGTGTGTGTGTGTGTGTGTGTGTGTGTGTAAGAGCATATAGGGGGTAGTAGGGTGAAATATCAACAACCGCCACCAATACCACCTGCAGGCCGGCCCCACACACACACACACACACACACTGGCTCCAACCTTCTCTCACACATCCGGCTCCGTGAGTGTTTTTCCGGCAACTTTCGATTCTTATCCGTAACAACAGCGCTTTATCTCTACCTTGAGATGTTTGCTGCTAAAAACACTGGCTATCAGGGTACAGCATTAGTTAGTTTGTTTGAGAATATAATTAATACTCTTTTGAGTTTTGCTGTAGCGTGGGAATTTTACTGGCACCGTGGGAATTTTACTGGCATCGTGGGAATTTTACTGCCATCGTGGGAATTTTACTGGCACCGTGGGAATTTTACTGGCACCGTGGGAATTTTATTGGCACTGTAGGAATTTTATTGGCACTGTGGGATTTTTATTGGCACTGTGGGATTTTTACTGGTACTGTGGGATTTTATGAGCATCGTGGGAATTTTATGGGCCCCGTGGAAATTTTATTGGCACTGTGGGATTTTTACTGGTACTGTGGGATTTTATGAGCATCGTGGGAATTTTATTGGCACCGTGCGAATTAAGAATCAAGACTAGATTAACTATTACACAGGGAAACATAAATACCGACACAGGTTTAAGATAAAAGTTGACGGTTCTGTAAAAGTTGTTGTGTTAACCTACGTGTTTGTGTGTGTGTGTGTGTGTGTGTGTGTGAAGGAACGCCTGAAATTATTTATCTGGACAAGAAACTTCTCTGAGCAACGTGACTCAGGCAAGGGAGTGAAGAGCGCTGGGCAGTACAGTAGATGGCGTGAGGTTTAATAGTAAGGACACACACACAGACACACACACACACACACACACACACACACACACACACACACACACACACAACACACACACACACACACACACACACACACACACACACACACACAGCATGCACACAGACATATTATTTTATCATATAGTAAGTAGTGAGAAAGAGAGAGAGAGAATACAGACAGAAAGAGAATAATAGACAGAAAGAGAGATAAAAGAGATAATAAAGAGACAGAGATAGACAGGAGACTGCAGGCCGCGACAATAAGAGCTCCTTGAGACAGGTGGGTAACAGGAGAGGACGGGCGTAACGTCACGAGAGCCAATAAAAGTCAAGTTAAGGGTATTCAATAATCTGATTGGCTGTCTGGTGCTATCCTCTCTCTCTCTCTCTCTCTCTCTCTCTCACTTTCACTTTCAAAATCTTGCTCTTATTCTTCTTCTTCTTCTTCTTCTTCTTCTTTACTCTTCTTCTTCGTCTTCTTCTTTACTCTTCTTCTTCTTCTTCTTCTTCTTCTTCTTCTTTACTCTTCCTCTTCTTCTTCTTCTTCTTCTTCTTTACTCTTCCTCTTCTTCTTCTTCTTTACTCTTCTTCTTCTTCTTCTTCTTCTTTACTCTTCTTCTTCTTCTTCTTCTTCTTCTTTACTACTCTTCTTCTTCTTCCTCTTCTTCTTCTTCTTCTTTACTCTTCTTCTTCTTCTTCTTCTTTACTCTTCTTCTTCTTCTTCTTCTTCTTCTTCTTCCTCCTCCTATACCACCAGGTGAAGAAGACAGGAGCCCACTTAAGACCGTAAATAATTCGTCCATAAAAATCACGTCTTATAGAATCTTTTACGAGCAAAAGACGACGTAGTGTGTGTGTGTGTGTGTGTGTGTGTGTGTGTGTGTGTGTTTATGTAGTGTGTGTGTGTGTGTGTGTTGGTCGTTGTTCCAGACACATGTACAACTTTGTCTAATGATGTTTGTGAGCGTCAATTATCCAGACTCTCAATTATCCGGACAATATTCAGAACCTCAATTATCCGGACAATCGGTTATCTCAATTAACCAAACTCTCAAGTATCCGGACACTCAGCTATTCATCCTCTCAATTATCCGGACAATCGGTTACCCAGACTATCAATTATCCGGCTTGTTGTTCGACGCCTTTAAGGGAAATGAAGGAAATATGTTGGTCTACAGAAGCCGGATAGAGTCTAAGTTGGTCTACAGAAGCCGGATAGAGTCTCTGTTGGTCTACAGAAGCCGGATAGAGTCTCTGTTGGTCTACAGAAGCCGGGTAGAATCTATGTTGGTCTACAGAAGCCGGATAGAGTCTATGTTGGTCTACAGAAGCCGGATAGAGTCTCTGTTGGTCTACAGAAGCCGGATAGAGTCTCTGTTGGTCTACAGAAGCCGGATAGAGTCTCTGTTGGTCTACAGAAGCCGGATAGAGTCTATGTTGGTCTACAGAAGCCGGATAGAGTCTATGTTGGTCTACAGAAGCCGGATAGAGTCTATGTTGGTCTACAGAAGCCGGATAGAGTTTATTTTCTGAGTGAGAGGGAAAGAGAGGAGGTCCTTGAATAAAAGTGAGAGGGAGAGAAGACAGTGAGAGGTGAGAAGGACAAAGAGCGCCAGATAAAGTACCAGTAAGAGTGCCAGATAGAGTGCCAGAGTAAGAGTGCCAGATAGAGTGCCAGAGTAAGAGTGCCAGATAGAGTGCCAGAGTAAGAGTGCCAGATAGAGTGCCAGAGTAAGAGTGCCAGATATAGTGCCAGATAGAGTGCCAGAGTAAGAGTGCCAGATAGAGTGCCAGATAGAGTGCCAGAGTAAGAGTGCCAGAGTAAGAGTGCCAGAGTAAGAGTGCCAGATAGAGTGCCAGAGTAAGAGTGCCAGTGAGTGCCAGAGTAAGAGTGCCAGTGAGTGCCAGAGTAAGAGTGCCAGATAGAGTGCCAGATTAAGAGTGCCAGATTAAGAGTGCCAGTGAGTGCCAGATTAAGAGTGCCAGCGAGTGCCAGTGAGTGCCAGATAGGGTAAAAGGAGATATACGACCTTAATGAACGCAGGGTCAACTAACACCAATGAACATATTAAAAAAACATTGATTAATCATCTATTTTATAATTCTGGCACGAACGATGAATGAGCCGCCTCCCCACCCATCCCCACCCATCCCCACCCGCCCCTCCCCACCCGCCCCCTACCCAACCACCCCCTCATCCGTCCCCCCCCCCCCGTTTCCCTTTCTATAGAACTGTAGGTCATTAAGGATTCACTGAGAGAGAGAGAGAGAGAGAGAGAGAGAGAGAGAGAGAGAGAGAGAGAGAGAGCTCGGTAAAAAAAAAATTATTTCAGGAGTCCGATGAATTTGGAACAGAACCTATCCTGTAGTCTCGTTAGGGTCGGTAGGCCTGGTTGTGGGACATTTCTTACCGATCATGGTAGGCCTAATTTAGTTATTTCATTCAAAATTTAAAAGTAGTTGGTTGCATTGATTGGTGCATTACGCCTTACGAGCCTATAACAACAACCTTCCTTCGTGGTGTTATTTTGTTTCGCGCAAAAATATTAACGATTCTTTTTACCGAGTGTACAATGAACACGTCTAGTACCAAACACCACCACCAGGGAGGGTCAGGAGGCGTGGGTGTCGTGGGGGGAGGGTCAAGAGGAGTGGGTGTTGTAGTAGGGAGGGTCAGGAGGCGTGGGTGTCGTGGGGGGAGGGTCAAGAGGAGTGGGTGTTGTAGTAGGGAGGGTCAGGAGGCGTGGGTGTCGTGGTAGGGAGGGTCAGGAGGCGTGGGTGTCGTAGTAGGGAGGGTCAGGAGGCGTGGATGTCGTGGTAGGGAGGATCAGGAGGCGTGGGTGTCGTGGTAGGGAGGATCAGGAGGCGTGGGTGTCGTGGTAGGGAAGGTCAGGAGACGTGGGTGTCGTAGTAGGGAGGGTCAGGAGGCGTGGGTGTCGTAGTAGGGAGGGTCAGGAGGCGTGGGTGTCGTAGTAGGGAGGGTCAGGAGGCGTGTATGTCGTGGTAGGGAGGGTCAGGAGGCGTGGGTGTCGTGGTAGGGAGGGTCAGGAGGCGTGGGTGTCGTGGTAGGGAGGGTCAGGAGGCGTGGATGCCGTGGTACGGAGGGTCAGGAGGCGTGGATGTCGTAGTAGGGAGGGTCAGGAGGCGTGGGTGTCGTGGTAGGGAAGGTCAGGAGGCGTGGGTGTCGTAGTAGGGAGGGTCAGGAGGCGTGGGTGTCGTAGTAGGGAGGGTCAGGAGGCGTGGGTGTCGTGATAGGGAGGGCCAGGAGGCGTGGGTGTCGTGGTATGGAGGGTCAGGAGGCGTGGATGTCGTAGTAGGGAGGGTTAGGAGGCGTGGGTGTCGTGGGGGGAGGGTCAGGAGGCGTGGGTGTCGCAGTAAGGAGGGTCAGGAGGCGTGGGTGTCGTAGTAAGGAGGGTCAGGAGGCGTGGGTGTCGTGGTAGGGAGGGTCAGGAGGCGTGGGTGTCGTGGGGGGAGGGTCAAGAGGCGTGGGTGTTGTAGTAGGGAGGGTCAAGAGGCGTGGGTGTCGTAGTAGGGAGTGTCAGGAGGCGTGGGTGTCGTAGTAGGGAGGGTCAGGAGGCGTGGGTGTCGTGGTAGGGAGGGTCAGGAGGCGTGGGTGTCGTAGTAGGGAGGGTCAGGAGGCGTGGGTGTCGTGGTAGGGAGGGTCAGGAGGCGTGGGTGTCGTGGTAGGGAGGGCCAGGAGGCGTGGGTGTCGTGGTAGGGAGGGTCAGGAGGCGTGGGTGTCGTAGTAGGGAGGGTCAGGAGGCGTGGGTGTCGTAGTAGGGAGGGTCAGGAGGCGTGGGTGTCGTGGTAGGGAGGGTCAGGAGGCGTGGGTGTCGTAACAGGGAGGGTCAGGAGGCGTGGATGTCGTGGTAGGGAGGGTCAGGAGGCGTGGGTGTCGTGGTAGGGAGGGTCAAGAGGCGTGGGTGTCGTAGTAGGGAGGGTCAGGAGGCGTGGGTGTCGTAGTAGGGAGGGTCAGGAGGCGTGGATGTCGTGGTAGGGAGGGTCAGGAGGCGTGGGTGTCGTAGTAGGGAGGGTCAAGAGGCGTGTCAACATAGCTCGCGTGTGTTGACGTGTGAGGACAGTGAAAGAGAACACACGGCCACCAACTATTTTAATTAACTATGAAACGTCGTGAACTAGAGACAGTGAGAGGGGGGGGGAGGAGAAGGGGTTAGAGGGGAAAGGGGAGGGGGGGTAGGAGAAGGGGTTAGAGGGGAAAGGGAAGGAATGGGGAGAAGGGGGGGGGATGGAAGAATGGAGGAAAAGATGGAGTAGAGGTGGGAAGAGAAAGTGAGAGTGATTGAGGGAGGGAGAGAAGGTAGGAGGGAGGGAGGGAGGGGCAGCCACTCTCTCACACTACTGTCGCACACAAGACTTGATACACTCAGAGGTCTTGATACACTCAGAGGTCTTGATACACTCAGGGGTCTTGATACACTCAGAGGTCTTGATACACTCAGGGGTCTTGATACACTCAGAGGTCTTGATACACTCAGAGGTCTTGATACACTCAGAGGTCTTGATACACTCAGAGGTCTTGGTACACTCAGGGGTCTTGATACACTCAGGGGTCTTGATACACTCAGAGGTCTTGATACACTCAGGGGTCTTGATACACTCAGAGGTCTTGATACACTCAGAGGTCTTGATACACTCAGAGGTCTTGATACACTCAGAGGTCTTGATACACTCAGAGGTCTTGATACACTCAGAGGTCTTGATACACTCAGAGGTCTTGATACACTCAGAGGTCTTGATACACTCAGAGGTCTTGATACACTCAGAGATCTTGATACACTCAGAGGTCTTGATACACTCAGAAGAATTGATACACTTAGAGATAAGACTCTCCCAGGTAAGACTCTCCCAGTTAAGACTCTCCCAGGTAAGACTCAATCGGCAAAGACTCTAGCTAATAAAACCCTCCCTCCTACCCCTCTACGGTCTAGCAGTCAGGCGGGACCCATAACACGGGGAGATGATCGTCCATTGATATTTAGTTCCTCACAATTAGTCTCTCCAAGTCGGGCTCGATCCCTTTGTGACAATAGGAGCCTCCGTAAAGCCCCAACACCACCAAATAGTCTCGGATTCCCTCCTTTACAGCCGTTCAAATCGTTCTTACGTGCAGTCGTAAAGCAGCGAGCCGGGAGTTGTGGTGCGTGGAGGGGGGGATGGGGTGGAGGGAGGAGGAAGAAGATGAGGGGGAAGGTGGAGAATGGGGGATAGGAGGGGGGAGAGGGAGAATGAGGAGGAGGAGGAGAAGAAGCAGGATGGGGGAGAGAATAAGGTGGAGAGGGGAGGAAGGAAGAATACAGAAGAGAAGAATGAGGAGTATGAAGAGGAGGTGGGAGAAGAAGAGGAGGGAGGGAAGGTGGACGATCAGAATGAAGAAGGTGGAGGAAGAAGAAGAAGAGGAGGAGGAAGAGGAGAAGGAAGAAGAAGAAGAAGAAGAGTAGGAGGGAATAGAAGACGTGTGTGCTTGTACCGGGAGAGCCATACAGCCCCTCCTACACCTCACGCCACACTGGAGTTCTCGAACTTAAGGCACGACTTTTTACGGGTCGAGTCAGAAACGTGAGGGATTGGGTGGTGTACTCTCTCTCTCTCTCTCTCTCTCTCTCTCTCTCTCTCTCTCTCTCTCTCTCTCTCTCTCTCTCTCTCTCCTTTCCTTACTCCATCCCTCCCTTTTCTCTCTTCCCTCCTCTCTGTCTCTCTCTCTTTCCCTCCTTTCCTCTCTCTCTCTCCTTTCTTCCTTCCTTCCCTTCCTCCCTCACACCCTCTCCTTCCCTCTCTTTCTTCTCTCCCTCTCCTTCCCTCTCTTTCTTCTCTCCCTCTCCTTCCCTCTCTTTCTTCTCTCCCTCTCCTTCCCTCCCTCACCCCCCCACTCCCCAACCAGTCTCCGCCTTGCCTACAATTAGTTTAAAAACTCCTAACGCTCAAAATACCTCACTAACTCCCCCGAATATTGGCCGTAAAACGAAGACGAAAACCTCAACACGAGTTTCCTCCGCCAGGCAGTGTGTGTGTGTGTGTGTGTGTGTGTGTGTGTGTGTGTGTGTGTGTGTGTGGTCAGCATCCTCGCCTCCCAAACGAGTGGACCCGGGTTCGATCTCCGTCAGGTGAAACTATGGGCCAGTTACTTTACGCCATTTGCCTCTGTCTACCCAGCAGTAATTGGGGACCTGGATGTTAATCGATTTGCGGATCGTGTCCCGGGGTAATGGTTAGCCAGTGCAGTTGGCGAGTTGTCCGGTCTTCTCGGACTATTCCTTGACACTGGGTCATGCAGCTCGTTAACTCAGGGTGTGGTTGTTGTGTTGGCGACAGCTTCTACACCTTAAACAAAGTCACGCCTAGGAGGCCCTTGGGCCGGCCATCCTCGATTTCGAGGGGCTTCCATTATTTTATGTATGTATGTATGTATGTATGTATGTATGTGTAGCTAACTCACTTAAACTACGATAAAATAAACACTTCTCAAACAGTTCGTACACTTCATCTACTAATATAAGTGGAAGCGTACGAACGCATCAAAATTAACATAAAAAAAAACATAAAATACCCAAAGCTCTTAAGCAAATTGTTCTCTAATGTTAATAAAGACATAACAGCACAAAAAACAAAGATGGCGGACAATTTTTACTAAGACTCGACTGTATCTGGAGGGCTTCACTCCTGGGCGGTTCGTGGTGAAGATTTACCGTGGACACGAATCACTGAGAATCCGGCCACAGTGGAGGGTTGGAGGGTTGGAGGGTTGGAGAGATGGAGGGTTGGAGGGATGGAGGGTTGGAGGGTTGGAGGGATGGAGGGATGGAGGGTTGGAGGGATGGAGGGAGGGATGGAGGGTTGGAGGGTTGGAGGGTTGGAGGGATGGAGGGTTGAAGGGTTGGAGGGATGGAGGGTTGGAGGGTTGGAGGGTTGGAGGTGTGGAGGGTTGGAGGGATGGAGGGATGGAGGGTTGGAGGGATGGAGGGATGGAGGGTTGGAGGGATGGAGGGATGGAGGGTTGGAGGGATGGAGGGTTGGAGGATTGGAGGGATGGAGGGATGGAGGGTTGGAGGGATGGAGGGATGGAGGGATGGAGGGATGGAGGGTTGGAGGGATGGAGGGTTGGAGGGTTGGAGGGATGGAGGGATGGAGGGTTGGAGGGATGGAGGGATGGAGGGTTGGAGGGTTGGAGGGATGGAGGGATGGAGGGTTGGAGGGATGGAGGGTTGGAGGGATGGAGGGTTGGAGGGTTGGAGGGTTGGAGGTGTGGAGGGTTGGAGGGATGGAGGGATGGAGGGTTGGAGGGATGGAGGGTTGGAGGGATGGAGGGATGGAGGGATGGAGGGTTGGAGGGATGGAGGGTTGGAGGGAGGGAGGGTTGGAGGGATGGAGGGTTGGAGGGTTGGAGGGATGGAGGGTTGGAGGGATGGAGGGTTGGAGGGATGGAGGGTTGGAGGGTTGGAGGGATGGAGGGTTGGAGGGTTGGAGGGATGGAGGGATGGAGGGATGGAGGGTTGGAGGGTTGGAGGGATGGAGGGATGGAGGGATGGAGGGTTGGAGGGATGGAGGGTTGGAGGGTTGGAGGGATGGAGGGTTGGAGGGTTGGAGGGATGGAGGGATGGAGGGTTGGAGGGTTGGAGGGATGGAGGGTTGGAGGGTTGGAGGGATGGAGGGTTGGAGGGATGGAGGGTTGGAGGGATGGAGGGTTGGAGGGATGGAGGGTTGGAGGGATGGAGGGATGGAGGGTTGGAGGGATGGAGGGTTGGAGGGTTGGAGGGATGGAGGGTTGGAGGGTTGGAGGGATGGAGGGTATGGAGGGATGGAGGGTTGGAGGGATGGAGGGATGGAGGGTTGGAGGGATGGAGGGTTGAAGGGATGGAGGGATGGAGGGTTGGAGGGATGGAGGGATGGAGGGATGGAGGGTTGGAGGGTTGAAGGGATGGAGGGATGGAGGGATGGATGGAGGGTTGGAGGGATGGAGGGTTGGAGGGTTGAAGGGATGGAGGGATGGAGGGTTGGAGGGATGGAGGGGTGGAGGGTTGAAGGGATGGAGGGATGGAGGGTTGGAGGGATGGAGGGTTGGAGGGTTGGAGGGATGGAGGGTTGGAGGGGTGTGAGGGATGGAGGGTTGGAGGGATGGAGGGATGGAGGGTTGGAGGGATGGAGGGTTGGAGGGATGGAGGGATGGAGGGTTGGAGGGATGGAGGGATGGAGGGTTGGAGGGATGGAGGGTTGGAGGGATGGAGGGTTGGAGGGTTGGAGGGATGGAGGGTTGGAGGGATGGAGGGTTGGAGGGTTGGAGGGTTGGAGGGATGGAGGGTTGGAGGGTTGGAGGGATGGAGGGTTGGAGGGATGGAGGGTTGGAGGGTTGGAGGGATGGAGGGTTGGAGGGTTGGAGGGATGGAGGGTTGGAGGGTTGGAGGGATGGAGGGTTGGAGGGTTGGAGGGATGGAGGGTTGGAGGGATGGAGGTGTGGAGGGATGGAGGGATGGAGGGATGGAGGTGTGGAGGGATGGAGGGATGGAGGGGTGGAGGGATGGAGGGTTGGAGGGTTGGAGGGTTGGAGGGTCGGAGGGTTGGAGGGTTGGAGGGTTGGAGGGTCGGAGGGATGGAGGGTTGGAGGGTAGGAGGGTTGGAGGGTTGGAAGTGACCTAAACACAAAGGAAGTGGCAATCATGTCTTAAACTGTGCTGGATGGAGATAAACACGCGAAACTCTACTGGATGTGAACCATTGCCAAACTAGACACCAAACCTTTCATAAACTCACTAAACACAGATGACCTTGCAACTTAACAAAACTCTATAGGAATTCACAGTTCATTATGGCTATATATATATTCATTTAACATATATCTCATAATATTTCCTGAATCTAAATAAATATAACAGTCTGTGAACGAAGACCTAAATATTGATAAGACGGGAAAAATAATAAAATAATTATGTCATGCTAATTAAAATAAAATATGAGTTATAGACAAAAAATTAATGATTATATCTACTGCATATAAATAAAAAAATATCGTTCGTTGATGAATAAAAAAGAAAAACTTGGTAAAATGCGTTTGAGGGTGACATTAAAAACTCTCTCGATTATGGACGAAAATAAAGTAAAAAGTTTTGGATATAGAAATTTAAAACTCTATCGATATTGGACAAAAATATTTAAACTGTGTTGGGTGTGAAAATGAACGAAATCTTTTGGGTTATAAATAGTGAATAAAATAATAAAAAGGAAATGTGTTGAATATATAAACTTAAAATCTCTCTTGATTGTGGATGGAAATATAGAACTGTGTTGAATGTGACTTAGGATAAAATATTCCGCCACTCATCTTATAAACACAAACTTTAACTTGGTAAAAAAAATACAAAAATATCTCTAGAATATCCAGACTAATCCTAATATAATGGTTAAATTAAACTAAACCTAACCTAACCTAATCACACCCTACCCCACCTAACCTAACCTAACCTGGAAACAACAAGGACCGCCTTCCCCTCTCCACCCCTTCACAGTGAGACATCGCCCCTCATCTGCTGCTTAATGTCTCACTCCCCACAGCACCACAGCACCACAGCACGTACCACAGCACCACAGCACGTACCCCAGCACCACAGCACGTACCACAGCACCACAGCACGTACCCCAGCACCACAGCAGTAGCAGAGGGAGGCCTGGATGGTGTAGGAGCCTGGTGTTATTGCCCTGGCCTGGTATTCGAGGCTTCAGAGGATGCCGGTGCCCCCCCCCCTCCTACCCTACAGGCCTCACACTTTTAAGGGCTGTTATGACGTCCTCATTGAAGCTGTCGACCTGAACACCAATAACAGCGAGAATTTGAGCTGTTTTTGTTATGTTGTACACAGCAATAACTACAGCAATATTAGCGGTTCTTGGTACGTTCTACACAGCAATAACTAGCAGGATTTTTAGCTGTTCTTACTAAATTATCTACAGTATTTTAAGCTGTTTTTTGATGATATGAATATTATCGACCAACTAACGTTCTGTACAGCAATAGCAAGGATTATTTTAGCTGTTCTTGCAACGTTCCATACAGCAATAACTAGCAGGATTTTTAGCTATTCTTAACTAAATTAACGACAGTAATTATAGCCGTTCTTGCTAGTCGATGGAAATTTTAAGTGAGTTGTAATTATACTTAAATTTTTGCTCATGTTTCTACCAATATGACGACAAATTTAAAATAAGTCGCAATATATATATGAGAATTTTAACTTTTTATGTCCTAATTGATAAAAAAAAGTCGACATAAATTACACAGATATATAATTCTTAGCTGTTTTTGTTGTACAGCTCATGGGAGTCTTACGTCTTATTGATGAGACTTTTACACCATATTAAATGTTTTTGTAAGCTAATAAATAAATGTTTTTGTAAGCTAATAAATAAATGTTTTCGTAAGCAAATTAATGTGACCTTTAAGCTATATTAAGTTCTATTACTATATATTGCAATTAATACCATAAAATATAGCTGTTCTTGTGTAATAGTTGTTGTTAACTGAACATTTAGCAATAATAAATATATTATTCTATCTGTAGTTGCAAAGATAAATTGGAAAAAAATGAAAACAAAAATATAATGTCCTTGTTGAGCTTTTTACTTGTTTGTTATATTGCAAACAAAAACACAAATTTAACTGTTGTTGCAAAAATAGCTGAAGAAAACAAGCTAACAAACACAATGTCCTTGTTGAGCTGTTTACCAGGTTGTCATATTGCAAACGAACACACGCACTCGACTCGTCCAGGTAAATCAGTTGACGCCACTCCAAGACGCAATTGCACACGTCATGAACTGCCTGTCTGTCTGTCTGTCTGTCTGTCTGTCTGTTGGTTCATGAAATTCAGGTTATTATTAGTACTGTTATTATTGGTGTCAGTTTAACAGGTTTTTGTTCGGTATTTCACAGCAATTCACAGCGAGGACCACAGCATTTCACAGCAATTCACAGCGAGGACCACAGAATTTCACAGCAATTCGCAGCAAAAACAAATGAATTTGACTTATTGTTTTCACAGCAATTCACAGCGAGGACCACAGCATTTCACAGCAAGGATCACCACCACACATTCCTTCCTTGGCTCTCGGGGGAAGAAGGATGATGAGGGCTCTTGACGACACACACACACACACACACACACACACACACACACACACACGTACGTATCCGTCCTATTGTCTCATCAGCCCGTCACACATCCTGGCACTTCTTGGCACTGTGACGCCCCTTGTGGTTGTGACGGCATTGAGAGAGAGAGAGAGAGAGAGAGAGAGAGAGAGAGAGAGAGAGAGAGAGAGAGAGAGAGAGAGATTTTGTACTAATATTCACCATTTAAAATCATAATTAAACTTAAGGACGCATGTATATAGAGCCATTCACGTCCGTCGCTTCGTTCGTCCGTCACACCCTTACTACAGCAACACAGCACAACACAGCACCTCCACACCCTCACTACAGCACAACACAGCACCTCCACACCCTCACTACAGCACAACACAGCACAACACAGCACCTCCACACCATCACTACAGCACAACACAGCACCTCCACACCCTCACTACAGCACAACACAGCACAACACAGCACAACACAGCCACCTCCTAGACAATATCACGGCCCAAAACTTTGTAGTAATTACAGATCTCATTACAGAGTTTTGTAGACGAGTACATAATGTGACTTAATGTTGGGGGGGGGGTCGGGGGGGAGGGGGAGGAGGGGAAGAATAGGAGGAAGAAGAATAAGAGGAAGAGAGGAAGAAGAGGAAGAGAGGAAGAAGAAGAATGGGAGGAAGAGAGGAAGAAGAAGAATAGGAGGAAGAGAGGAAGAAGAAGAATGGGAGGAAGAGAGGAAGAAGAAGAATGGGAGGAAGAGAGGAAGAAGAAGAATAGGAGGAAGAGAGGAAGAAGAAGAATGGGAGGAAGAGAGGAAGAAGAAGAATAGGAGGAAGAGAGGAAGAAGAAGAATAGGAGGAAGAGAGGAAGAAGAAGAATGGGAGGAAGAGGAGCAGGAGGATGTTGAAGCAGCAGTGTTAAGAACCTCAAATGGCTTAACAAGAAAATTGGTGTTCCGTTCCTCCTCCTACCTCCGTGTCGGCTGTGTGTCGGCTGTGTGTCGATTGTATGTCGGCTGTGCTACGGGTATGTATTGCCTATGTGTCGGCTGTATGTTGGCTGTGTGACGGGTATGTATAGGCTGTGTGTCGGCTGTATGTCGGCTGTGTTACGGCTGTGTGTCGACTGTGTAGTGGGTATGTATGGGCTGTATTACGGCTGTGTGTCGGCTGTTTGTCGGCTGTATGTTGGCTGTGTGACGGCTGTATGTCGGCTGTGTGTCGGCTGTGTGATGGGTAAACAATTTCCTTCTTCTGGGTGATCTGAAGAGACAGCTGTGAGATGGAGGAGAGTTGAAGAGGGAAGGAGAGGTCGTGATGGTGGGAGGTCGTGATGGTGGGAGGTCGTGATGGTGGGAGGTCGTGATGGTGGGAGGTCGTGATGGTGGGAGGTCGTGATGGTGGGAGGTCGTGATGGTGGGAGGTCGTGATGGTGGGAGGTCGTGATGGTGGGAGGTCGTGATGGTGGGAGGTCGTGATGGTGGGAGGTCGTGATGGTGGGAGGTCGTGATGGCAGGAGGTCGTGATGGCAGGAGGGCGGAGGGTGGAGGGTGGAAGAAGGAAGGTGGAAGGAATGAAGTCGGAAAAAGGAAGGAGGGAATCTGGGGTTTATTAAATTTTAAAGGCAGTGTTCCTCAGGGCGACAATAGGAACCACACCCAAACACACCACTCCCAGGTCTTCCCTCTCCTTCCCTCCCTCCTTTTCCCTCTCACTCCCTCCAAACCACACCCTTCCTCCCACTCCCACCACACCACTCACTGCTTCCCCTCCCCCCCTACACTACTCACCCTCAAACCACTCCCTCACTGCCCCTACACCTCTCATTACCCCACACCACTCCCAGGCCTCTCCCCCTCTTTCCCACTCATTCATACACAACACAACCTTGAGAGTGGAGTGGGTTGGGGGGGTGTTAGAGTTGGGGTGGACTGGGGGTGTAGTAAGAGGGACTAAGTGGGGGTAGAGTGAGTGGGGGTGGCGTAGAAGTGGAGTGAGGAGTGGAGTGGGGGGTGGAGTGGGGAATAGAGTAGGGGTGGAGTAGGGGTGGAGTAGTGGGTGGAGTAGTGGGTGGAGTTGGGGGGGGTGGAGTGGGGGGGAGGATGACAACCTAAGTGGACCAGGGAGGAAGAAACGCAGCAATTGGCAACTTGGGGGTGAGACAAGTGGATAATGGCGGACAGCTGCACCATCAGACTCATCAGTGTCGACCTTCTCCCTCCCTCCCTCCCTCCCTCCCTCCTTCCCTCCCTCCCTCCTGTCTTGTCTTAAAACTTCCCTCCCTCCCTCCCTCCCTCTCTCCCTCCCTCCCTCCCTCCCTCCCTCCCTTCCTGTCTTCCTCCCTGAATTCATTCCTCCCTTCCCCTCCCCCTGGGTGAGTCACTGGCTAGCACACAGCTGCATATTGTCACCAGGGGTCAGGGAGCAGGGGTCAGGGAGAAGGGGTCAGGGAGAAGGGGTCAGGGAGCAGGGGTCAGGGAGAAGGGGTCAGGAAGCAGGCAGTTAGGAGGTCATGATCAGGAGAGCCCCCATTAGTTCCTGTTCACCTAGCAGTAAAGTAGGTACCTGTTGTAAGTCGAAAGTTGCGAATTCGTATTCAGGGAAAGTTGTTGGAGCTTCCAATAACTTGATGACCTAAACCACTGACTCTTCAGGCTTCTACACCCTTGACTCTTCAGGCTTCTACGCCCTTGACTCTTCAGGCTTCTACGCCCTTGACTCTTCAGGCTTCTACGCCCTTGACTCTTCAGGCTTCTACGCCCTTGACTCTTCAGGCTTCTACGCCCTTGACTCAGCAGGCTTCTACGCCCTTAACTCATGAGACATAAAGGCAAGCATGAACTTAGCATGCTTCCCTGTTGGGCGCTGTAAACGCTTCTGCGCTTCACCTTACACAAGGACGTAGGGGAGTGCCCAATAAATAATAAAAAAAAAAAATGATCAAGAGTCAGAAGTGAAGGGTCAAGGGTCAGGGATTATTAGGCAGGGGTCAGGGGGTCAGAGGTCAGGAGTCAGACATTAGGGGTTAAGTGTCAGGTTTCAGGGGTCAGGAGTCAGAGGTCAGGAGTCAGAGGTCAGGGGTCAGACATCAGGGGTTAAGTGTCTGGTTTCAGGGGTCAGGAGTCAGAGGTCAGGAGTCAGAGGTCAGGGGTCAGGGGTCAGACATCAGGGGTTAAGTGTCTGGTTTCAGGGGTCAGGAGTCAGAGGTCAGGAGTCAGAGGTCAGGGGTCAGGGGTCAGACATCAGGGGTTAAGTGTCTGGTTTCAGGGGTCAGGAGTCAGAGGTCAGGAGTCAGAGGTCAGTTGTCTCAGCCAATTGTGTTAAGTTTGCATATGATCTTTTGTGTTGGTTCACTGTCTGTCTGTCTGTCTATCTGTCTGTCCGTCTGTCTGTCTGTCTGTCCAATTGTGAGTATATGTATGAAGGAAGACACACTTAACACCTAGAGTACGACACACTTAACACCTGGATTACGACACACTTAACACCTTGAGTACGACACACTTAACACCTAGAGTACGACACACTTGAACACCTTGAGTACGACACACTTGAACACCTTGAGTACGACACACTTAACACCTAGAGTACGACACACTTAACACCTGGAGTACGACACACTTAACACCTTGAGTACGACACACTTGAACACCTTGAGTACGACACACTTAACACCTAGAGTACGACACACTTGAACACCTTGAGTACGACACACTTAACACCTTGAGTACGACACACTTAACACCTTGAGTACGACACACTTAACACCTTGAGTACGACACATTTGAACACCTTGAGTATGACACACTTAACACCTTGAGTACGACACACTTAACACCTTGAGTACGACACACTTAACACCTTGAGTACGACACACTTAACACCTTGAGTACGACACACTTGAACACCTTGAGTACGACACACTTCAGGTCGTGGTGAAGGATCATTATCGAGGAAGAGAACGAAAAGAGAATTACTACCACCACCGCAACTACTACTACTACCACTACTACTACCACCACTACTACTACCACCACAACTACCACCACCACTACTACTACTACCACTACTACTACCATCACTACCACCACCAACCTAAAACCACTGCCACCACCACAACCACCCCCAACCTACCACCACTACCATCACCCTCCTACCACCATCACCCTCCTACCACCACCAGCATCTACCACCATTTGTCGTCTGTCATATGATATTCTTAAAAGATGATAACAATGTGTGTCCTGGGAACACACACACACACACACACACACTTTTCGCTGAGAGAGAGAGAGAGAGAGAGAGAGAGAGAGAGAGAGAGAGAGACTTACTGTATTAATAAGATCACTTGTCATACACTGAACACAGACAGACAGACAGATAGACAGATACAGCCAATATGACTTCACTCACTGCTCCCAAGATGACAGAGTGACGTCTTCCTTCCTTCCTTCCTTCCTTCCTTCCTTCCCTTCCTCCTTCCTTCTTTCCTTCCTCCCTTTTCTATTAATTTCTTCCTCGCCACCCTTTTTTTCCTCTCCCTTCATATACTCTCCCTCTCTCACACCTCCTCCCCTCTCTCACACCCCCTCCCCTCTCTCACACCCCCTCCCCTCTCTCACACCCCCTCCCCTCTCTCACACCCCCTCTCTCACACCCCCACCCCTCACCCCCCCCATTACCCATGGTTTTAACACTAAATCTAATTTGCTGGAGAAATATCAGCAAGCGTGTCCATGTTGGCGCCGCCCGTCCCGACGCCCGAACCCACGCCCGCCCCCACGCCCAAACACCCGTCCTGACGCCCGTCCCCACGCCCACACACCCATCCCCACGCCCACACAACCATCTCCACGCCCAAACGCCCGTACCCACGCCCACACAACCATCCCGACGCCCGTACCCACACTACACCCATTCCACGTCTACACGCCTGCTCATACGTCCGACCCCACGCCCACACTTATCATTGACCAATTAGACGTAAACAATGGGTAGTTATAGTGGGACGAGCCATAGAGTGGTTAGGGGTAACTACTGGGGTGCCTCAGGTTGTGTTATAGGGCCTGTCTTGTTCTCAATGTTGTTAATATGTTGTTATTGTTCTCCGTGTGTTACTGATGTGTTCTAAATATGTTTTTGTAGTTATTATAATGTTCTTAATATAACTTAAAATACCATAACTTAATCTAATATAATTTAAAATAAAATAACTCAAAGATAATATAACTGAATTTAACTTAAATTAATATGGCTTAATCAAATACAACGCAAGGTAATATAATTTAAAATAACTTAAGGTAACATAACTCCAGGTAACCTAACTTGAGGTATTAAAAAAATGACGGAGAAAAACTTGTACGTGGTTGGGTATTTTGGTCTTATTTTTATTTTACATCAGGATGCAGTCGTAGAATCCGCCTTAAGGCTCGCGAACGGCAGAGTTGTAAACAAATTTGTGGTCGGGAGTATTTTCATCTAGGTGGTTCGTTAGCGTGGTGGTTCGTTAGTGGGGTGGTTCGTTAGTGGGGTGGTTCGTTAGCTGGGTGGTGGTTCGTTAGTGGGGTGGTGGTTCGTTAGCTGGGTGGTGGTTCGTTAGCTGGGTGGTGGTTCGTTAGCTGGGTGGTGGTTCGTTAGTGGGGTGGTTCGTTAGCTGGATGGTGGTTCGTTAGCTGGGTGGTGGTTCGTTAACTGGGTGGTGGTTCGTTAGTTCGGTGTTTCTTTAGCTAATCGTTTTCTTAGCTACATTCTCCGTTAGGTATATTCTTCGTTAACTAAAGGCTTCGTTAACTAAAACCTCCATTTATCAGCACAGCACCACGCATCAACACACACACACACCATCAGCACCACGCACCATCAACACACACACACCATCAGCACCACGCACTCTCAGCACCACGCACCATCAGCATCACACACTCTCAGCACCACGCACCATCAACACACACACACACCATCAGCATCACACACTCTCAGCCACACTCTCACCACCACACACCATCACCACCACACACCATCAGCACCACACACTGAGCACCACGCACCATCAGCACCACACATCATCAGCACCACACACTCTCAGCATCACACACTCTCACCACCACGCACCATCAGCACCACACACCATCACCACCACGCACCATCAGCACCACACACCATCAGCACCACACACCATCAGCACCACACACTCTCAGCATCACACACTCTCAGCATCAGACACTCTCACCACCACACACCATCAGCACCACACACTCTCAGCATCACACACTCTCACCACCACGCACCATCAGCACCACACACTCTCAGCATCACACACTCTCAGCATCAGACACTCTCACCACCACACACCATCAGCACCACACACTCTCAGCATCACACACTCTCAGCATCACACACTCTCACCACCACGCACCATCAGCACCACACACTCTCAGCATCACACACTCTCAGCATCAGACACTCTCACCACCACACACCATCAGCACCACACACTCTCAGCATCACACACTCTCAGCATCACACACCATCAGCACCACACACTCTCAGCATCACACACTCTCACCACCACGCACCATCAGCACCACACACCATCACCACCACGCACCATCAGCACCACACACCATCAGCACCACACACTCTCAGCATCACACACTCTCAGCATCACACACTCTCAGCATCACACACTCTCACCACCACGCACCATCAGCACCACACACTCTCAGCATCACACACTCTCACCACCACGCACCATCAGCACCACACACCATCAGCACCACACACTCTCAGCATCACACACTCTCACCACCACGCACCTTCAGCACCACACACCATCAGCACCACACACTCTCAGCATCACACACTCTCACCACCACGCACCATCAGCATCACACACTCTCACCACCACGCACCATCAGCACCACACACTCTCAGCATCACACACTCTCACCACCACGCACCATCAGAACCACACACCATCAGCACCACACACTCTCAGCATCACACACTCTCACCACCACGCACCATCAGCACCACACACCATCAGCACCACACACTCTCAGCATCACACACTCTCACCACCACGCACCATCAGCACCACACACCATCAGCACCACACACTCTCAGCATCACACACTCTCACCACCACGCACCATCAGCATCACACACTCTCACCACCACACACCATCAGCACCACACACTCTCAGCATCACACACTCTCACCACCACGCACCATCAGCATCACACACTCTCACCACCACACACCATCAGCACCACACACTCTCAGCATCACACACTCTCACCACCACGCACCATCAGCATCACACACTCTCACCACCACGCACCATCAGCACCACGCACCCTCACCACCACACACTCTCAGCACCACACACTCTCAGCACCACGCACCAATATAAACACTGGATCGATTGCATCATTAAGAGAAGATGATGTTTATAGTTCAAGTTAGGAGTAATTTAGCAGAGTGTTCCATCAGTCGGCTTTACAAAACAGCGTCAGGGAGAGTTTTGTTAGTTATACTTAATTATGGCGTGTAATAACATTGTTGATAGAGATCCAAGTATACATATTATTATTTTACAGGTGTTGTGAGTACAGGTATACATGTTTTCACAGGTTCTTTATATACATAGTAGTGTATATTTATGTATTATTTATGTATATTTATAGACACACTGCTATCTGTTATTTCAGTGAACAGTATGTGAAATATATCGACATATGAACTGTTAAATATAAGACGATGAAATATACAATGGCTATAATGTATGATACTACACGAGTACATATAGCCCCGGTTGACCCCCCCGGGGCCTAGTTTACTCCACGGGGCCCAGGTAGCCCCCAAGGGCCCAGGTAGCCTCCCGGGGCCCAGGTAACCTCCCGGGGCCCAGGTAACCTCCCGGGGCCCAGGTAACTCCCCCACCCCTCATAGTGTGTGAAGTATCTTTCAATTTAAACTTGAGAGAGGGAGCGTCAGGCTCATGAATACATTGTATGAGTCTACAACAGCCTCTACAGTCTACTACAGTCTCCTACAGCCTACTACAGTCTCCTACAGTCTACTGCAGTCTAGTACAGTCTACTACAGGCTCCTACAGTCTACTGCAGTCTCCTACAGCCTCCTACAGCCTCCTACAGTCTACTACAGTCTCCTACAGCCTCCTACAGTCTACTGCAGTCTAGTACAGTCTCCTACAGTCTACTACAGTCTACTACAGCCTCCTACAGTCTACTACAGCCTCCTACAGTCTAGTACAGTCTCCTACCGTCTAGTACAGTCTCCTACAGTTTACTACAGTCTCCTACAGTCTCCTACAGTCTCCTACAATCTCCTTGCGTGTATTATGTAGTAAGGTGATACATATTGAGTGAATTATTTAGAGGAACATTGAACTTGAGGAAGATCTGGAGGAAGAGCTTCGAGCTATAACTTGATCTATACGTAAACAGATTATACGCCCGCCAGCACTAATCAGTTACCATACACAGTTGTCCGAAGGTCGCTGCCGGGAGACGCCTAGACTAACTGGCCCAAGACATCGTACAGTACAGAGACTCCGGCCTTCTTACCTGCCGCTTGCGTTAATGAGTCTTTAACTCACTTGTTCAGCTCGTTACCTACACCATACACGGCCTCATGAACGTACCTGTGAGAAGACAACGACAGACATTAGTACCCGAGGAATGAGTTACGGGAGGGTGGGTGGCGTGGCACTGGTGGAGGAGGAGGGTGGGTGGCGTGGCACTGGTGGAGGAGGAGGAGGGTGGGTGGCGTGGCACTGGTGGAGGAGGAGGAGGAGGGTGGGTGGCGTGGCACTGGTGGAGGAGGAGGAGGAGGGTGGGTGGCGTGGCACTGGTGGAGGAGGACGGGAGGGTGGGTGGCGTGGCACTGGTGGAGGAGGAGAAGGGTGGGTGGCGTGGCACTGGTGGAGGAGGAGAAGGGTGGGTGGCGTGGCACTGGTGGAGGAGGACGGGAGGGTGGGTGGCGTGGCACTGGTGGAGGAGGACGGGAGGGTGGGTGGCGTGGCACTGGTGGAGGAGGAGGAGGAGGGTGGGCACAGTGCCAAACAAGAGGAGCTGGAGCACACAACTGAACACTGGCCGACAGGGGACTCTCCTGTCGGCCCAAATTGCTCGCTTGGGTTTTTCTGGTGGTTTATATCCAGCTGTGAGGAGAGGCGAAAACCACTCCTTAAACCACTGTCCTTAATAAAACCAATACCCCTTATAAACCGCTGATAAACCCATTACCCACTGATAAACTCATTACCCACTGATAAAACCACTACCCCCTGATAAAACCAATATCCCCTGATAAAACCAATACCCCTGATAAACCCATTACCCCCTGATAAAACCACTACCCCCTGATAAACCAATACCCCTGATAAAACCAATACCCCTGATAAAACCAATATCCCCTGATAAAACCAATACCCCCTGATAAACCAATACCCCTGATAAAACCAATACCCCCTGATAAAACCAATACCCCCTGATAAAACCAATTAAACACCATATAAACCAAAGTTAAACCCTTAACCCCCATTGATTAGAGAGGAACAAAAAATGATTGACACTGGACAATCTCACACAGGAAATGATTCTCCAATCACTCAACAACCAAATCTTCTCCCCCTCCTCCCCCTCCCTCCCCCCTCCCAGCTTGGACCACAACAACTACCACCATTCACCAGTGTTTGTTTATCCTCCTATAGTTGTGGTCAGGGAACAATAACTACTCATTAGAGATCAACTACCAGGTAACGACTCTACCACCAACTGCCTAACCACCCCCCCCCCCTCATCCCACCCCACCTCCCCCCAATCCCAGTCACTACAGCAATACACTACAGTCAATACAGCAATACACTACAGTCACTACAGCAATACACTACAGTCACTACAGCAATACACTACAGTCACTACAGCAATACACTACAGTTACTGCAGCAATACACTACAGTCACTACAGCAATACACTACAGTCACTACAGCAATACACTACAGTCACTACAGCAATACACTACAGTCAATACAGCAATACACTACAGTCAATACAGCAACACATTACAGTCAATACAGCCACTACAGATTTATGTATTACAGGTACAAAAGTTCTGCCTGTACCTGGTGGCCCCGCGGTCACAACACCTGAATAATTAAGATACGCTCAAGCGGTTTATCTCCGAGTTACATTATGTATTGTACCTACTCTAACATAACCTAACATAACCTAACCTAAACCTAACCTAAACCTAACCTAAACCTAACCTAACCTAAACCTAACCAAACCTAACACTAACCTAACCAAACCTAACACTAACTTAACCTAAACTAACTTAACCACGCTAGGGTAAGTAAATTTAGCAGGTTAATTTAAGTCGCTGGGTTAAGTTAGGTCGTAAGTGAATCAGATATACCATACTCACACGAACTGTACAGGTAAGAGGAAAACAATTAACCTGAGAACCTTTGAGAATTCACTTTTGTATCACATCTTAAGTGACTCTGCTGGACACGGTACTATGTAGAGTCACTTAAGTGTCAACAAAATAGATGAACTGAAAATGTTTTGAGTATGTGGACTTGACTTAAGGGAGTGGGGGAGGGGAGAGGGGGAGGGGAGAGGGAGAGGGGAGGGGAGTGGTGGAGGGGAGAGGGAGAGGGGAGAGGGGAGAGGAGTGGTAGAGGGGAGGGGGAGACGGGAAGGGGAGAGAGGAGAGGGGTGGTGGAGGGGAGTGGTGGAGGGGAGAGGGAGAGGGGAGGGGGAAAGGGGAGAGGAGTGGTGGAGAGGAGTGGTAGAGGGGAGAGGAGTGGGAGAGGGGAGGCGGAGAGGGGAGAGGAGTGGTGGAGAGGAGTGGTAGAGGGGAGGGGGAGAGGGGAGAGGAGTGGTGGAGAGGAGTAGGAGAGGGGAGGGGGAAAGGGGAGAGGAGTGGCAGAGGGGAGGGGGAGAGGGGAGAGGGGTGGTGGAGGGGAGGGGAGAGGGGGAGGGGAGAGGGTAGAGGGGAGAGGGTAGAGGGAGAGGGGAGAGGGGAGAGGAGTGGTAGAGAGAAGGGGGAGAGGGGAGAGGAGTGGAACTGTTCAACCAAGGTCTGTGTTCAAATATATGGATGTGTGTTCAACTGAGAGAGACTGTTTAGCTGAGAGACTGTATGTTCAACTGAGAGAGACTGTTTAGCTGAGAGACTGTATCTTCAACTGAGAGAGACTGTTTAGCTGAGAGACTGTATGTTCAACTGAGAGAGACTGTTTAGCTGAGAGACTGTATGTTCAACTGAGAGAGACTGTTTAGCTGAGAGACTGTATCTTCAACTGAGAGAGACTGTTTAGCTGAGAGACTGTATGTTCAACTGAGAGAGACTGTTTAGCTGAGAGACTGTATGTTCAACTGAGAGAGACTGTTTAGCTGAGAGACTGTATGTTCAACTGAGAGAGACTGCTTAGCTGAGAGACTGTATCTTCAACTGAGAGAGACTGTTTAGCTGAGAGACTGTATCTTCAACTGAGAGAGACTGTTTAGCTGAGAGACTGTATCTTCAACTGAGAGAAACTGTTTAGCTGAGAGACTGTATCTTCAACTGAGAGAGACTGTTTAGCTGAGAGACTGTATCTTCAACTGAGAGAGACTGTTTAGCTGAGAGACTGTGTTCAACTGAGAGAGACTGTTTAGCTGAGAGACTGTATCTTCAACTGAGAGAGACTGTTTAGCTGAGAGACTGTATCTTCAACTGAGAGAGACTGTTTAGCTGAGAGACTGTATGTTCAACTGAGAGAGACTGTTTAGCTGAGAGACTGTATGTTCAACTGAGAGAGACTGTCTAGCTGAGAGACTGTATGTTCAACTGAGAGAGACTGTCTAGCTGAGAGACTGTATGTTCAACTGAGAGAGACTGTATCTTCAACTATGTGACTTTTCTGTTCAAATATAAGCCTCCGTATTCAACTATGAGTCTATTTAAACATAGACTCTTAACTTCAACTAAAGACACAGTTATATTCAACTGTGTTCAACTGTGTTCAACTGTGTTCAAATATCACATCAAATAAATCTCCCCCAGAAAAAAAATAGATTTCTTTTATTTTCTTTTAATTTTTTTTATTTTTTACTTTTAGAGGAATTTCTACAAAGATTTATTATTCAGCTTAATATATGCACGTTAGGTTAGGTTAGGTTAGGTTAGGTTAGGTTTGGTTAGGTTAGGTTATGAATGACTATGAATGAATACTCAACAGCCCACACCTGTAAAATGTATAAATATATGATTAATTTTTTTTTCAATTATTTATTATTAATTAATCTGTGTTTTGCAATTTCAGGTGATGTGTTATACCGTAAAAAAAATTATCTAAAATATAGATGGTGGTATTTAAAATGCTTGGATAAATACCGTAAAAAAATACCCAAATATCGACACTGGTGCTCTTAAAAAAATTAAATAAATAAATAAATTAAAATCAAATAAAAATACCGAGATATAGCCACCCCCTCTCCTCCACCTCCCTCATTTAACACACTTTAGAGAGACGAGGAGCTCCCTGTGTTGCTGGTGTGTTGCTGGTGTGTTGTCTGTGTGTTGCTGGTGTGTTGCCTGTGTGTTGCCTGTGTGTTGCTGGTGTGTTGCCTGTGGTGTTGCCTGTGTGTTGCTGGTGTGTTGCTGGTGTGTTGTCTGTGTGTTGCTGGTGTGTTGCCTGTGTGTTGCTGGTGTGTTGCCTGTGTGTTGCTGGTGTGTTGCTGGTGTGTTGCTGGTGTGTTGTCTGTGTGTTGCTGGTGTGTTGTCTGTGTGTTGCTGGTGTGTTGTTGGTGTGTTGTCTGTGTTGCTGGTGTGTTGTCTGTGTGTTGCTGCCAGTGTGTTGTCTGTGTGTTACTGGTGTGTTGCTGGTGTGTTGCTGGTGTGTTGTCTGTGTGTTGCTGATGTGTTGCTGGTGTGTTGTCTGTGTGTTGCTGGTGTGTTGTCTGTGTGTTGCTGGTGTGTTGCTGGTGTATTGCCTGTGTGTTGCTGGTGTGTTGCTGGTGTATTGCCTGTGTGTTGCTGGTGTGTTGCTGGTAGCTCTTCCTGCAATCAGCATTTATAGGTAGCAATTTTTTTTCCTTATAATTTTTAATGCCACTTTCCTGCACCAATAAGCATTTAATAAAGGCGCGGACACTTGGGAAGCCCTTATGATGGCTCTATGATTATGCGTGTGCGTGTGTGTGTGTGTGTGTGTGTGCGTGTATGTGCGTGTGCGTGTGTATGTGTGTGCGTGTGTGTGTGTGTAATGATAATGATGGCAATATATTCCCATTTACCGTCTACACAACCTCTAAAATAGCTTTACATTTACCCAGATACCTCCAAAAAATCATAAATAAAGGATATCCTACACCCCTGATGCCTCCAAAAAATAATATAACCTCCAAGAAAGACAAGATGTTCCTTATCAACCTCCAAAAGAGTGTACAATAGCGTAATATTCATCATGACGCCTCCAAGATAAAAATGACAAAATTCTCATCCACCTCCAAAAATTATAACAATATCCTGTAGCCCCTCCAAAACCTCTACCCCCCCCCCCCCACCAACTCTTCTAGTGCCCCTCCAAAATCCCTTGTTACTCCAAAACCTCTCGCTGCTCCAAAATATAAACCACATATACAGTACATCCCGACACCTCCAAAACAACACTCGTCATTCACCTCCAAAAAAACGATGGTCAATTAATTTACATTGTTATGGAGAGGTGGGTTACTCTCTCTCTCTCTCTCTCATTCCTCCTTCCTATCTCCTCCCTTTTCCCTAGCTTTTCTCTCTTCCTTACCTCCCTTCCTCTCTCTTTCCCCCTTCCCCCTTCCCCTTCTTACCCCCCTTTTCTCTCCTTTGCCCCCCCCCACCCTACCTCCCTCCTTCTGACGTCACCCCGTTGAGATCCAATTCGACTCTAAAATTTGTATCTCAGTTGACGTAAAAAAAAAAATAAGTGTTTTATTTCATCAACATATAGTCAAGGGTGTGTGTTAAGATCTTTTAAAACACAGAAATAGTTTTTATCGCTGCTGGAAATATTTCGGGTTTGTGTGTATATTTCTGGGTCGTTTATTTCTGGCGTTTATTCGTGTATTTCTGGCGTTTATTTCTGGCGTTTATTTCCCACCTTTATTTCAACAGTAAACACCAGAGCTCCTGTAAACGCCTTTAAACAGGGAAATACACTATTTTGTTATAACTGGAAATAATTAAATTTTTACGAGAAATATTTCCCATAAGAGATTCAGAATCTTGAAGAATCTTACATTAAATTTTACATATAAGTTAATAATTTTCATTCCCCTGTGTGTGTGTGAGGAACCATTTTTCGCTACCATTAATTGTACACCTGAGGCTGAGAATGGTGCCGTAAATAAGGTGTGTAATTATGGTTCAGTCATAACTTGTCTCTCTCTCTCTCTCCCTCTCTCTCGCCCACTCCTCCCTCTCCTTCCCACTCCTCTATCTGCACCAACAATAGGGATTACAATTCGAAAATGTGATTGTTATTCAAATGACATTACTCATTTACACACACTCGCCCGGGTAAAGATTCTGGTCTGCCTCGGTTTATTTTCGTCTTTTTTTCACACTGGAGGCGAAATATGGCTCCCTGGAGAGAGAGAGAGAGAGAGAGAGAGAGAGAGAGAGGACTAACAGCTGTCTTCACTGGCGAGGTCAAACACATCTTTCCCTTGTTAACGATAATGACTGAGGCACCCTGTTGTTGTGGTGGTGGTGATGGTTGTTGTTGTTGTTGTTGTGGTGATGGTTGTGAAGCTATCAGAACACCACTACCACCATCATCACACCATACTATCAAATTATATCACCACATCACACCATTACCACCACACCGCCACCACACCACACCACCATCACGTACTAGAGAAGACAGGGCCGTAGTTCACCACCGCCCCCCCAACCACCTCCATAATTAAACTGTTGTCCAAAATATTTACAACCATTTTTAATAATAACTCGGTAGTTGTATACACGACTCAGGTGTAAATAAATGCTTCCTGACAATTTACAATTTACAGTAAACAACGTTAACATTTTAAACCCCCGAGTCTAGAAAAAAACTAGTTTGCTATTGTCTGATTGGTTGGAGTGTGAGCGTCGCCCCGAGTTATGATACGCACAATTGAGCTCTGATTCGTCAGTACGTATTACGTGGCATTACGTCACACTGCTAGAGCTGGGGATGTGATTGGTGAGCCATATATCGTGTTCATATGACGTCATGATACTCAGGATCGACACCCAATCGTGGACCTGTCACGTATTCTGGCGTCATGAAACTCGGGGCTGAACGTTGATTCGTCAACTTGCAGAATCTCGA
>CAUDMG010002812.1:285000-287500 GCA_958450375.1 Homarus gammarus | reverse complement strand
ATGGCCCGGTCCAAGGAGTGGCAACCAGAGTCATGGCCCGATCCAAGGGGTGGCCACCAGAGTCATGGCCCGATCCAAGGGGTGGCCACCAGAGTCATGGCCCGATCCAAGGAGTGGCAACCAGGGTCATGGCCCGATCCAAGGAGTGGCAACCAGGGTCATGGCCTGGTCCAAGAGGTGGCCACCAGGGACATATCCGATCCAAGGGCCACCAGAGACATGGCCCAGTCTATCTTGAGCTGACGTTATCATCATTATAGTGAGTTTTGTCAGGCCAAACCAAGCCGGCAGAAAAACACACTAGCTATGAGGGAAGTGCTGCTGGTAGGTGGCGTTATTGTTTATAAAATGTGAGGTAGAATCATCGCCTCAGGGCCATTGTAGATACTGCACATTATAGTACCATGATCACTAGTAACGCCAATATAATGATCTATTAATGTGTCCATGCCATTCACTTAACTAATAAATAGGTGTAATTAGAAGTGTTATTTAGAAGATTTTCCCCTAAGACTATATTACCAAGATAAATAACTCATCGGCCATACAACCAACTTTCTTCACTTTACTGTACAATCCCATAACTCTTACTTGACCTTCTACCCGAATTTACACTCATTATATCATCATCATCATCATCATCATTATTATTATTATTATTATTATTAAACACAACACAACAAGTTAACAACTGATCGATGGTTCACGAAAGAAGAAAGTTCAATTTATTTTATTTTGAATCACGACAACCACTGTGTACCCCTGTGTGTGTGTGTGTGTGTGTGTGTCAACTTAACCAACCAATTAAAACATACATGAAAAAGTAACCACTCTTAGGTCAGCCAGGAGAGACAGACATAGAGCTAACTAACGTAAGCTATAAACACCTTTGAGAGATATTTGAGATCTATAAGAGAGTGAGAGATCTCTGAGACAGTAAGTGGTGATTTAAGGATCTCTCGGCCAGTAAGTGAGACATTTAAGGATCTCTCGGCCAGTAAGTGAGACATTTAAGGATCTCTCGGCCAATAAGTGAGACATTTAAGGATCTCTCGGCCAATAAGTGAGACATTTAAGGATCTCTCGACCAATAAGTGAGACATTTAAGGATCTCTCGGCCAATAAGTGAGACATTTAAGGATCTCTCGGCCAATAAGTGAGACATCAAGAGACACATGAGACTCTAGAGACAGTGAGACATTCAACTTGAAGCTCCGGAAATATCGAATCAATGAGACACCTATTCGAAGCCTTTGAAGCATTGAAGCACCTCATTGGCCTTTGTTGAACGAAACGAGACACAAGCCAGGACTCTGAACCAATGAAGCAACTAAGGGAAACGTATTGGTTATTGTTACTAGACCAATGACACCACCTATTCGAATCCTTTGAAGCAGTGAAGCACTTCTAGAACACCTTGATCCTCTGTTTCTAGACTTCTGATACGTGTTCGAATCCCACCCAAGCAATGAAACCACCTTATTAACACCTTGGGTAATCTCTGCTTCGAAACCAATGACACTGGTTCGAATCCTTAGAAGCAATGAATCATCACAGACATAACATCTCTGTGAGCAAGAAGGAAAATACATACACAAAATTCCTCCCACACACACACACGCACACACACACACGCACACACACACACACACGCACACGCACACACACTTGACGATCTCTGGTGAGGTATACAAGATTCCCAGCTACACTCAGTGAGACATTAAAGACCCAGGCACCACCGCTGGAGCCATAAAGGAGACACTTAAAATAAAGAAGAGAGTAGCACGTTTAATGCTTCGACACATTTAAGGGTGGTTAATGGTGGTTAATGGTGGTTAAGGGTGGTTAAGGGTTCTGTAACATACTTTAAGGGTGGTTAATGGTGGTTAATGGTGGTTAATAGTGGTTAAGGGTTCCGTAACATACTTTAAGGGTGGTTAATGGTGGTTAAGGGTGGTTAAGGGTTCTGTAACATACTTTAAGGGTGGTTAAGGGTGGTTAAGGATTCCGTAACATACTTTAAGGGTGGTTAATGGTGGTTAAGGGTGGTTAAGGGTTCTGTAACATACTTTAAGGGTGGTTAAGGGTGGTTAAGGGTTCTGTAACATACTTTAAGGGTGGTTAAGGGTGGTTAAGGATTCCGTAACATACTTTAAGGGTAGTTAAGGGTGGTTAAGGGTGGTTAAGGGTTCTGTAACATACTTTAAGGGTGGTTAAGGGTGGTTAAGGGTTCCGTAACATACTTTAAGGGTGGTTAAGGGTGGTTATGGGTGGTTAAGGGTTCCGTAACATACTTTAAGGGTAGTTAAGGGCGGTTAAGGGTGGTTAAGGGGTTTGGGGGTTGATGAAGGTTTCTGTAATGACTTCATGAGAACTTTGTAGAGTATTAAGGGTTTAGGTCGTTATGAAGTCTTCAGGGAGAGAAGGAAGGTGTTATATACTAATGGGATGACCTGACCTGACCTGACCTGACCTGACCTAATATAACTAATCTAACATA
>CAUDMG010002812.1:267500-275000 GCA_958450375.1 Homarus gammarus | reverse complement strand
ATCAGCTCCGCGAGTCTGGCGTAGAAACATCTTGCACTTGGGCCCATCCCACCAGAGGTTGTGAACACTAGAGGAGTGAAGCTGCCTTGATCAACATTTTGAATTCTCTCCCCATATGCCCTTCTCTTGTCGTTCTCGTTCCTCCTATGTGCAGCATCGAGAGCTAGGTTACGGTGACAAACGGCCATGGGATAAAAAATCCTGATGTCGAAGAAAGCTCGCTGTCCCCGCGTCCAGAATCCTCGAGCACTGACGTCCACACGGGCTTCGTTAGAAGTGTTTGAAGTCCTATGTTGGAAGATCTCGCCATCCAGTGGGAGGAGGGTCGGTTCTACCATGACGTCCCGGCAGATTTCCTTCAACATATTTGCTGTGAGATCCCTTACCTCGTCATGCCTCATGCATATGAAGCCCCCCTTCTTGCAGACCATGGCGTGATCGCCATCATAGGGAGAGCCACACACGCATTGGGAGGGCAAACCATCTACTTGCCAACCGTACCTTAGAGCAATGGCATCTGTAAATTCTTGTTTGTTAAGGCTGAAACCATTTGCCCTTATCGGTAACGTAGTTAACCAGTTCGAGGCGCCCACCTCCTGCGCTATAGCTACTTTTTTTGTCAAATTTTCTGGAACCTGCAGCAATAGTTGCTGCAACATGTCATTTTGGCAGTGCTGCCGATCTGTTGTAATGGACCTACGGATCTTATTAACTTCGCTGGTGTCCACTTCCCCTGTTGCATTCTGGGCTATTATGTGGTCAGTGAGGGCTGCCGTGAGCTTAAGTGAATTTTGATGTTCAGAGTCAGCAATCTCCTCTGGATTAGTTAGTCCCATCCCTCCCAGTCTTGGTGGAAGTGCAAGAAGTGTTCTTTCTGCTTGGGTTAAGTCAGGATGTTTCACTAGTTTGGGAATGAACTTGACACTGATTGCTTCTTCCAAAGGGTGGAGGAGGGGTCGGATCTCAGGGATGGTACGCATCAGGTAGTTCCAACGATGCTTGACTCCATGGGTGAATGCTGCAAAGGCCGCATGTGGCTCTGTGTTAGCAATCTCCGATAGAGCTTGGATTTCGCTAACCCACTCATTCACCTTTCCCGCTACTTACTGGGTCTTGAAGTCCGTAGTGCCAATTACTGCGCCTAGATGTCTTTGGCCGTCCTTAGTTATTTTGACCTCACTTTCGCCGAAAACCTCCAAAGCCCGATCATAATGATCTGGCTTCACGATGAGGAAGGATTTGCTGGCGTTTGGGTGGTACCCTATTTGTGGACCTCGCGATGTTATCAGGTCCCACCACTTTTTGATGTCCTCCACTTTTCCTGCACCTGTGAGGTCATCAGCATATGCCACTACTACTACTACTACGTATTTATATTATCTCAGAACGTGTTAATTTTATCAATGAATCAGTTCTCTTTGTTTACATAAGGAAGCTGATAAGTTGCCACTCAGTGATGTAACCTATTGTGTTACCTGTTTTAATTAGTACCTGGCTAGTGTGTTACTTGTTTTAATTAGTACCTGGCTAGTGTGTTACCTGTTTTAATTAGTACCTGGCTAGTGTGTTACCTGTTTTAATTATTACCTCGCTAATATGTTACCTGTTTTAATTAGTACCTGGCTAGTGTGTTACCTGCTTTAATTAGTACCTCGCTAATATGTTACCTGTTGTAATTTGTACCTGGCTAGTGTGTTACCTGTTTTAATTAGTACCTGGCTAGTGTGTTACCTGTTTTAATTAGTATCTGGCTAATATGTTACGTGTTTTAATTAGTACCTGGCTAGTGTGTTACCTGTTTTAATTAGTACCTGGCTAGTGTGTTACCTGTTTTAATTAGTACCTGCCTAGTGTGTTACCTGTTTTAATTAAGTATTCGTCATTATAACTATACTAATTATTATTTGTCGGTAGTTTGAGTAATTCTTGTTTTATTATTGAAGGCGATATAAATGAAGCGATTATTATTATTATTATTATTATTATTGTTATTATTATTATTATTATTATTTTTATTTTTATTTTTATTATAATTATTATTATTATTATTATTATTGTTATTATTATTTTTGTTATTATTGTTATTGTTATTATTATTATTGTTATTATTGTTATTATTATTGTTATTATTATTGTTATTATTCTTATTATTATTATTATTATTATAGTTATTATTATTATTATTATTATTGTTGTTATTATTATTATTGTTATTATTGTTATTGTTATTAATATTGTTAGTTATTGTTATTATTATTATTATTATTATTATTATTATTATTATTGTTATTATTATTATTATTATTATTATTGTGTTATTATTATTATTGTTATTATTATTGTTATTATTATTATTATTATTATTGTTGTTATTATTATTATTGTTATTATTATTGTTATTATTAGTTATTATTATTATTATTGTTATTGTTATTATTATTATTGTTAGTTATTATTATTGTTATTATTATTATTATTACTATTATTATTATTATTATTATTATTATTATTATTATTATTATTATTATTATTATTAGTTATTATTATCATCATCATCAAAGTAATTTCTAACGTTAAGGGTTATGACCGCCGCTTGGATACAACATTGACCTCCTGTCGCAAACACCCTAAGTTGTCTGGGGCGCCCATAGTCCACCCAAGTGTGAACAGGTACCTGACACTGCTGGGAGAGTGACGGTGGTCGGGAGGAGAGCCGCTCACACTACCTCAACCTCACAGCCTCACAACATAAAACAACACGAGCTTAAAACAATACAATAACTCTCCTAAACGTGTGTATGTGTGTGTGTGTGTGTGTGTAGTGACGATGAACACAAAGAAATATCACCTCAACCACGTGTCATTAAAAGCTAGATGTGTGTGTGTGTGTGTGTGTGTGTGTGTGTGTGTGTGCCAGGTGAGGGCGGACTGACCATTAAGTGCTGATGAAATGGTGTGAAAACGACAATGTTGTTTGGTGGTGGTGGGGGGGGGGAGTAGGGGGATGAGGGTAGGGGGGGTGGTAGGGGGTGAGGGTAAAGGGGTGAGGGTAGAGGGGTGGGGGGGGAGGTGGTAGAGGGGTGGTAGGGGGTGGACACGACCCTTCCAACAACTCGTCACCTGAGTGGACTATTTCTCTTACACTCTCAATATTATCAACTCTGTCTGTCGTGGTGGTGGTGGTGGTGGTGGTGGTGATGGTGGTGGTGATGGTGGTAGTGGTGGTGGTGGTGGTGGTAGTGGTGGTGGTAGTGATGGTGGTGGTGGTGGTGGTAGTGATGGTGGTGGTAGTGGTGGTGGTAGTGGTGGTAGTGATGGTGGTGGTAGTGATGGTGGTGGTGGTGGTAGTGATGGTGGTGGTGGTGGTAGTGGTGGTGGTAGTGATGGTGGTGGTGGTAGTGATGGTGGTGGTGGTGGTGGTAGTGATGGTGGTGGTAGTGGTGGTGGTAGTGGTGGTAGTGATGGTGGTGGTGGTGGTGGTGGTGATGGTGGTAGTGGTGGTGGTGGTGGTGGTAGTGGTGGTGGTAGTGATGGTGGTGGTGGTAGTGATGGTGGTGGTAGTGGTGGTGGTAGTGGTGGTAGTGATGGTGGTGGTAGTGATGGTGGTGGTGGTGGTAGTGATGGTGGTGGTAGTGGTGGTAGTGATGGTGGTGGTGGTGCCTGTGTGTAACTACAGGTGACAGGTGATGGGCCCTCCTCGTCACCGGGCGAGAGGAGTGTGGACAGCACCTCCTGTACCTGACACACTAATTAACTAACCAAGGAAACATACAGGTTAGGTTTGGTTAGGTTAGGTTAGGTTAGGTTAGATGAGGTTAAGTTAGGTTAGGTTAGGCTAGGTTAGGCTAGGTTAGGTTAGACTAGGCTAGGTGAGGTTAGGTTAGGTTTGTTTCTTATAATGCTCTTAGTAATGATCTCTTTGTGTCGTATATTCTTAAAGGTCAAAGTTTCAAAATTTATGTCTGTCTGTCTGTCTGCTTCTCTGTCTGTCTGTCTGCTTCTCTGTCTGTCTGTCTGTCTGTCTGCTTCTCTGTCTGTGTCTGTCTGTCTGCTTCTCTGTCTGTGTCTGTCTGTCTGTCTCTCCAGTGTCTACCACAGCCAGCCTTCCTCTCACGTTCATCCCAACAAAAGCCTTCCATCTCCATCCAGCTCCCCTCCTCCTCCCCCTCCCCCTCCTCTTCCTCCCCCCTCCTCCTACCCCCCCTCCTATTCCCCCCTCCTCCTCCCCCCCCTCCTATTCCCCCCTCTTCCTCCTCCCCCCTCCCCTACTCTTCCTCCTATTCCCCCCTCCTCCTCCCCCTCCCCCTCCTCCTCCTTCTTCGCTTCCTCCTCTCCTCAAGTGTTCCTCAGCAGGTGTATTCCCCAGCAGGTGTGTTCCCCAACAGGTGTGTTCCCCAACAGGTGTTCTCCCCCACAAAGGTACAACAGGTGTAAATCATCTTAATCTGGCCATTAGGTAAATAAACCTGGACCCCAAACAACAACACGATGGATGGAGAGAGAGAGAGAGAGAGAGAGAGAGAGAGAGAGAGAGAGAGAGAGAGAGAGAGAGAGAGAGAGAGCTAGCTTTACTTCATCTGAGGCAGAGGTCTTGTTAGTGAGGTAAAGTCACCCGTCACAACCCGCCTCACGCACACAACATTATTATTTATATATATGTAACCCAGGTACCTCCCTTCCTCTCCTCTCCTTCCCTCCCTTCTCCCTTCCTTCCTCCCTTCCTCTTCTCTCCTTCCCTCCCTTCTCCCTCCCTTCTCCCTTCCTCTTCTCTCCTTCCCTCCCTTCTCTCTCCCTCCCCCCCTCCCTCCCTCCCTTCCTTCTTCTCTTCCCCCCTTCCTCTCTCCCTCTCTTCTCTCTCCCTTCCTCCCTTCTCCCTCCCTCCCTCCCTTCCTCTTCTCTCCTTCCCTCCCTTCTCCCTCCCTTCTCCCTTCCCCTTCTCCCTCCCTTCCCCTTCTCTCCTTCCCTCCCTTCTCCCTTCTCTCTCCCTCCCTCCCTCCCTCCAACACTCCCTCACTGCCAGATCTCCCCCACACGTGGCAGGTCGCTGTAGCACCACCACGAATACCAAATTACCATTAAACAGCTGCCACTCCCTCCCTCCCCCTCTCCCTCCCTCTCCCTCCCCCTCCCTCCCTCCCTTCTTCTCTTCCCCTTCCCTCTCTACCTCCCTTCCTCTCTCCTTCCCCTCTCCCTCCCACTCTCCCTCCCCCCTCCCTTCTTTTCTTCCCCCTCCCTCCCTACCTCACTCCCTCCCTTCCACTTCTCTTCCCTCCCTCCCTTCCACTCCCCCTCCCTCCCTCCCTTCCACTCCCTCTCCCTTCCTCCCTCCCTGTCGACTTACTGCACATGTACACCGGGATGAGGCTGTTCTTTTACGGGGCCATGAGGCGAGGTATGGCTCTTACTGGGGCCATGAGGCGAGGTATGGCTCTTACTGGGGCCATGAGGCGAGGTATGGTTCATACTGGGGCCATGAGGCGAGGTATGGTTCATACTGGGGCCATGAGGCGAGGTATGGTTCATACTGGGGCCATGAGGCGAGGTATGGTTTATACTGGGGCCATGAGGCGAGGTATGGTTCATACTGGGGCCATGAGGCGAGGTATGGTTCATACTGGGGCCATGAAGCGAGGTATGGTTCATACTGGGGCCATGAGGCGAGGTATGGTTCATACTGGGGCCATGAGGCGAGGTATGGTTCATACTGGGGCCATGAGGCGAGGTATGGTTCATACTGGGGCCATGAGGGTGAATCATTGATTATACTAGGGCCATGGTTGGTGGTTCTATGGTCCTAGCTACCCCCAGGATGTACAAACATAACTTTCAGGGTCATAAAGGCCCCTATATAGTGGTCTCAAGGTCCTCCCTAACACCCACGACACTTAGAAGAGACATTCAGCGCATTCAGGGACCTCCCCAGAGCTGATAGTCCTCAGGGCCATCACCACTCAGAGGGGACCTTCTGTGTATTCAGGGACCATATTAAAAGGTCCAGTGGTGGTCCAGCTTCTAACCCACGACGCAGAGAATTATTCATGGTCTTTAAGAGTTATTGCCAAATGGTCCATGGTCCTCAGTTGATCTCGTTAATCAGGACGAAACAGGGACAATAGGGGTCCTTATCTAGGCCCTGGAGTGGTCCTGTGCCCTCTTCCTTCAACATCCGGGACACAAGGGCCTCCAATCAGGGTCCTCAAGGTGGCACATAACTAGTGGTCCCCAGGTGGTGCTGGTGGTGGTACTCTCTGAGGTCCTTCTACAACCCTCCCTCCCCCTCCCCTCCCTACTCCCCTCCCTCCCTCCCTCCCTACCCCCCCTCCCTCTCAGCACCTCCCCCTCTCAGCACCTCCCCCTTGTCTACCCAACTGATCTCTCTCTCTCTCTCTCTCTCTCTCTCTCTCTCTCTCTCTCTCTCTCTCTCTCTCTCTCCTACACACATTAATCTCAATAACATTTCAAACTTTCACTCTGGCTCAGGTGTTTCGCTTCGACGTCTCCTTACTCTTGATAAACCTGAGAATGACCTCCTGTGTCTGTCTGTGTCTGTCTGTCTGTGTTTGTCTGTCTGTCTGTTGACCTCCCCAGAGCACCACCAGCGAAGAGAGAGAGAGAGAGAGACCTTAAAACACCTTCACTTAACACCACCACCACCAACCAGGTAACACCACACCTGTCACCACACCAACACCACACCTGTCACCACACCAACACCACACACCACACCTGTCTGTCACCACTCTGTCTGTCACACACTCTTAATACAATATAGAAGTCGTCTTACCCACCAAACTCTCCACTATCACTTTATATAAGATAAAAACACGACCTGACCTCTCCAGTTCCTTCAATAATTTAACTTAAGACAATTTTTTTTAAAAGAACCTTTGTTATATACGTCCTCATAACCTCAGCGGGGTTCAATTATTCACCCTTACGATTTTTCACTCACTCACTCACTCAACTCACTCACTCAACTCACTCACTCATTCACTCACTCATACAGTATGTCGGGGTTCTGGCTACTAACATTATTAACTTCATGGTTGTGGGTCGGTGTTGAAATATTACCACGACGTTCCTGTTGCTTTCATCATTCAGGGGAAAGTTTTATTTTTTGGGGGGGGGAGGAAGGGGGAAGGGGGTGAGGGGGGGGGAAGGGGGATCAGGGGTGAGGGGGGAGAGGAAGGGGGATCAGGGGTGAGGGGGGAGAGGAAGGGGGATCAGGGGTGAGGGGGGAGAGGAAGGGGGATCAGGGGTGAGGGGGGAGAGGAAGGGGGATCAGGGGTGAGGGGGGAGAGGAAGGGGGATCAGGGGTGAGGGGGGGGATGTTTTTCAGTTAACAGGTGAGGCTTATTATTAAAGAGCTATGATCCAGGTGTGTCCAGGTGTTTAATTAACAACCAGGTGAGGACTGTGTGTGTGTGTGTGTGTGTGTGTCTGTGTGTGTGTGTGTGTACTGTGTGTGTGTGTACTGAGTGTTGGTCGTGTTGTTGTTTT